>CM039726.1:57558316-57944064 GCA_022539455.1 Dendrobium nobile
ACAACGACAACGAGCAAGGGGAGATCGACATCTTCCTTCTCCCCCTTCTACGAACCGGATTGGGAATATGACGTCACCGTCGAATGCTACGTCAACCGTATTGTGTATTGTCTTGCCGGGACTATTGAACTTCAACGACCACGAACCCCGTGGTCCCTCATAGGACGCTCCATGCCGCCTCCATCTCCGGCTACCTTCCCAACAACGACGTTCCTCGGCTCGTCCGTCCTAGTGGTTACTTCATTTCTAGTGTGGAAGATCTTCCTCCACTCAACCTAGATCCGTAGAGAGAGAGAGTAGATCCTCAAGGTGAACATCTCATTATTAATTTTTGGATTTGTGTTATAAGCTTTTACATTATTTCACCTTTGTATTTGATTGAAAGTGTTTTGGTTATTCTTCACGCAATTCTTTGCCTAAGCAAGTGGAAGACCGTGAATTTCTATAACTTACTTTGAATTGACGCATAACTTTATAAAGGTAAACTTCTATTAAATTCTCTTGATAATCTTGTGTAACTTCAAGCATCTATCACATCAATATATGCATTTGAAATCCTGTTTAAATGTAACTTGAAGGAGTAAGTTTGGAGAGAGAGAGATATTTTTGTATTTATTATTAATTAGGAATAACAATACAATATTCATAGCATGTTTAGTATGCTTAAACATCAAACTTTTATAATAGCTTACCGAAGAGAACAATATACAAATTTTAAATACAAATTAAAAAGGAACTTCTAATTAATTGTAACAGACATTCATTAATTTCCTTCTACAGAAACTCTCCTCAGGCAATGAATATCTCTTTTTTCCTCCTAATCCAACCTGCAACCCCTTGGATCTCATTCATTATTTCTTTATTTTTCACTTCAGAGTCAGAAAAAAAAAATCCCAACTTGCTAATGAGGAAACCAAACCATGATTTGAACAAACCTTTTATAAGGATATCTACCATTAGCTGAAAAATAGGAAAAGAAGAGATGCATATAATTCTCGCTTCAAGTATTTTCTCTATAAAGTGACAATCAACCTCAACATGTTTGGTTCTATCATGATGGACAAAAATACTGATTAAACTCATCATTGCCTTGTTGTAACAATAAAGTTTCATTGGAGAATTGTGGGCTCCAAAAATTCGCGCCCCAGCCTCTCCGCAGCCCTCTTTCTTTTTTGTGTTGGCAAAGAGAGTTTTAACGTTTTAAGTTCCAAGGTAAAATTTCAGAAGTTAAATTGGATTTTAGATAACTACCTAGAAAATTTGCTTTCATTTTGCGAGGACTTTATGATATGAGTTTAGGTTTCCTATAGGCATAAGCCCCTATCCACCCTGCCCGCTAATGAGAGAGAACTTTCGATTAAGGCTAGTTCGGGGTGTAAGTGAGCCGAGTCGACTCGAGCTCGACTAATTTATGGGCTCGCGAGCCGAGCTTATCAAGCTCAAGAGACATGCTATATCCCAAGCCAGCTCAAATAATTATTAAAATTTTACTAAATGAGCTTCATGAGGCTCAGCTCATGAGCTCCCAAGCCAGCTCGAATAATTTTTAAAAATTTTAAATAACTTTATTTTATTTATTAAATTTAAATATTTAAAAAATAATAATAATAAATGTTTAAAATATTTAATAATATAAAAATTAATATTTAATGTTTAAAATTAATAATAAATTTTTAAAATATTTAATAAAAATTTAAATATTTAAAATAATTAATAATATTTAAAAAATCCCGCCGAGGCTCGCGAGTCGGCTTGAGCTGATTTACAGTGAGACGAGCTCGAGTTCGAGCCGACTTTCTGATCGATGAGCCGAGCTCGATAAGGCCACTACTCAACTCAACTCGTTTACACCCATAAGGCTAGTCGTTGAACAGATACATAGTATCCAACGTATAGTAGCAGCAGAATTTGAAATTTGAAAATAGAAATTTATATCATCGCGCACTTAAAGCGGATAATGGGTGGAATAATGATGAACCTGATCAAAATCCAAAGGTTATGTCATCCAAATTCATCAAGGTCCCTAGTCTACTTAGAGAGAGTCAACCCAACCTAACCGAAGGATCCTTGTCGGCAACCATGGATTGCTTCGTTTAAGAGTACCTTATAGACTTGGAGAGAAAGTTTGACTAAAGGGACATAATTGCGTCCACCTTAGATAACAAAAAACTTTATGCCATATCAATCATACCCTATTGATTTGTTACTCAATGATTTAGAGTCATTGGGGAACATATGGGCTCTAACCATGACGGTAATTTAGTGGCACCATTTAACAACAAAATCATTAGGTCAGAGGGTCCTGGTCTGATGCGGGCCAAAAAATATAGGGGAGCCTATATCTCTTGAACCCACATAGAAAAGGAAAAGAAGATACAAGAAGAAGGGAATAACTTAGAGATATTAGAACTAACTCTTACATTTCAAATCTAACATAGATTTAGAAATTAAAAAAAAAACTTACAGAGACGACTCGTACACTTAAACAAATTACAATGACTCGAAATTAAAGACACCCTAAAATTGCTTCACAATTTAGAAGAGGGATACAGGTGGAGTGGCACTTGCGGAGAGACGAAAGAGGTTAGAAGCCGAGAAGAAAGGTTGGAAAGAGCTCGCAAGATTTCCAGAGGGTATAAGAAAGAAGACGGACAAAGCTCACAAGCTTTTTCAAGCAAACCCGCAGGTTATAGCTTTTCCAAAAATAACATTTCATTCACTATTTTAAAACATGACAACCCCTCATATTTATAGGTATGAAAGGGGAATACTAAAAGACACAAACATTGAATTCACATTGGAATTCCAAACATCACAAACCATTAAAACCCTATTGCTTTTCACGAAAAACAACCCAAGCCCAAGAACCGAAGGAGCAGCCACGGGAGCTAAGGAGGTCGCACGGAACCAAGGCGCCAAAGCCACGGGAAAACTCCCAGGCTCGAAAAACCAGCAGCCGGCCGGAAATCCAAGGGGCAAAGGCACGGAAAATAGCAGCCCATGGTGGAAGCCAAGGAGCCACGACATGGGAAAACGAAACAACTTTCCTGGGATTCCAAAAGCCCTTTTGGAACCCAAGAGACATAAAAAACTATAGAAATAACATTTAATAAAAAGATAAATATGAACTAAAATGTTAGCTAATAATGAGCTAACCCTTAGTTCAATAAGTGAATTAAAGACCAGCTCATAAATGAGCTAAAATTTCAGCTCAATTTTGATTGAGCTTGTAAACTCGAGGGAGGCCAAAATTGATTTATTTTGGACATGAGTTGACCCACCCTTTGTCTACATCACGGTTATAACCGTATACCTATGGTGTCATTTGGTGACGAAACAACCGGTTAGCGAACACGTGCCATGTTCTTATTAGCAAGAGATGATTTGAGAATGAGTTCTATTGATATTATCGACTAGACATTCACTCTTTATGAACTGAAGTGATTTTCAAACATGTTCGCCTCAACAAACTGTTGTGGAGGACAGATGAATTTTTTATTCAAGTGTTTATGTGCTTTATTAGATTTCAAGTCAGATGGATGAAGTGGAGGAATGCATCGTGCTTGTTGTGTGATAGAAAAGGCCCCCTCAAACTTAAGAGAAAATTCTATAAGATGGTGATGAGACCTGCAATGCTTTATGGTACTTGCAATGCTTTATGGTGTCGAATGTTGGCCATTAAAAGAGAAGCATAATACTAAGTTAAGTGTTGTAGGGATGAGGATGCTTAGGTGGATGAGTGGCTTTACCCTTAGGGATAGGATACGAAATGAGCATATACGCGAAAAGGATGGAGTAGCTCCAGTGGAAGATAAGATTAGAAAGAGTCGCCTTAGATGGTTTGGTCACATTAAACGGAGGCCTTCTGATGTCCCAGTTAAGAAAGTTGATATATTAGATTTGACTTATGTTAAGAAAGGTAGAGGTAGACCTAAAAAGACTGGCTAAGAAATCTTAGAAATGATCTTTCTTTATTAGATTTAAATGAGAATTTCACTTTTAACTGAACATAATAGCGAAAAAGGATTCATATAGCCGACCCAAAGTAGTGGGACAAAAGCTTGATGTTGTTGTTGTTGTGTTTATGAGGTTTAATTCAATTTTTTAATATTAGTGAATAAAAGGTTTTGAAGTTTTTGGTAAAATTTAAAAATTAAATCCCTCCAGTCGATATTAGCTTTCAACACGGTCATCATCGATGTGACTTTATTGTCATTTTAAATGTTTATATTTTATAAAAAATTTGGGAGGCATTTTAAATATTTGGGGTCCTTTCTGATTGAGATTTTCTATCAACACAGACATCATCGGAGATTATGCGTGATTTTACTTTATTATTCGAACCTTGTCGACTTTGTCTACTTACCGACAGAGGATTAGGTTCGTCGTTGACTTTATATTTTTATTAACAAATCTTTCTTGTAAAAAACATTGATGGCCTAATATGAATGTATAAAATAAATAATTCAGTCAACGCTGTGATCGTGTATTTGCTCAATGTTCAGGTTATGTCGGCTCCTATATATTCCGAGAGAAGGATTGGAATTGAACTTAAGTTCATTTATTGACCTGCGCAGCATCCTCAAACATCATGTGTATACGTATATCACGCTCGTCAGGGCCCATGCAGGTATTTAACTTCATGCATTTGACTATGCATTTTTACATAATATGTTTCTATGGTAGTTGTATATATGCAGTGCATTGGGTACATACGACATCTTTGCATTCTTACATACACACTTATACTTTCATCTGCAGGCTAACATACACGTATGTACTTGTATATTTGTATGTATACATGTATGTCAGCATATGCATTTGTGCATTATTGAATCGTTCTTACATGATGTGTTGGTCTGCAGTGTAGTGGCTTACTGCATTAACAAGGTGTATGGTGTATTTGCATCATATGCATGTATAATGCATCCATGCATTGTCTTTTAGTTTGCATAATGCATTTACAAGTTGTCAACATAGAGCGTTGCCGCTACACAATACATTTTTACATGTTTGATATCATGTTTGCATAATGCTTCTTACATATTGCAATGCATACAAGCAAAATGTGATTGTAAGTCAATGTAACACGTCGCCACAGTGTGGCGCACTTTGCGCATTGCATGGTATTTTTGCATAATATGCCCTGCATATTACAATGTGTTTATGCACATTACATGCCTTCCAAAACATTTGAAAGATGCATATGCATGTTCTGTGCATTAATATGCATTTCAATGCATGAGGGGTGTTTTTGTAATATTTGAATATTATCAATTATGCAAGTGATTATTATTTGTAAGCTGCCCAAGTTTTCATTTAAGGGCGACTAAACGCCTTCTGTCCACTTACACGAATGTTACAGATCTTGTGGCGTGTTATCATTTTCTCCAAATTCAACTCATAGTAGTATATTTCTTCCTGCAAACGATCTGGCGTTAGCAGTCTCCTGTTTCTGCTCACCAGCAATCCACAGTCTTTATTATAAGATCCTTGCTTCTGCTTGTAGGTGAGTAGCAGTGTTGCACTACAATTCATTTGTTGCTTCTTGTAGGTGGACCATTATTGATGTAGGCAAAGGGGGGTCAAAACATTTTGAATTGTAATTTTGGAGAGCTCTAGGTCCTCTACTAGAATCAGCTCATTAATGTCTAGTAGAGAGCCTTTTAAGCTCATAAATTGGAGATTTATTAGGGTTCTCTCCCCCTCTCTCTATTGGCCCTTTGGTTTCCCCTTCATTGTGGCTCTTCGGTTTTCCCTGCCTGGTTGCCTTTTCCAGTTCCCCTAGTTGCCTTTTCCTACTTCCTTGGTTGTTGTTCCGGTTCCACTTGTGCAGCCAATTTTGGTCCCCTAGCTGCAGTTTCGGTTGACTACTGTTCCGATTCCCTTTGGCTGTTGTTCTGGTTCCCTTTGGCTACTGTTTCGATTCCCTGGGCTGAATTTTTTGTGGTTGTTTGGGTGTTGTTTCTGGACAGACTTTTGGTCTTCTATATCCCCTATTTTGATTGGTTAAATTGATGGTATTTTGGGCTATTTGGCTGCCCCATTCCCCTATATATATTAGAGGTTTTGTAAGAGAAGAGAGTGTGTTATGGCTGATTTTTGGATCTAAAAACCTGAGGGTTTTCTTCCTTCATTGGAAAAGTTTGCGAGCTTGTTCCGTTCTTCCTCTCCCTCTAGGAAAGCTTGCGAGCTTGTCATCTCTTCGTCTCGGACTTCTCATCTCTTTCTTCTCTCTGCAAGTTCGACGCCACCTGTATCTTTCTTCTCAAGAAAATGCAGTTTTAGGTTGTATGTTTGTCGTGAGAGTTGTAAGGTGTTTTTTGTTTTTATAAGTTTGCTTATAAAAGTTGTATTTTGTTTAAATATCGTATTTTTTCTATTTTTGAGTATTTTGTGTATTTTCTACTTTCCTATGAAGTCTTTTTTATATGCTTGCAAAAAATTAGAGTTTTTTCTAATTTTTGCTTGCATCAATTATGCAATGCAAACTTTGGTAAGTTTGTTTCTGAACCAACAGTAGACATTCAGAAATCATTGGATGTTGTATGTAGGCGTATTGCACTCGATGTGACATTCTCCAATACTGCTTATGGGTGGGACTACGTGTGCATTTCACGTTTATGCTCCCTACTTTTGGGCAAGCCATATTCACCACGAATTTGTTATTTTGATTTGTATGCAAGCTATTATGCATAAAGATGAGTCATTTACTGTTGCTTGCAAGTGCTGCTATGGATCAACTGTTGCTTCTTGCAGGCAGGTTATCATGCGCAGCATAATTCCTTTAGTGTTGCTCGTAGGTGCTTGCATTTGTCGCAAGTTTATTGATCTTGTTTGTAGATAGTATGTTGTGTGTATGACGAGCTTCCTGCATTTGCTTCTAAGCAAGCTTTTGTATCCTATGTTATTCTGCTAACACTGCTTATAAGCGGGTCGTTGTATGCATTAGAAGGCTCCTGTTGTTACCTGCAGCAAGCTGCGTTGAATGCAAAACTTCTAGTGTCGTCTGTAAGTGAGATCATCGTACGTGTTACAAGTTCGTATGCTTCGTAATACTCCTAATACTTTAACTTGTAAGCAAGTTGTTTCGTGCATGACTAATCTCCTACTGTGGCTAATAGGAGCCCGTATTAATTGCAGATCTGACGTGCTCGCCTATAAATAGAATGTTGTGTATCTATATTCACGTGGGATCTATCATACTTGCAGCACATCCACCATTGTTGCTTGCAGGCAAATTAGTGTGTTCATTTGTAAGTCAATGTTGACTTCCGAATAAGCTACATTCATCATTAGTTTCCTAATGCATGTCTATTGGCAACTCATTATATTCATTGTGCATCGACTTTCAGTGTTCATAGGAGACTAGTGTTTTGTTTGCATGTTGATTAGCGTCAACTATAGAAGGACCACACGTATTTTAAACTTAATGTTTCTTTAGCAGATTAGTGTATTCATCAAAAATTCCTCCTTTGTGGTGTCTACGAGTCACTTGCTCTCACTTACAGATTGATTAGTTGAATGTTACAAGTTATTACTTTATTTTCGTTGTTCATCATTTGTGTGCACTAAGAGTTTGTTCACCACTTGTCCTCTACTTATTCACTGATGTTCATTTGAATAACCCGAGCTATTGTTCAACATTTGTATTTTCATTATGATTGTGCATTCGTCAGTTTAAAGTTTGGTTCCCTGCTTATTAGTTTGAGTTTTGTTCCCTATGATTTTGCTTAAGTCTTGCTCCCTTTGCTCTAATTTCAGCAGCCTATGCAAAAACTTGCAAATTTTACCCGCCGGTCAAAAAACGCACAAGGGTACTTAAGTTTTACCCTGCCACGCTAAGAAAAGTGAGCACAAGGCTCACTCGCCTCGCTGCAAGCATCGCACCGAGCTCCCTCCCACCAAGCTGAGAAAAGCATGCATAAGTGGTCTGATTATTGCATTGTAAGCACTGCAAACAAGATTTGGGTATTTTTTTAAGTTTAGAAATCATTATACCTTGCGCTAGAGAGAGCAACAACGGTGGTGTCGGGGCGATTGCAACGATATCGAGGGCACGAAGATCGTGAAGAAGTGATGGGTAGTTTCTCAAAAAAAATAAAATAAGGTGACCATTTTAGCATGCACATCGAGAAGTCACCGATAAAAAAACCTTTGGGAGAAAAGCCTGTTGTAATATAGTTCTGAAGAAAGTCAAATAATAGCATGAAAAGAGTCAATGAATATAATGGAATGATCACCAACAAAATGTAAATCAAATTAAATTTTGCAATTAATCTAAACTTAAGGTGCCCCAATGAGAATTTGCCAATTTTTGAAAAATAGATGGGCCTAACAAGCACTAAGATCTCCTCTTCCATGAAAATGAGAGCATGTTTGTCCTGATAAGAGGATGGATGCATACAAGGAAGTGAAGCTAAATATTGATGAAAAAATAGAGTGAAATGATTCTCGGAAGTAGATGAATGAATTATTTATCCATTCAACCACCAAAAATATTTGCAAAAGAATGTGGGGGTGGCAAGTTGCAAGCGTGATATCCAAGGGAGGAATGTAATAGTCAACATGAAGCAAGGAGCCATTGAGGTAGGAATGGGCGACCCAGTTGGAGGATCATCCAAAATCCCAATAACAGCCTATGTGGGAGAAAGAAGAGGCAACATCTGTTAAGAGATCGGTATCAAAATAAGATAGAAAGTGAAGCCATAATGGCAATCGTAATGGGAAAAAAAATTCTAGGTGAAGAAAATATATAAGATGAAAGGCCACATATTAAAGAATTTAAAATCAAGGATCTTATGGTATTAAAATATTTTTTAGGCCTGGAAATATCAAGATTAAGCAAGGTGATAAATGTCTCTTAACAGAAATTTACCTTAGATTGATGTGAAAGATATAATTTACTCAGACAATTGTTAAGAGTTTTATTTCACTCTATAGATCACATTCATTCAATTCAGATGAATTTGCATTAAGTTCATTGGTCACTCAATTATAACTTCATTTCTCAGCTATTATGCCATTTAGTTCATGTATGTGCATGCATCTGCTATATTTATTTAATTCTTACTAGTTAAGGTTTAAAAGATTTTAGATACAAATTGATTATCTACCCATTATATCAATTTTGATTATTATAATCAACCTTAAAAGTGCTTGGCATACAACTTTAGCATGCTAAGCAACATCATTTAATATGATCCTCAACATCATTACATAGCCAAAAAAAACAACATTTTAAATAGAATATCCATTATATTCTATCGATTAAAAATCAAATATCAAAACAATCTATAGTGAATAATAAACAGTAGAGCTTAACAAAATCATTTAACATCAAAAAGTTTCTCACGACAAGTTCATAAGCAAATTTCTTAGATATTGTTACGGAGTAGTCATCACATGTCTCATAATTGCTGATGTTTCCTCTACTCTCAATTTCTTGCACTATCTTTATCACATCCTCTCCGGTGTCCCTTCTCGCGGAAAGGGTACATTCCTTGACATTGACACCTTTTGGCATCAATGTTCTACCCTCTAATTCATATTATGGCCTCCTTTATTGGAGCATGATCACTCCCTCTTGCCGATTCCGTCTCAATTCAACCATAAATTCAAACGGAGCACCCCTCCCAGAATGTCTCCCATCAATCTCTTTGTGGGCTCCGAAAACTTGACCCCGGCCTCCCAACCGCGCAACTGACTTTTTCTTAGGCGAGGGGAGTTTTAACGGAATATGTTCCGGGGTAAATTTTGGAAGGCAGATGGGTTTGTAGATAAGACACTACCCAGAGATTTCGCCCTCATTTTGCGAGAACGTTATGATCTGAGTTCTGGTTTCCTATAGGCGCAAGCCCCTATAGTTAATTACCCCTCTCGATAACGAGAGAGAACTTTCGATTAAGGCTAGTCGTCAATCAAATACGTAGAATATACGTGGTATCTGGCATATAATAGTAGCATAGAGTATGGAATGGTTAGAGAATTGGGAAATCTGGGGGATCGAAAGATTTGGAGAGTTTGAGAATTTGAGGTTCACATGTTTGGAGATTTAGAAAACTGATATTTAAAATAGAAATTTTCACCATCTTGTACTTAAAGTAGATGGTGGGGGAATGGATGATAGACCCGATCAAGATCCCATGGTTCCGTCGTCCCGGGCCATCTGGTCCCTGGTCTACTTGTCAGAGAGGAGTAGTCGACCCAACCTGCCAGAAGGATCCTTGGGCAGCCATGGTTGCTTCATCCAGGGACCTTGTAGACCGGGGTGTGAATGTTTGTCTAAGGGGACAAATTTGAATCCACCTTAGCTTACAGAGGGCTTTGTGCCCTATCGATCATATCCTATTGATTCATATCTCAAGGATTAACGCCACTAAAGAGCGTATTGGCTCTGGAGATAACCGCTATCTGTGGGGTCATTTGGCGGCAAAACCACTCGGTTCAGAGGGCCCCGGGTCTAACCGTTTACCTGCAGTGCCATTTGGCGGCGAAACTGCCAGTTAGAGGACACGTACCACGTCCTTACTGACAAGAGATTGTTTGAGAATGGATCCTAGTGATATTTTCGACTAGGCATTTGGCTCTTTGTGAGCTAGAGTTAAATTTTGATTTGTCCACCCCGACAAACTGTTGCGGAGGGTGGATGTATTTTGCTTTAAGTGATTGATGGGTTGAATTTCAAATTTAAATATTTTTTTGAATTTTGGGATTTGTGGATTTTGAGATTGATGTGAATCAAAGTAGGAGTTGCGTTTGGAAATTAAAATGAAGATTATTCAAAACGTTGTCAAAAAAATTTTTCTTACCAACAAAATAAAGGATTAAATCGTTCTAGGTAATTAACTTGCTTAGGAGAAGAATTGCTTTGAGATAACCAAACAATTCATAACATTTAAAGATAAAAGAAACACTTAAATGCTCATAATAAAAATCCGACAATTAATAATAAAGAAGTTCACCTTGAGTACCCTTTCTTCTCACTCCTCGTTCACTTGGCTTTAGCGGAGAAGAAAGAACCATGCGAGGATGAGGAGCACCACTACGAAGAAGGCGACGAAAGACTTTGTTACCGGAGAGGTATTCACCGGAGAAGGTGGTGGCGGATGGCGTCCAATGATCATCCAAGTGTACCCACGAAATTGTCGGTCGAAAATACTTGCGAGGATCGGGACGACTCGCTCCAAATACTCTTCGATGGTGGCGTCGTCTTCAAATCCTACGTCGAAGCAAGGCGAGCGTAGGATATCAATGCTCCCGTCGGCGTGGAAAACTAGTCCCCACTCAAGCTCCGGATCCGCCATCCAACATTGAGGAAGGGCGGGAAGAAGACAAGGGAAGGAGTGTTGAGCCGTGAGCTAGGGGAAGACCAAGAGAAAATCTGAATTTAATTTCAGATTTTCTTTGGTTGGAGGGAGGCTTAATTGCAATAAAAACCTCCCTAATTTATTTTAGAGAGAGGGCGGTAATTGGGGGAATTAAGGAATTAATTATTGGGTGCTTAGGTGGCAAGTAGAGAGAGAATAAGAGAGATGGATGGCCGGCCAAGCAAGGGAGGGAGAGAAGGGGATTTAATTAATTAGTGGGGCCCATGGGATTAATTAAAACCTAATTTGAATTTCAGTTTTAATCAATTAAAAGGAATTCAAAATTTGAAATCAAAACTGATGAGATTTCTTTAATCTCTCCCTAAATATAGGCGTTAATTTAGGAAGGATTATGAGGGAATCAATCAAAGAATTTGAATTTCCCTGGGCTAGGCGGCGGGATTTCCTGGACAGAGGAGGGGACGGGCTAAGGGAATGGATGCGGTGGCTGGATGGGCCGGTGGATGGCACAGCGCCGGCGGTAGAGGAGGGAAGGGGCTGAGGCGGCGGGCTTCTATGGGGAAGGTTTGCAGGGAGGGGAGGAGGCGGGCTAGGATCGGCCGGTGGCTGGATCAGCAGGCGGAAGGGAGGAGGACAGCCTCCTATGCCGACGGGCTGAGGGAATTTTAGACAGGGTGGACTGCAGGGAGGTGGGGAATAGGAAGGGTCGGGTACAGAGATTTAGCGGGGGAGAAGAAAACAGCGAACTAATTCAAGAGAACCAAGAGCTCACCGGCGTGGGCTGTTGGGTAATTCGGGTGGAGCCTCTCCTAGGTCTCCTCTCTCTCTTTCTCTCAAGCTCCCAAGCAAGAAGACAAAGACAAGTTTCAGAAATTTTATTAATCATTCATCAAACTCATACAATAAGAGAAGATCCCTTTATAAAGATCTCAAAGCATGAAACAAAAAAAGACTCACATGCCCCATGGGCTACAATAAACACTACGCCTACATAAGGGCGAAATCGTCACTAGTACATGAAATAAAAGATACACAAAATAAAATAACATAAAAATGACATGATAACATCAAAAAATATAAACTCCCGATCGTAGCCGTCGATCTACGATTCCTTCGCCGATAAACCTGCCTAAAATGTCTGTCGATGACCTCATCATTCTCCCCAGGTGGGAGAAAACTCGACCCCGTCGAGTGAGTAGCTCTGGAACTCTCGTACAACTCCAAAAGATCTGGGTCTAGGATCTGTAACTCCTCTCGATCCATCCAAGTGTCCTCCGTCGGTGGTGTCCCTTTCCAGTGTACTAGGTACCTTCGTCGTCCTCCTTCCTTCGTGGAAATGATCTCATCATCCAGTATGATTTCTATTTTCTCCGCATTAGGTAAAGGGGGCAATTTGGGAAGTGGAGCTGGGCTGGGGATCTCACCAGGTGGGTTCACACCGGGCTCATTTGTAAGTGGATTGTGGGGGTTAAACTCTGGTCCATCGAAGGCTACTAAATCTCTATATTAAAAGAGGATTGATGTTAAAACCTTCGGGGAGGTCCAGCACGTAAGCGTATACTATTTATCTTGGAAATGATTTTGAACGGTCCGGCACTTCTCGCATGCAATTTCTTCTTCGCGGATCCGGGAGGAAAACGCTCCGAACGGATTCGCACCATCACAGAGTCTCCGCACCTCGAATTCTTTAAACCTTTCTTTTGATCAGCAATTAATTTGTAATTGGCGTTGCTTTGTTCAATTTTCATTTTGATTTCTTATGCAATTCCTATATGTGGGATGCAAATGCAGATGCACTCTGACACTCTAACTCTAGGACTCATGGGAAGTAAGTCTATGGGTTGTCGGGTAGGCATCCATACACGATTTCAGCAGGGCTCAAACCAGGTTCTATTGACGAATTGTTGTAAGAAAATTCAGCAATAGGAAGCTTGGAATCCCAATCTCGTATATTTTCCCCTACTAAGTCCTTAAAAGATATCCTAAACTTCTATTAACCCACTTCTGTTTTGTCCATCGGTTTGGGGGTGGAAGGCTGTGGAGAACTGAAGTTTTGTGCCCATTTTGTGCCATAAGGTTTTCCAAAAGTAGCTAGTAAACTTGACATCCCTATCGGAAACGATGGTCTTGGATAAACCATGTAGTCTAACAATCTCATCGAAATAGAGTTTAGCAATGCGGGAGGCATCAAAAGTCTTAGTGCAAGGGAGGAAATGGGCCATCTTAGAAAAAACGGTCGACAACTACACAAATCGAGTCATGCTTTCTTACAGTCTTTGGTACCCCAGAACAAAATCCATACTCATGTCTTGCCATGGACAATTAGGTACGGGTAAGGGTGTGTAGAGTCCCGTGTTCTGTTTACGTTGTTTAGCGAGTTGGCAGGTGTGGCATCTCTTAAGAAGTCGACTAACGTCACGCTTTAAGCTAGGCCAAAAGAATCGGTTTTCTAAAGCAGCTATGGTCTTGGCTTGTCCGAAGTGACCTGCTAACCCCCTGCATGTAATTCCCAAACAAGGAATTCTCGCAGTGACGTTTTGGGAATGCAGAGTTTTTGTGATTAAATAAATATCTGTCTTCCAACATGAATCTCCAACGACTCGTTCATCCCAGTGGTAAGCGCAGAATAGGTTTCTCTAAAATCGGGGCATTCTGGGTAGTCTTTTTGATTCGATCGAAACCTATCACTTCAGTAACTCATTTCTCTAGTAATCATCACTCGACGGCTTAAGGCATCAGCAGCCTATTTTCAGATCCTGCTTTGTGTCTAATGGTGTACGTGTACTCTTGCAGGAATTCAACCCAACGGCCATGTCGAGAACTGAGTTTCTTTTGAGAGTTGATGTATCGCAAGGCTTCGTGGTCCGAAAAGATAACGAATTCTTGAGGTAGTAGGTAGTGTCGCCAATACCTAAGGGACTGAATGATGGCATAAAATTTCTTGTCATAGGTGGAGTACCGTTACTTGGTGTCATTGAATTTCTCGCTAAAGTAAGCTACAGGGTGTCCCTCTTGAGAGAGGACTCCACCTATACCAATTCCATATGCATCACAAGTCACTTCAAAAACTTTAGAAAAATCAGGTAACCTCATCACATGGGCTTCCATCATCCGCTTTTTAATCTCCTCAAAAGCCCTGGTTGCAGCTGTGGTCCAAAGAAACTCTCCTTTCTTGAGGCAGTCCCGTTATTGGCGCTACTATGATGCTAAAGTTTCGATAAACCTCCGTAAAAATGTGGCCAATCCGTGAAACTTCTAACGTCTCGAATATTTTTGGGTACGGGCCACTCATTGATTGCTCGCACCTTTTCAGGGTCCGCAGATATACCTTGAGAGGATATAATGAAACCCAGAAAATTTATATGATCAGTTAAAAACGTGCACTTATTGGGGTTGGCAAACATTGTTCTCCCTTATATGTTTCACAGACTTGTCTTAAGTGGTCCAGATGTTGATTTTTCGATGTACTGTAGATCAGAATGTCGTCAAAGTACACAACTACGAATTTTCCTAGGAAAGGTTTAAGGATTTGGGTCATCACTCTCATGAATGTGCTTGGAGCATTGCTTAAACCAAAGGGCATCATAGTCCACTCGTACAATCCATCTTTAGTTTTAAACGCAGTTTTCCATTCATCCCCCGGACGGATCCTAATTTGGTGATAGCCACTCTTAAGGTCGATCTTAGAAAATAGTGTGGCTCCGGTCACAGGTCCCAACATCGTCATCTAACGAGGGATTGGGAAACGGTACTTGACGGTGATTTTGTTGATAGCACGGCTTATCAACGCACATTCTCCACGTCCCATCCTTCTTAGGGGTAAGAAGGGCAGGAACCGCATACGGACTAAGGCTCTCCTTAATGAACCTCGTTGTAACAATTCATCCCACTGTCTCTTGAGCTCCTCATGTTCAGTAGGGTTCATTCGGTAAATGGGGTAGGTTTGGTAAGGACGCTCCGGGCACTAAGTCCAGGTTGAATGCCCTTAGAGGTGGCAGTTGGTTGGGCAAATCTTCAGGAAAGACATCAGAAAAAGTCTCCCAACGGTGGTTTTAATTCTTCAGGATCGTTCTTCTTGACCTACACTTATTTCCCGGGCTACTACTGCGCGTAAAGAGGGGCTCCCCGACTCCAGTTCCATACCTAGGTCCTTAGCAGTTATCAAGTTCACGCCCTATTGGGTTTCAGGGAGTTGGCTTAACTTCTTCCTTAGTGGACTTAGGTTGAGTGGGTAACACTTATCTTCTTGCCCTCGTTCAAACACACAGGTGTTTTGATCGTCCAAAATGTCCACATCGTTGTCGAACAACCAAGGGCGGCCAGGATGATTTGACCCACATCCATCGTCAAAAACATCGCACCATGATTCTCTTGTATACAACGAACTCAATAGGAAACAAGACTCCTATCTTTTACCTCCAAGGTGGTCGAGTTTATCCAAGCAACTCTGTAGGGGTTCGGGTGTGATGGTCCTCAATTGCAGTTTCGAAATCATGGCTGAAGATACGGCGTTAATGCAACTTCACTGTCTATTATGACTTTGCAATTTTTGCTCCCAATCTTTGGTGAAAGTATAGAAGATTGAGGTCCTTCGCCAGTCGTCGCTAGGTTTAGGTTGGGAAAAGGCACACCTAACAACTTGCAGATCCAAGCGGTTCACCTTTTAGAGGTAGTGAACAACAGCAGTATCTTCTTCGTCGAAAAACTCCTCATCGTCGTCCATAGGGTGGACCAAGTCAGTTTCAGGTTCATCTTTTCCTCCTCGCACTTCCTCAATATTGTGACCTTAAACGGGCTGGAGCACTGAGAAGCAATGTGCCCGTACCCATGGCATCTAAAACACTTAGTGCCGGCAGTGGTCTTGGGAGTCTCTCGGTTGGGTGTTTTCCCCTTATAGTTGGATCGAGGTTGGGCTTGACTAGGAGTAGGCCGACTACCTGAGGGTCCAGGGGTTTGTTATAAGGTTGGCTAGAGGAAGACTTGAAGGGATTAGGTTCAGAGTCTTGGGTCCTAGAGGTGTGGCTCCTTGATTCTTCCAGATCTAGCACAAGACTACAGGCAGCTTTCGTACGTGTTTACTCCTCTAGCGAAGAGCCCATTTCTAAGATCTTCTCTCCTCAATCCAGCTCTGAACATTGACGGAGTTTTGTGTAGGAGTGTGTGGTTCTCTTCTCCGTACAGCGAATCGAAGAAATCATCAAAGGTTGAGATGTACTCCTTAACAGTCTTACTTCCTTGAGTTAACCTATTCCACGCGATCTAGAAGCCTTGGATAGTATGAAGGAGGAAGATATATTTTTTTCAATTCTGTTTCATGGTTCCCCGTCAACTATGATACTCTCCTCTGTTTCCCTCATATGCTCGATGTTAGTCCAGTATTGGTTGGCTCGACCGGTTAATTCATCTCTGCAAATCTCACTTTCTTTTCTTCCGAAATATTTGACCATTTGAAGTAACTGTTCATTCCTTTAGCCAATCTAGGAAGACTTGAGGTTCTAACGTACCATCAAATGTTGGGGCATCTTATTTTAATGCTCTTGAGGAGTTGGGTGTCGGTCTCTCCCCAAGGTGCGTCACGTCCTACCCTGGTTCTTGAGGGGGTCGGTGATTGGGTCGTAGTAGTCTCTAGGGGTCCGTACTCAGTTCGGGCATCTTCGCCATAAGGAGATTGGGGTCTAGACGGTGTTAGATGACCGGGTGGCCGATCCGTTCAATGTTGTCAAGTCTCTCTCTCTGTATGACGCTTAAGGTCCGCAACACTCGTTTGGTGTCTCTAATTGTTGCGAATTGTGCATGACTGCCACTGCCACTCACAATCATGTCTAAGGTTGCTTGAATATGATGGGGATCCATAGTTGGGTGTTAAGGTTCACTAGGAAGGCTTCCTAAGTGAAGGGCAGCAGCGACAATCACAGCAAAACCTGTTGGAAATGAAATTCTAGCAGCTGTAAGGTCACGGGCAGCAAGCACAAGAGATAAGGAAACTAACTAAGAGTTTCGGCAGGGCTTCCGGGTGTGGACAGCACCAAAACAGGGACTCTAGACTCGTTTTCGGAAGCTTACAGGTTGCATTAATTGTTTTGTAATGTTCCTTTTATCTTCTTTATGTCCGATCTCTGTTCCCGCCTCGCAGTTGCGAGCTAACCGGGCCGGGTCGTGACAAGGAAGGCGACGAAAGACTTTGTTACCGGAGAGGTATTCACCGGAGAAGGTGGTGGCGGATGGCGTCCAATGATCATCCAAGTGTACCCACGAAATTGTCAGTCGAAAATACTTGCGAGGATCGGGACGACTCGCTCCAAATACTCTTCGATGGTGGCGTCGTCTTCAAATCCTACGTCGAAGCAAGGCGAGCGTAGGATATCAATGCTCCCGTCAGCGTGGAAAACTAGTCCCCACTCAAGCTCCGGATCCGCCATTCAACATTGAGGAAGGGCGGGAAGAAGACAAGGGAAGGAGTGTTGGACCGTGAGCCTAGGGGAAGACCAAGAGAAAATCAGAATTTTCTTTTTGGTGGAGGAGGCTTAATTGCAATAAAACCTCCCTAATTTATTTTTAGAGAGAGGGCGTAATTGGGGGAATTAAGGAATTAATTATTGGTGCTTAGGTGGCAAGTAGAGAGAGAATAAGAGAGATGGATGGCCGGCCAAGCAAGGGAGGGAGAGAAGGGGATTTAATTAATTAGTGGGGCCCATGGGATTAATTAAAACCTAATTTGAATTTCAGGTTTTAATCAATTAAAAGGAATTCAAAATTTGAAATCAAAACTGATGAGATTTCATTTAATCTCTCCCTAAATATAAGGCGTTAATTTAGGAATGATTAATGAGGGAATCAATGCAAAGAATTTGAATTTCCCTGGGCTAGGTGGCGGGATTTCCTGGACAGAGGAGGGGGACGGGCTAAGGGGAATGGGATGCGGTGGCTGGATGGGGCCGGTGGATGGCACAGCCGGCGGTAGAGGGATGGGAAGGGGTTGAGGCGGCGGGCTTCTATGGGGAAGGTTGCAGGGAGGGGAGGAGGCGGGCTAGGATGGGCCGGTGGCTGGATCAGCAGGTGGAAGGGAGGAGGACAGCCTCCTATGCCGACGGGCTCAGGGAATTTTGGACAGGGTGGACTGCAGGGAGGTGGGGAATAGGAAGGGTCGGGTACAGAGATTTAGCGGGGGAGAAGAAAACAGCGAACTAATTCAAGAGAACCAAGAGCTCACTGGCGTGGGCTGTTGGGTAATTCGGGTGGAGCCTCTCTTAGGTCTCCTCTCTCTCTTTCTCTCAAGCTCCCAATCAAGAAGACAAAGACAAGTTTCAGAAATCTTATTAATCATTCATCAAACTCATACAATAAGAGGAGATCCCTTTATAAAGATCTCAAAGCATGAAACAAAAAAAGACTCACATGCCCGTTGGGCTATAATAAACACTACGCCTACATAAGGGCGAAATCGTCACAGTACATGAAATAAAAGATAACACAAAATAAAATAACATAAAAATGACATGATAACATCAAAAAATATAAACTCCCGATCGTAGCCGTCGATCTACGATTCCTTCACCGATAAACCTGCCTAAAATGTCTGTCGATGACCTCATCAGAGATTTTTGAATTTTTCTGTAATTTTGGGTGGAGCTTTGGAATATTTGAAATGGACTTTGGATATTTGGGAGATATTTGATTGGGAACCCCTCCGGTTGAGATCTGCATTCAACACGGCCATCATCGGGGTTTTTTGGGGGTCATTTCTCTTAAGGATTGAACCTTATCAACTCTGTCGGGCTGTCGACAGAGGATCGGGTTTCGTAGGCTTTATGCCCTTGATATGAATTCTCATTGTTATAGGCATTGAATGCCTAATATAGAATGTATTAAGACAAATATAACGGTTGCCCACAACCGTATATTTGTTTGTTGTTCGAACCCTGTCGACTTCTATTCACCCGTATAGAAGGATCGGTTTCGAACTTGAATTCACTTGTCAACCCGCGTAGCATCCCTAGACGTCACGTGTGTACCAATAACACGATTGTCGGGGCCCATGCAGGTGTTTGGGGGTATTTTGTAATTAAACCCTGTCGACTCCTTTTTACCTGCTGATGATCGGGTTTAAAATTTGATAACCCGCGCAGCATCTCTTGACGTCACGTGTGTACCAATAACACACTCGCCGAGGCCCATACGGGAATTTGGAAAATTCATTAATTTGACATACCCCTTTGTGTACCTATGTGTATACAAGCTACGGTGCACATGCAGGGGTATTTTAAAAGTATTTGTAGATGCCTTTTGTCCGCTTGCATAGAAGTTACGGATCCGTTGTAGTTGTGGACGCCTTCTGTCTGCTTGTATGAGTGTTGCAGATCCGGTGGCGTATTGTAGCAGCTTCTGGATCAGTGGTTTGCTGCTTCGTACAGGTAGACTGTCGTGCACTACTCGTCGCTTTCTACAGGTGGATTGTAGTGTACCAACTAATCTCCTGCTTTGGGTTGTAGAAGCTCGTAGGAACTTATAGTCTTTAAGCATTCTGCTGTGATTTTGGTCTTTACAATACACGCGCTACTGTTGGAGGTAGATGTATTCATCCTAGATTGAGTTACTACAGGATACTCATTGCATTTACTGTAGTCTTATGCATCTACCCATGGACGGATGTTGTACATACATCTGTATTCATAGAGGATTCATATGTATTGCAGATCTTTCTATCCTTGCTTACTCGCGGACCAATGTGCTTATTTGCATCTTGATGTTGACTACAAGGATGCTAGAGTATCCTTGCTACAAGAGTCTACGGGTACTTGTATCTGTTGTATGTCAATCGTTGCATCAACTAATAGTTTTCTTCATTAGGGCTGCCAATCTCAGCATACGAGTTCATTGGTCAATTGATATGAACACCGCAGATTTCATGTTGGTTATACATAAATCAAGGGTCTTGTAGTACATCTAGATAGAATGGATTAAGATTGATTGTGAGTTCGGAACCAGTACTACTAGATAGAAAGCAGCGATAAAGACCTGCGTTGCGTGCCCCCAATCCGAGTTCGAGCTATTAGTAGTGCAAGTAGCAGTGTCAGCCGTAATAGCAGCGCCAGTCTAATGTGACCCCGAGGTCAGACCAAGGGAACTTCCGTAGGCGGTATGACGAGGCACTTCCAGGTAACGAGTCATGGAGGATTTCTGTCTTTGAACGGCTGTCACAGCCAGAAGCCCGGGCCACTAAGAGGATTGTGGCTGACGGAAGGATTTCTGTGGTGGCTGCAAACCCCACATTTCACTGCCGACCGGGTTATCTGCACCCACGGGAGAACACTTCTGAAGCATCCTCTTCTGGAGGAAAGCTAACAAGAAGCAGAGAAGGAAGATGAAGCTGAGCTCCGAGCTCAGCATAGCTACTGGAGCCTGTGCACCCATCGAATCTGCCTGCTCCAGAGCATATAGCCAACGTTCCCAGAGAAAATAGAACCTGTCTGCTAATTCAAAAACCTATTCTCTTATGGATTACTCTCTTCTTTTCTTTTTGTTTTTTGAAAAGTTTAGAGTGATGTTCTCATCCATCTACTGCTACTTACACGCTCTGGGTCTACACTATTCTAACTTGCTTTATTTTTTAATGTTAATGTGATAGGCCGTTTATAATAAGATTCTAATATAAGCGTTGAGGGAATCACATCCTGTACTCATGGATCCAAACACCACAAACACTATCGCGACAACCCAACAAACCAGGAGGTGGAGAGGTGCCACACGGCACCATGGAAAATCCAATCTCCACCACAACACTCCCACGGCCTACCAATCATTGCATTGTTCAGGGTGTCTGAATCTAATGATGGTGAAATCTATTAACTTTTTTGCTTTTTCACAGTCCTCAAATTTGAAAGTGGACTGTTGTGTGCTCATTTATAAATGTAATAATCTGAATAGGAAACTAAGAATTCAATATCCCCTGGGGGTTTTTCGTCCACTTTCACATAATAATCCACATCTTTTGTTTTTTTTTCTTTCGCCCACTTCCTCTTCTTCTCTTACTTTCTTTTCCTTCTCCTCTTCTTCTTGTTCTCTTCTCGATTCTTCTTCTTTCTCTTTTTTCTTTTCTTTCCTTTCTCTACTTTTTTTTCTTTCCTTTTCTTCTTCCCTTTCCCTCCCGCTTCTCTTTCTCTTGTTCTCTTCTCTTCACTTATCTTCCGAACTTTCTGGTTTTCTTCTCTCCTTCGTCTTTTTCTTTTCTTTCTCTTCTTCTTCTCCCACCTTCTTCCACTTTCTTTACTTCTTCCTGTCTTTCCTCTCCCGTTGCTTTTTTTTTTTGCTTTGTGAACTACCCACTTATCTTTCATACTCTCCTTCCTTCATCGTTCCACTTCACTTTTCCACACCTTCTTGACTCTCAGCTACGCTCAAAGGACAACACTTCATACCACACTGGGGTCTTGGTCCACCACCACCACCACACAACTTCTCCTCAGACCACTTAAACCCACTCCACTACTCTGTCTACACTGAACCTCTTCACTGCAAACCGAACTTCCTGAACCACGTTCCACTCACGATACTCTGCACTCCTTGGGTCACTATTTAATTTTTCTCTTCTCTTTTTTCATATACAAAATACATATTAATACATAATAATGCTAAAAAAAAATATGCTTCATTCTTCTCCATGTCTCTTCTTTGTGCAAATATGTTCCATGTGTGAGAATTATTTAATTACAATCATAACAGCTTTGATTTTCCTTATCTTTTCTTCTTAAAGCAGCTTCTATTTCTTCGTCCTTGCCCTTAGCCCTTTCGATTTTCTCTTTTTCTTTAAAAGCTTGCGTTTGGTTTTTCGTCATGCCTGCCCTTGGAAGCATTATTGTAATCCTTATTTGCATTTTTTTTGATTGGTCAAACAAAGCTAGAGCAGACAAGAGCTTTTTTTTCTTTTCCAAATTTTTTCTATTTTTTATTTATTTTTTTCCATTCATTTTTTTGTTTTTTTTTTTTCTTATTTTTTTTTTATCAATTTTTTTTTCACCTAGCTTTTTGTTTGATTTTTTTTTTTTTTCTTTTGTTTTCTTTGGACTTTTCAACTCGTGTCAAATTTTTTTCCTGTTTTTTCCCTTTCATTTCATTTTTTTTCTTTCTTCTCAACATTTATTTGGGAAAAGGAACCTTGATTGGAGTGGAATGCTAATTAACCCCATATATAATTTGATTTGTATGATATGCCGTCCCCCACCCCCAATCGTCTTCTACTAGTCTATCACATGTGTTCATTTACAGTCGCCCCCACGTTCCCTCCATTTAGTTAGCCCCAGCCGGTCCGCCGGCCCCTTAATCACCCACACTCATTTACTAACACTTCCCTTCCACCAAAATCACTTAATTCCATTACCCTTGCCTTGCCTCCCATACTCACAACTTTCACCCCATTACACTTCCCCCACCTTATCCCCCAATACATAATCACTATTTTCCCACCCTTCCACTTAAGCTACGTCGTCACTACCCACTCCCATCTTCACGCCATCTCATCACTCTACTCACTTCCACACCCCCTAGTTCTTCACCCTTCCTCACAATTCACAATTTGCTGGATTGAGAAAGCATCGTACCAGTATAAGATACATCTTTCTGTATCATGTTTAGTGATGCAATCAATTTCATGATTCCTTTCAATTTGTGGAATATTTGAATTTTACTACCGTGTCAAATGGGGGAGTTCCCGTAGCCGGGGTAAGGGGTGGCAAAATTTGAGATCCACACATTTAGGAGGGTCCTACCATTTGTTCACTATACCTCTTTAGCTGCTTTAGGGTTTTTGGGTTCACGTTATTGGCCCTATTCTTCCTCACACCTAAGTACCATACCTTTATCTATTTCCCTTCGCATTTCCATTACATTATCGTATATAGCAATTTTTGTGCATTATTTTTTCAATTTTGAGATATGCTTCCTTAGAGCAAGGGTTTTTTGGGGACGCGCCGCCACAAGCCGTGGCGTTCAGCCTATTGTTTGGTAATCGGCACTATTGTGGATTACTCGGTATTTCCCTTATCGCTATATCGGATTATTCCTTAGGTCAAGCATATGCCTTATAAAGCCTTTCTTCTCTCAGCTGCCTTGCGACTTCGCCGGCGCACTCTCTTCTGTGGTCCCCGTCTTCCCTTCTTCCATATGCGTACTCGTGATCGTCCCTTGCAAGTATGCCTGATTGTCCCAAATGAGCCCGTAATGTCGGCTCCCCCGCGGGGCGTCGACGGTCCGCAAACCACGGCCAGCGCAAGGCCCTAACCTTCCCCTCGCCCGGTTCTCCCACTCCACGACCCTGTGGTTCCCCCCTCCACTTCCATCCCCTAGGGCTCGACACTATTCCCCCGTATCCCTTTACCAAAGTTACGACGTTGATCCCAAGCCCAGACCCCCCAGATTTCCTCACATTTTGTTCTCTAACCGCTATCCACACTTCTCACATACCCACGCCAAACGCCCCGCTCCGTACCCGTGAACATTCTGGAGAACATCAATATTCAATTTCACCCCTCTGAACTAGTATTTCTCAACCTGAAACCTCCCCACTGGTTCTTCTCTTTATCCTTTGCATTGACTCACCTCTTTTCTTGTTCTTCTTCTCTTTTCTTTTCTTGATCTTCTTCTTCCTTCCATTTCTCTTCTTGGTTTCTTCTGCTTTTTTCTTTTTCTTCCTCCATTCTTTTTCTTTTTGTTCTCTAAATTGAAACATTGATTTCCTTTGTTCTTCCTCCCATTCCTTTTCTATGTTCTTTCTTGTGCTCATGTTTCCTTCTCTTTCTTGCTTCTTTTGTTCAGATCTTCGACCACTTTCCATTTCCCTTTCCACACTTGTCAAGTCATGTTCTTTCTTATTGTGTTTCTTCTGGCTTTGTTCTTCGAAAAAATGTTCTTCTGTCTTTCTTCGATACAATTCAAGGTTCTGTTTCGGCGTCTTTTTTTCTTAGTTCTTTTTTATTTCTTTTTCTTTCTCTTCTCACTCTTTCTCTTTTCTCACCTACAACAAAGGACACTTTCATCCACCAAAGTCATTGTTTTCTTTCTCACTCTTCTTTGTTCTCTTTTCTTTCCTTTTCTTTCTTGTTCTTGTTCTTCCTCACGTCCGGCCGAGAAAAGTGGATTGTGATATCCAACTCTAGGGAAGAGATCAACTAAAGGGTGGTAACTTCAAGGCTAGTAAATAGAAACATTACAAAGGATGCTTAGAAGAAAGATTTGGCGTAATATGGTATTCTCACCTGCTAAGAAGTATAGGAGGTAGATGATCACGTCACCCAACTATATGAAAAGTGAATGACGAGGGGTGGGGGGGTGGGTGATTTCGACCAAAGGAGTCTTCAAAGCCGACAAAGAAGGGATGTTGAGATGCTCATAGAGGTGACTATAAGTTGGCCACTAGAAAAGGCAACAAGAAGTTAACACCTCGAGACGACTTGTCGAGAAGTTGGTAAATCAAAGTTGCCAAGAAAACCAAGGAGTTTACATCAATTTCTCCAAATCTAAAACATTTTCTAGAACCAATAAGACACTACCCAAAAAGTCTCTTTCAAAACTACTCATATAAGAGCTTCTCAGACTATATCTACCTCTGCTTGTGAAGTCTAAACTTCTTATTCTTGAAATTGTCTCCTTTGTCAAAGTTTCTTTTCTTGCTAGAGTGTTGCACGCTGTTCTACTTTGAATAGTTCAGTTCATTTTCAACCCTCTAGCTTTTGAGAATTCACTAATATCAAAAGGTGCTAAAAAAAGTCTCAATTGATCTCTTAAATCTCTCAAACATCTGACAAGTCACACTTTAATAAAAACTCAACTACATCCTTTTCATGCCTTTAATAAAGTCAACAACAAACGACTAAACGGAAGTTAGACCAAAAGGCCAAAATTCATTGATTTGATGAGGGGCCAAAGACCAGGCTGCAAGGAGTCATCAGTCAGGCAACGAGTAGACAATGGCATGATGAAGAGAAGACTAGGCAAGACACCAATCAGGCAAGAGCAGATAGCGAGGTAGCCCCAAGGTGAGTATCTTGGGTACTAGAGAAGTTGTCAACCATAGGGCCAACGACAAAGAAGTTGATGACAAAGAACCAACGACTAGAAGTCAGCACTAAGGGGTTATTGAGCCGAACTTTCAAAGCTTGCACTCCAAGATATCGTACATAAATCACCAAAATGGCTTGGAACAACATGGATTACCACTAGATGAGTCAAAAAATGAGGTCAACACCTGCTCAAAAGATATACAAACTCACATTTTAGTTCAAATATTTATGTGTTTATCCTAAATAACTTTATATAATCACACATCGAACTTAATTGAGAAATCCATACTACGATACCCAATATTCTCAAGTGCACAAGCATAGAAAAAAAGCAAAAGGAGAAGAAAAAATTATGGAAATTATAAAATAAAAGAAAAGCATGTATATTAAAAGGTGCAATATCCTTATAAAAAAGAAAAAAAAAACAATTTAGTGACTATACATACATACATACACACACACACACATATACATATATATATATATATATATACATATATATATATATATATATATATATATATATATATATATATATATATATATATTTATGAGCTATATTTAGTGCTCCAAACCTTCTCAAGGCTATCAAAGTGAGTGCTTCCCAATTCTCCACCAGGTCTAAGTTGTGTAAATACCCAAAATTCTGAAAAATATAAAGAATTAGTAATATATATTAAGAAAATATAGGGTGGATAGGGTGTGTATTCCAAAATACAAAATACATAAAAAGTAATGACAAGTCGCCATACTTAAGTCCAAATTTATGGGCCTTCTCCACTATCAAAGTTGCAAAAAATCCCAATCATCAGACTCGATCTTCTATGTATGGGAGTTGATAAGGTTTACGACTAATATTATCTGAGATTGATCCTCTGCATAAAAGGGTAGAGTTGCTTAGGTCCATAATCAATAGTAATCCAATAATTGATCTGCTACATAATGAGGTAGAGTTGATTAGGTCCATAATCAATGGTCATCCAATAATTGATCTACATAATGGGGTAGAGTTGATAGGAATTAAAACCTAATAATATTTCAAGACCTAATCCTCTACATGCAAGATCAATGAAGGCGTCAACATGTTGACAATTATCCAAGTTGCAAAAGAATGACTACATGCATGAGTAATTGAGTGAATAGTGGTTGGGAAATGCTATTAATATTTTAATATATTCTTACAAAAAACGAGAAAGCATGAAAAAATATTAAGAAAAGAAAGAGTTCAGAAATTTTTCAAAAAATATGAAAAAAATAAGAAAAATTCAAGAAAACATCAAAATTTTTTTAGCATTTCTCAAATTTTCTCACTCATTTCAATGCAAAAATTTCTCACTCAAAATCACAAATAAACTCTAAAATTTAAAAATAATAAAAGAGAGCTCAAATATCGAGAAGAAATTCGAATTCGACACTCATCCTATGCAGAAAGCAAGCAAGCAAGTCAACAAGACTCGAGTATACCTATCATATAAAAATTAACGCGAACGTGTGATTGCTCAGGAGAAACCATGAGGGCATGCATCCATAGTAAACTTCGATCCATCAAATCTAATATAAATCCTAGATAAAACATTTTTTTCCTAAAGGAATCCTTTTGGGAATTAAAATAATATGCCTTTAAAACTCCAACTAGCGCAACATCTGGCTGCTAGACTTCAAATGAATCCAAATGGAGGGATCATTACTTGAGCTCATGAACTCTTTCCGAGTCTCAATCTTCATATCTTTTTCATCACACATTATGTATTTGCATTTTGGATTTAATTTTTCTCAATAGAAATGAATGTTTAGAAAATAAAATGAAAAGACAATATCACTTATACAAGATAGTGGATCTACTCTTTATAACTTTTGGAACACACCCGATATATGAACCTTTTACTTACACCTATACAACTAGGATATAATTTTTTTACCATAAAAATGAATCAACAAAAATAAAAATGAAAATTTTATAAAAATATATAATAGATTTCTATATTCATTTATTTAACAAACTTGCCATTTCCCAATGTTTTCTAAAGAATCATCCATCAGCAAGGTCAAATTTCAGGACCCAGATGCTTACATTTGCCAAATATTAATGATTGATATCCACATAATTAGATATTCAAATTAGCATATAATTTCTTCATAATAATGAGAATCAATTACACCCAACTATTTAGGTTCAATTATGTCCATTCATACATTCATTCTTGTTAAAGGCTACATTGGGTGTAAACTAAAATTTGGACAACACGTTACACAACTTCAAACTATGTTAACATCATTTTACCCCTTTCCCTTCATATTACACTCTTGAATTATACCAATTCATTTTATTGGTGTATTTTTATTCTTTATTATAAATATGCAAATCATCTAAATTTATTTTCACTCCCCCCCCCCCCCAAAAAAAAAAAAAAAACCATCTTCCGGGTAGTATCACACACTCATCCCATCATTTTCATTCTTGACACACTTAATTTTATTTTGGGTAAATTTTGTCCAACATTCAAACCCATAAAGCATAGATGGACTAATTGAAATTTAATAAAATTTAACTTTAATGTCTCCATGATATTCTCTTATAAAATAATTCTTATGCTTCTTAATCTTAGTCAACTAGCATTAACATGCTATAGTCAATCCTCATTCTTCTACATAATAAACAAAAGATGCTTATGCTTATAAAACATTATTTGACCTTTAATGCATGATTATCAGATTTAAGTCATTAAATTTCCATCACACAATTTGAGAGCCAAAAGTATTTAGTACTAATATCCCTATCTTTCAAATTTTTCATTCCCATTTAAATTTTTTACTTTAAGAGATTCCATCAAAGATAATTCATCAACAATATCATACACTAAAATATCTTACATTGCAATTCTTTTAAAAATACAATCATAATCAACCCAAAAATATAAGGATTTAATGCTTACCCTAGATGCAATAGAACTCTAATTCAAAACTCTTTACTCAAATCACAACTAGTTCTAGTATTAGTCACTTCTTTATCAATAACATATTTAATAACTTGAATAAATCTTTGGCATGTCTATTCTCATTAATTATCACCAAATTAACTCTCATAGTACTCGACCATATGCCTTTATGAAGTCAATAAAAATCACATAAAGATACTTATCGTTTCACTCTTCTCATAGTAGTCTTCGCACAAAAAATACCTCCATAAAAATCCTTCCTATTATAAAATGAAATTGATTAAGTAATACTGACAAAATTTTCAAATACAATTATTTTATTATCCACCCCATGACTCTATTTTATGACTTATAAATTTGATTCTCTTGTAATCACTGTTCAATTTATGTTGAGAATAAAGTGTTTTGTTGGTTTTGAATCATTTAAATTGATGCGGGCAAAAGATATAGGGAGCCTATACCCTTCGCCCACAAAGAGACTTGACGGACTTCTAACGACGAAATTGAGAAAAGGACGAGAAAAGAGACGAACAATAGGGAAGAACAAACTCTTATATTTCAATTCTAAAACCAAAAAAAAAAAACTTATGATGACGACTTATAAACAACACGACAGACACCCTAAAGTTGCTGCACTTAAAGAAGAAGGATACAGGTGGAGTGGCACTTGCGGAGAGACGAAGAGATTAGAAGCCCGAGAAGAAAGGGTGGAAAGAGCCCGCAGGATTTCCGGAGGGGATGAGAAAAGGAGGTTGGAAAGAGCCCGCAGGATTTCCGAGCAACCCGCAGGTTAACTGATTTTTCCAAAAATCAAATATCATTCAACTATTCAAAACATTACATAACCCCCCATATTTATAGGTATGAAAGGGGAAGACCAAAAGACACTTTACATTAAATTCAAAACATTAAAAAGCATAGAAAACTTCCCCCCAAGCTCTCGGTTTAAACCCAAACTAGGAACCAAGGAGACAGCCACGGGAGACGAAGGGAACCGCACGGACCGAGAGCCACAGCCACGGGAACCGAAGGGCGGTCACGGAACAAGGAGCCGGCCGTGAGATCCCAAGGGGTAAAGCACAAAAATCAACTTCCCATGGTGGAATTCAAGGAGCCACACATGGGAAGACTAAACAACTATCTTGGATTCCCAAAAGCCATATTTTGGAAATCCAAGAGACAACTTTTAAGACATTAAAAACTAAAATAAAAGTGCATTTAAATAAAGATAAATATGAACTAAAATTGTTAGCTCATAATGAGCTAACCGTTAGTTCAATAAATGAACTAAAGTTCAGCTCATAAATGAACTAAAAGTTTAGCTCAAATATGATGAACTACTAGACTCAAGGGAAGCCAAAATTTGATTTATTTTGGACTAGTGTTGACCCCCCCCCCCCCCCCCCCCCCCCCTTGTCTGCATCATAAATTGAGACCCATCTAAGATTGCCAAATTTTCGATTTAAATCATATGCAACTAATGTTATAGCTTTAGTGAAACAAAATGATCTCGGCAAAACTAGGTCAAAACATAAAACAACTAAAATTTGTGTATGTATGTATGTGTGTATATATATATATATATATATATATATATATATATACATATATAATATTAATTTTATACACTAAACATAAAATATTTTGAAAATTTTATATCTAATATTTATAAAACAAAAATGATTAAGAATACAGGTAAAAAAAGACTTTCAGGATGGAACCGATATTGAAACCAAAACTAAGTTTAAAATCCTTTCACATAAATCCTGAATACAGGTAAAAAAAGACAAAGATTGCCAACATTTCCTTTAAACAAAATACAAAATTCACAAGATGAAACATTGAAAACATGCTAAAGCTTACCATTTCAACAGAATTGCAATCCATGAATTCAAATGCAGAAATGGCCTCACCTAGGTCCTGTTTCGCTTCCGCAAGTAGTTTCTGAAAGCAATATAAGTCAATGCAAAAGCCCAGTTATAGCAAAATTAGCCATGGGATCAGCAGAACATTAAAGCTTTAGTAATTTAATAAAGTCAGCTAAAGGTACAAGCATTGATCAAAATAACATTAACTAGAAATGAAATCAAGCTATCATATGATCCAGATTATTATCATCATCATAACTTTAGTAACAATATCATCTTCATCATAACCAGAGGCATCACAAATAAGTGAGGCCATCTTTATAATTCCTTCATGGCCATTCATTCATTATCTGAGAAAATAATCAGTCAGAAAATGGATTTATATCATTTTTGGTTTTAGTATTGTATGTGGCCAAGTAAGGTAGCCTCTCCACATTTTTCAACCAGGGATTCAGTTAAGAGAATACTAAACATGAACAATCTGCACATTAAATTGTTGAGAATATTTAGAAGGCTACCAAGCTATAATAACTTTAATCAACTTCACCTCAGATGGCAAGAACAATTTACTTTTGGATTGCTTAACTAACAATGGTGGAATATAGGAATAACATTTTTAATATATATGCTTAAAAAGTGAGGTCTCTAGAATAATTTTTATAGTTACGTTTGCTTCATTTAAGGGAAGGATTTAGAAAGATTGTGTAAACCAAGACAATGAAAGTAACAATGAATCTGTTATGCAAATGAGTATCTTCCAAAAACAACCGTGCAATGTCATAACTCTAAACTAGTGCATTGTCACTTTAGAGCGCATGTTCAACACATAAGAATGTGGGATTGTTATTTTATAATTTTTTTGTTCTCTCTCTCTCTCTACGTTATGGGCTCTGAAAATTCGAACACCACTCCTTTGAGAGAGTTTTAGTTCCATATTAAACTTTTAAAAGGCATATTAGATTGCGGATATGACACCACCTAAAGATTTCACCCTCATTTTGCAAGGATTTTATGATATGGTTTCAGGTTTCCCATAGGCACAAGCCCAATGATTAATTATCTCTCCCACTAATAAATGATAACATTTAATTAAGACTAATCACATGCACCTAATGATTAATACATAATAGAGCCTATTTTGTCTTAAGATTTAATAAAAAAAATAATTTTTTCTTTAGCTTAGAGAGGATCATGCAGGAATGATGGCAAACCTGATAATGATCCCAATGTTTCGTTGTCCTAATTTGTTATGGGCCTTGGTCTACTTGCTATGCAAAAATAGTGGACCTAAAATTAACTGAATGATTCTTGTCGACAGCCAGGTATAGTGACGCCCAAGGCCATCTTGTAAACCTAGAGTAAATGTTTATTTAAAGGGAGAATTCTAAGACTATAACTAACAAAATGTTTATCTTCTATTAAGTGCACCATATGATTCATAACTCGAAGGAGTTGAGCCACTTGGGAATATCTAGGCACTGGTCTTGATTGTAATTTAATAGTGCTATTTCATAATGAACCACTCATCAAGGAGCATGAACATACTTATTATTAGTGCTAACATTTGTTAGTAAAAATCACCCAGTTAATAGACGCATGTCACATCCTTATTCGCATGAGATCTTTTGAGAGTCCACATAGCGATACACTCGATATAACATTTGCTCTTTTGAGTTGAGGTTATCTCAAATTTGTCACCTTTAATAAAATATCGCGGAGAATGAATGATTTTTTCTTTAGCTTAGAGTAGTAGATTTCATTTTATTACTTTTATACTTTGTTTTTAATTTTTTTTATTTTTACCGAGATTTAAGCCCAAAATCATTTACTTTTGGATTTAGGGCCATCTTTTAAAATATCTTCGCCACCCTCGCCCCAAAGGTTGAAATTTTCTATGAAAGTGGGCATCAATTGATGCATGCAAAAAGAGGGGGGGGGGGGGGCAAAATAAAATGGATTTTTTGTTTTGACCCTTGGGCTGCTGTTGTTCTCGGATGAGCCTTGGTTGCTTGGTACGGAGCTAAAAATGTTGGAATTCTACTTGGAGTTAGCTCATAAATGCTCGAGCTAAAGTTTTAGCTCAATGATTGGAGATTTATTGCACTTCCTAGCTCATTAATTCAAAAAGGTTTGCTATTAAATCTTGGATTTATTTTGGAGTAGACCTTGTCTCTTCTCCTCCCCTTTGTCTTCTCATTTTCCTGTGCTGGGTGATGTCCCGTGCCTTTGCCCCTTTGGTTCCCGTGGCTGATTGCTTGGTTCCGCGGTTTGCTGCTCGGTTCCGTGGCTGTCTGCTTGATTCCGTGGATTTCCTGCTTGGTTCCCATAATTATCTTCTCTGTTTTGCTGTGCCGTTTGGGGACTGATGTAGTGGCTGTTGGCCTTTCATTTTCCTAAATCTAATTGGCTTATTTGGTGGTGCTATGGCTGTTTAGTTCCCCTCTCTAGCCTATATAAAGAAGATGTTTTGGCATGAAAAAAAGATGGTGAAAAATGTGATTTTTGGAATGGAAAAACTGAAGGTTTTTCTTGGAAAAACTTGAGAGCTTTGTCCACCTCTTCTTCTTCTCTATCTTGGGATAACTTGCGAGTTACTCCTATCCTTCGTCTTGGCTTCTAATCCCTTTCTTCTACCTGCAAGTTTACACCCCACTTGTATCCTTCTTCTAAATGAAAGAAAAACATCTTTAGGTTGTTTTAAGTTTGGTCTTGAAGGTTGTAAGTGTGTCGTTATGTTTGTATGTGTTCTTCTTATATGTTTTGAAATGTAAGAGTTTGTTTTAAAGTTTCTAAGTTGTCTCTTCTTTGTTGTATTTTCTTATCCCATGTATGTTTTTAAAGATTAATAAGGTTTTGTTTTTGTAATAAAAAATTAGGGGGTCTTTTCTAATTTTTGATTACATCAATTTGGTATCAGAGCAAGTCCTTATCCCGATTTCTCGACTAAAGTCTTGGTAAGTCGTAGCAGTTGTGTGTCTTGTGAGCCTAGATTTGTGTCTTCCTAGGTCTCTCTTTTTGTGTCTTTGTTTTTTTTTAAGTGTTTAGAGAAAATGGAAAATCAAAATCAGCCAAGTAATCCAGTGGTGGAAGAAAGCAAGCCAGAAGATATTGAAGACTCAAAACCAATGGACAGGTGAATTCCAACAGAAGGTGATTTAACGGATCCACTACAAAATGAACTTTTCAATATACAAAGATGGATGCACATGAGTACAAAAAATTATTTGAAGAAAAAGAAGCGTCTGCAAGAACAGTTCAAGCAAGAGCGAGATGAAATCCTTAAGAAGTATGCGACAAAGATTCAAGAACTTGACGGGCCTTCTTCGTCTCCTCAGAAGAAAGCTAAAGACAACTCATCCGGAGATGAGTTTTTCAAGTAGGGGAGTATCTAATGCATGCAAAGGGGGTCAAAATAAAATGGATATTTTGTTTTGACCCTTGGGCTGCTGTTGTTCTCGGGTGAGTCTTGATTGCTTGGTACGGAGCTAAAAATGTTGGAATTCTACTTGGAGTTAGCTCATAAATGCTTAAGCTGAAGTTTTAGCTCAATGATTGGAGATTTATTGCACTTCCTAGCTCATTACTTCAAAAAGGTTTGCTATTAAATCTTGGATTTATTTTGGAGTAGACCTTACCTCTTCTTCTTTGTCTTCTCATTTTCCTGTGTTGGGTGATTTCCCGTGCCTTTTCCCCTTTGGCTCCCGCGGCTGGTTGCTTGGTTCCGTGGCTGTTTGCTTGGTTTCGTATTTCTCTTCTCTGTTTTGTTGTGTCGTTTGGGGACTGATGTAGTGGCTGTTGGCCTTTCATCTGCCTAAATCTAATTGGCTTATTTGGAGGTGCCATGGCTATTTAGTTCCCCTCTTTAGCCTATATAAAGAAGATGTTTTGGCATGAAAAAAGGAGGTGAAAATGCAATTTTTGGATAAGCAAAATCTGAGGGTTTTTGGAAAAGCTTGAGAGCTTTGTCCACTTCCTCTTCTTCTCTATCTTGGGATAACTTGTGAGTTACTCCTATCCTTCGTCTTGGCTTCTACTCCCTCCTTCTACCCACAAGTATCCCTTCCACTTGTATCTTTCTTCTAAATGAAAGAAAAGCATCTTTATGTTGTTTTAAGTTTGGTCTTGAAGGTTGTAAGTGTGTCGTTATGTTTGTATGTGTTCTTTTTATATGAAATGTAAGAGTTTGTTTTAAAGTTTCTAAATTTTCTCTTCTTTGTTGTATTTTCTTATCCCATGTATGTTTTTAAAGATTAGTAAGGTTTTATTTTTTGTAATAAAAAATTAGGGGGTCTTTCCTAATTTTTGATTATATCATCAATGAGGTATGGATGTTTGTGAACACCTATCTTTATAATTTTGAGAGCTTGATTTAAAAAATGGACCCCTGTGATTATGATGTTAAATGACTATGCCCATCTTAGGGGTTAGACTTGTAGCAGCATTGGTATCAGATTTGAAAACCTTAATTTGAAAATGGACCCCTTCGATCATGATGCATGATTGTTAAGCACATCATAGGAGCTACTTGCTTGGTGGATGTCTTTTATGAATATTACTGACTCTACCCACTTACTTGCAAAGGATTGAATTCATGGGGCTCAAGTCCTATCTACTTTAATCTTTGTGATGTGAAGAATCATAAGTGAAATATAACATACGATCCAATCTTAAAAGTAGGGTAACTCACTCAAGAGCATGTATATACGACAAGTTTAAGGTTGAATTTGAAAAAGGACCATGAATCTCAAAATAATTACAAGTCCTTCCACACTTATTGCATAAGATAGCAGCAGAAACATTACTCTCAGAATTGTTGGGTTTAGGTTTCTTCCAAGTAGACACTCCATACTGAGTAGACTGAGCAAACTAAGTAGGTTTTGGCCTACCCTCATTCTTTTTTTTTTTTCTGGAAGTCCCTCCTCTAAGTAGCCTGTAGGTCCATTTTAATCCTTCTGGCCATTTCTACTAAAGTAGAACAGTCTTCAATCCCAAAAAGAATTAGAGGCTGTCTTATAATATCCTTCAGTCCAGACAGAAAGCAGTGACAGTTCTCTTCAGCATTTGGTATCAGGTGTGGGGCATATATGGACAACATAGTAAATTATGCCTGATACTGTGAAATGGAATGATGCCCCAGAACCAATCTGTTGAACTTGTCTTCTATTTGTCTCCTACCTGACATTAGTACAAACCAGTCTCTGAACACCTTCACTAATTCTCCCTAGGAGACTTGACCTCTAGATCGTCCTCTAAAAATCTCCTGCAATTGACTTTGCCACCATCTTTTTGCCTCTCCTTCAAAGACATAGGCAGCTAGTGCCACCCTCTTTATCTTCAGAACAAGACATACATTCGATAATCTTCTCAATTCTCATCAACTAATTTTCTGTCTCTATCGGTCCACCTGAAAAAAAGGAGACCTCATGTCCTGGAATAGCTTCAGATATTTGTCCATAGAAGCACTCCCACTACCACTAGCATGACTTTAGGAGCTTTTAATCATTTGAGTCATGGCTACCATCATCTGAGTAAATGACTCCATTGTGGCATTATTGCTACCTCTTTGAGGATCTGTTACTGCATGTAGCGCCCTCTCTGCTTCACCTACATTGCCATCAGTGGAAGCAACCTCAGGGTTTATAGCTGGTAGCTCCATCACTTCTTCACTCCCATTGTCATAAGTGGTATTCTGCTTAGGATACATATCCCTGAGATGAAAGACATTATCATAAGTCAAGATTCAAAATTTCACATAACATACTTCCTATACATTTTATGATATATACATTTATCCTATAGGCTCTTTCATATTGATCAATATTTTATATTTTGTCTCTGATACTACTCTTGTCACGACCCGGCCCGGTTAGCACAAATTACTGGGGCGGGAACTGATGGTCAAAACATAATTACAAAAACTTAATTCATTCATTTCATAAATAACATAAATAACTAATCATCCAATAACAATATAGGAAAGAGCCAATAAACTTCTAATTCAAATATCTCTAATACATCAAAACATAAAATCTCTCAAAACATAAAATGAAAACATTATAGTAGTCCCTGACACATCATTTAACACATTACATAACATAACCATAAAAACTTATTTCCTTGCACTACTCTATGCTGGTATGCAACAGGTCTACTATCATTAGTCCTAAACAGGTTCTCCTTAAAATCATTCTCACAAATAGGGGTGAGCTAACGCTCAGTAAATAAAAAATATTTATCATAAATTCATAAAATAAGAAAAAGAAGACATTATGCATGCAACTTTCAAATTTTAGTGCTGAAATTATATTTCAGAAGAACTACAAATAAAATAAAAATCACACTGACATTTCGGTATGCATATTTTGTTTAACATTCTACATGCTTGATTTTCTTTAAACTTTTCATAACTTTCTCATTTTTCGTAACTTTTCATTTATATTCTTATATGCATAGAAGCATAGAATGCTTAATCATAGATTAATCAGGTACACAATCAAATTTGGTCAAACATTTCATTTCATTTACTCCGAAGAGTACTTTACCAATCACTCCGAAGAGCCCTTTATAATTTTGCTCTGAAGAGCCCTTTACTATTTGGTACTCCGGATCATCATGCACATAAATCGTAATGCTTATCATAGAAATTAAATCATTCATAAATTCATATATGCTTGTCTAAATTTGTTTCATGCTCATTCTCTTGTACACATAAACTTTATTTAAAAAACATGCCACCTTACTTAACCTTACATTAACAATAACATGGGTACAGATTTAACATTACTATAACAATAGACATAAATACAAATTTAATATTTCTTGAACAATAACATGAATATAATTCTAACATGTGATAGTTGAATGAGTAGAAAAATTCAATAATTAAACATACATTATTTCATATTAATAAAAGTTTAGGAACATAAATTTAATTTAAATACAAGTACCTACATTAAGAAAATACCGGACGTGCGAGGATATTAGTTTATCTCCTTGATGTTTTTCTTTTTTGCACTTTCAAAATCTATGAAAACTTAACATAAACTTAATTCATTTCCAATAAAGGATTTTAATTTCCCTAGTAATCACCTTAACATTTCATGATCACTATTTTAAATTTTCGGATTTGCTATTAACCCTAATTTTTGAAAATCATAAATTCCTTAATTTCAGCAAACAACCATGCCAAACTTTCCTATAAACCTAATTAATATTTAGACTAATTTATTTTCGGATTATTTTAATTTAAAAAATTATGAAAAATAAATTTTTTTGCGAAAAAAACCTTAATTTCCACAATTAAAACCTTCCTAAGATTATTAGAAACAACTTTTGTTAAGAGATTTTCAAAGAAGTTGAAGATCAGAAAAACCCTAATTTTGAAATCTAAAAAATTTTTGAGGAAAACTTCACTTTCACGGCTTAAAATCATTCCTAAATATTTCCTAAAATTTTTCTTTTTAAAAACATCAAGTTTGGAAAACCCTAGAAAATTTCATCACCTGCCTCTTATGTTTGGCCAACGAAACATGCGTGAGAATGAAAGAGACCGAATAGATTTCCGTCCCTTAAGAGTTTGGAACGGGTATGGAGAAGTCCAAACACCATTTTTCCCTTCCATGCTTTAACTTTTCTTTAAGATCCGTGAGGGTTCTTAAGTAATTTGTCATTTCATTTATAACTTCAGCGATTTTTAACTCCAAATATGTGCGAAATTCACTATAAGTCCTTTATATTGTTTTGATCGAAATTTAATGTACTATTTTATAAAATTATTTTTGTCAAAATCCGACGACTTTGAAAATTCGCCTAAATTTCATCGCGACGCATCGAAATCAATGCAACGCTTACGATCGACATTTTTTCTGGGTTTTACAGGTAGTCAATAAAAGCTTGGAGACTTACGATGTTTTGCTTCAAAAACACCATGGATGTGGGTCATCAAGTGGTTAGTATGGGCAGAATATTCATATAACACATCATACCACTCAGCTTCTCAAAAAGTGTTGTACGGAAGAGACCCCCACACTTGGTGCATTTCGGGCAGGGAAGCATACTAGTCTCCTTAGTAGAGCAATACTTGGAGAAAAAGGATAGCGTGTTAGAGGAATTGAAGAAACACCTGTTGAAGGAAGAACAGATCATGAAGAAATAGGCTGATGGACACGAGAAGGACATCCAATTCTAAGTGGGGACAAGGTGTTTTTAAAATTGTGCCTGATAGAGGACAGTTACTAACAGGAGGAATGAGAAATTGGCTCCTAGATATTTTGGCCTGTACAGATAGTGGAAAAAATTTGGTGTGTTTCCTAGGTTTGTTTGGGCTCTAGTCTCCGGCTAGATATTGGAGAGCATGATCTTCCTCTCTAATTGAAGGTCTAACTTTATCTTGCAATTTTCTTTCATCTTCTATCAAATCATTAGTGTTTCCTCCGTTATTTCCCTTTTTATCTCTCAAAAACTGCTTGGAGGTGTGTTGGATTGCTGATTTTTGCAACAGTTTTTTGTGTTCTCTCCTTTTTCCTATCGGCGTCCTGATAAAGATTCATCTTCTCAGAATTTGTTGCTAGGTGTGCAATGTTTATACCAATAATTTCCTTGACTAGACATCTTCGATCAACAATACATAGACCCAAATCCTCAAATCAGCTCCAAATCCCTCGCACATCTTCACCTAAACATTTTTAGCATTTTTGCACTCCTACCTTCATCTAATCAAGTTGTCAGGTTCAAACATCCCTATCCATTTTTTTACTTCTGTTCATAATAATTTTGTTTCAATCTTTTTTATTTTTTTCATGGTTTCAATATATTTTGGCAATTTTAATCTTCCAATTTCATTAAATCTATCTTACTTGTATGGCATATTTGTTCTCTATACTTAACAAATTTTGCTTACTGTAAATATGATACGGCATTCGGTCCAACAATATTTTTCCTATAAATTCATATATTCATATTTATTAAAATGTAAATGTTTCTTCTATTAGGTCTATGCACCTTGTGTAAATTGAAGGTCAAACAAAATTTTGTTCATTCGTGTATTCTGCTTCTCAACACCTTCTAACTGCCGAAAATCATGTAATTCGAAATTCCTCAAGATTTTACTGTCTTACATGAAAGTTAACTAAGCTTAATATCTATTCTTATTTTAGCTTTTGTTATTTTACAAATTGTATATGTTAAATATTGATACATTATTTATAATTTTAAATGAATTAAAAAATTCACAATTAAAATATCCATATATGATATTTTAAATGAGAGGACATAAATTTTTCTATATTTGTTAATGTATTTAGGAATTTAAAAAAATGAATAACACATAATTAATTTTAATATAAGGGCAATTTAGTCTTTTATCGCAAAAAATTTAAAGCTAATAATATAACCAAACAATTGATATATGTTTTTACATTTGCATAAGCATGTCAAAAGCAATCTAACCAAAAAACCACCAAATTATTTAAACAAAGTTTTTTAAAACTCTATTTTCTAAACAACTGGTTTAAAACCAACTTCTACAAAAGGAGTTTAGCAACCAAACAAGCCCTGAATGTGCAAAATGAATATTTTTTAAGCACATTTCTAATATAAATCAAAACTAATTTCCAAAAAAATTAAGCAACATAAAAGTTTCACCTGCCAAAGCCTTATGGCTCAATTAGTTGGGCTCTTATGTCGAAGCCTAGGATTGCTACCGCACTAGCACACTTAATTTTAAAGGTGCTTAATGAAATTTAAATCATTATGTCAAAAGGCATTTCAATATTTAAAAGTTTTATTTCTTTTTAATTAAGAGGTTTTATAATTTCCCCCACTTAAATAATTGACGCCATTGTTAGTATCTTTATCCTAGAATCATCTACTAGGCATATAAGATTCTAGAGGTGACCCGTACAATTTCAAGTAGTGGCTCCCGCATATAGCATTGTGTCTCATATAGGGTTTAAGAGATGACCCCATGGCACAACACTTTGGCCTGTATGGCATTTAGTTTCCATCTGCCGGTTGGAGTATAGCTCTGATACCATTTTGCCACAACCCAAGATTGCTCCCGCACAAGCACGCTTAACTTTGAAGTTTATTAATGAAATTCCAATCATTACACCAAAATGTGCATCGATATTTAAGAGTTTAAGTTTTTTTAACTTAAGAGATTTTAAGGGATTTCACACTTTAGCTGGTATGTTATAGCAGAAATATGTGCAACTTGTTTGGGTAAAACATGTTGAGATGCTTTTCAATAAAATTATAAAAAAATGCCTTCAAAACGGAGTCTTGAAAATGCTTCATAAAGCAGCTTTCTAATAGCTTCTGAACTTCTTAATTAGATGAGAAGCCCAACTAAATCAGCCATTAATAAAAGGATCCAAAGTGCTAGAGATGATTAATATAATATAGATCCTAGGACACAATCATCAATAGAATACTAAATAAAGAATGAAAAAATAACCTGACAGCTTAAATAATCACTACAAGCAAGAAAGGCGCTATTTGTTGACGATAGCTTGCAGGGGGTGAGAACGACAATCTTCGTGATAATGCCCAAGGTGCCTTCACTTCCTGCACTGCACAAATTGTCAACTACGTCATCATTCATTGCTTAATTGAACGGTAAGTGTCATGAAGAACCTGATCTCAATAGTAAATTAATAAATACCAATAAAAAGGTGTTTTAAATCGTATCCAGTATTGTCTTTGTGTAAGGTTGTAAGCATGTCTAGAATGGTTCCATCAGCTAAAATGACTTCAAGCCCTGAAAGATATACAAAAGAAATCATCATACACATAAAACATAGGTAATAATGAAAAGCCATTTTACAGCAGGGAAAATAATCACAAAACTTCAAGGAGAAAGAAACAATCCAGTTAAGGTAGAAGGAATCAAAAGAAAAGACGAGCATCTCTATGCATGGTACTACACGTATCACTGATAATCTTGAGCATGAACAAAAAATTAGCATAAGCTATAATCTTGACCAATGGCTCTGAGAAACCCCCTAACAAACTACATTAGCAAGTGAATCTTGAGTATAGTCAGCCTTCAATCCTGATACCTAATAAAATTCCAACTACAGTAAGAAAATTAACAAAGAATATAACAAAACGTTTTATTTCTACAATAAGATAAAACTAATACAATTTTAGCAATCATTTCAGACGTCGAACAAGATGAGAAGAAGCATAGTTATCAATAAATAAAATCAGTGATTCAAATAAAAGGGTGTCTAATAAATCAAATATTTCCACAGGAACCGAAAATAAAAGCTAAGCTGATTGGAGCTTGAAATGAGTGGACATTGTGCTAGTATATTCAAGTATCATTACAGATTTTTTTTTGGAGGGGGGGGGGGAGGGAGCATTTAGGCAAATTAAAAAAAAAAAAAAAACTCACACACCCATCACATACGCAAGACTCGAATTCAAGACCTCTTGGTTGGTAGTCAAAACTCCCAACCAACAGACCAATGTGAGCTACGTATCATTGCAATTTTTAATTTGATGATGGTGATTACAGGCAAAGACAGCATGAATTATCTTATTAAAAAACAAATTGACACTGGACTAATATGATGTGTAATATGAATAGATGCAAAGGAAAGTAAGGATTCATATATCACAAGCCACCAAATAATTCTATCACTTGCTTTTTTAAAACAAAAACAACCAATACTAGACTTATAACCCAAAAAATAATGAAAAGATTCAAATAATATAAGAATTTCAAAAGAAAATTGAAAACAAATGAAATGAGCAAGCAAATTAAATATAATTTCACATGTCAATATCAAATAATATAGATGAAAAAGAATAAGAAATAAAAACAACAAAGTTAAGAAAATATATATACCTCATATCAATACAAGAAAATGATTTCCCGTGGAATCAGGTATTCACAATTGTACCACACTTGAAAGAATCACATTCAACTTGCACTGATCAGATTCGAATTGGAAAGAGCAAATTTATTCAAAGCAAAAAAATTTAATTAAATGACAGAACAATTATTTAATGATTCTTCATGCCCTATGCTAGTGTATATAGTTGGCACTGCATTAATTTAATTCAAGTTTAAATAAATTCAAAGGTAAGAACTAATTCCAAATTTCCAACTATATTTTAAATCCATAAATTTTTTCTCCATTTTTAATAGAACATGCAAAATCAATCTCTTAACCTTCTAAGGCTACAGTAACAATCTGTTAAGCCCACAAGCATAACAACAAAACATGTAGCATGCACATAGTGCAAGCCTCACACAAGAACTGTAGCTCCCTTGAAACGCGACGTTATCCAGCATATTGTAGGAAAAAGGGAGAAACTCAAGAGTCAAAACGACCCAAAACCCAATGCCCAAATAAAATTTTAACAAAATAAGTCAAAAAGCCATAATGTACATAAAGAAAATCCAAAAACAACAATGTAAATAGATTAAAGCTCCACCTCCCAAGAAAAAAATCACACCTTCCATTAACATATGAAACATAGAAAACCAAGATCCATCACGTAGCAATTACACATCAATCTATTCAGCTTTAAAAAAATTGAATCCGACCAATTGAACTTTGGATATTCAAAAAGCAAATATAAGAATAATATTTATGCTTCCTGCAATGTAATGCATGAATAAAAAAAAATGGTTTTGCCACGCAATGTTGGCTCCGAAATTTCACACCCCGACCTTCTACGTTGGACTAGTTTTAACAGAATATTTCAGGTGAAATTTTTAGAAGATAAATTAGATTTAAGATAATATACTATCCAGAGATTTGCCCTCCATTTGTGAGGCCTTTCAAATTTGAGTTTAAATTTCACATAGATGCAAACTCCTATGGTTAAGAGCACTTTCAATTAAGACTAGTTGTCAGATAGACATTAAATGCCAAGCATATAGTTGGAACAAATTTAATATCGAATTTAATGTTTAGGATTTAAAATTTATCACCTTACTCTTAAAGTAGATGGTGGGAGGATAATGACAAACTATATCAAGATCCTATAATTTTGTCATCCTATGTTGTCTTGGTTCCTAATCTACAAAATCAGGAGATAGTCCATCAAACTTGATCCAAGCATCCTTGTTGGTAGCCATGGGTTGCTTTATCCAAGAGTATCTTGTAGATCCTAAGGAGATAAAATTGAGTAAAACTTAGCTAACAGATGGCTTTGTACCATGCTTCTTGATATGATAACATGCTTCTCGAGATGGTTGCACACTTTCCAAGGATTATGTGCGCTTCTCGGGTAGGCCACACTATCTGTAGGGTAGGGTCGTAAGTCACACATTTCAAATTTGATCCCCCTAGTAAGAATAGGAGTCGACAAGATTCAAATCCTGTAACTAATAATCCATTATATGACTAATATAAACAAATACTTTATCAAGGGTTGTATCTTCAAAATACTCGTCTGATTCATAATACATCAAACATGATTGATTTATCTCCACACTTTGGCATAGGTTCAATCTCCAATAGAAATTCTAAGTTCAAATATAATCTCAGTCAAATTTCTTCCAAATTACTATTCTATATTTTCATAAACTATAAGTTCAAATTTATGAATATGATCTATTGTAGATCCAAATTCATGTTAAAATAAACAAATGTAGATAAATGTTATAATTGCAAATCACTTTCCACATCTAAAACATCCTCCAAAAAATGTCCTCAATCTATCGTTTATTCACTTAGATCATACTCAGGAATACAAGATATTGCATTAGTGTCTGCACAATAGTCTTTAGAGATGTTTTTTTTTATAATCACTAGTTTTAAAGTCTGACTAGGATGATTGTAATACTCCTCAATATCCAAAACTATATATAAAGTCTCATGTAAGATTTTTGGTGAATAGTTGCTTAATTCATTCTAATTTCCTATTTAAATTTTTTAGTAAGAAAATTATTAGTAACAAAAACTAAAGGCAAATAATGTTTAGCTAAACTTTGCATGATACTCAAAAAAGCAATACCTTGTTTAAAATCATACAATTGATCATGAAGTCGTTCCTCTATTCACCAAATAACAATTATTTCTTTTTAACTCTATGTTTCATATTAGTCCATGATGACATCGTAAAAACACTTACCCAAAATATTTGAGCATGTCCATGAGTTTTGATTTAGCATATTCAACACTTTGTGAATCAGTTGGAATTTATCAAAGAAGTGTTCCAAATTATGGATCCGCTTTGAAATTTTTTAAGAACATACCTCCCATCGAATGTACAAATGTAATTTTAAATCTAATGATAATTATATTGCTGTTGAAAACATAATTTACCCATCATATTTAAATTGTGAAATTTATTAACTTTCTAATTAACTCAAATAATGACCTGCATTAGTTGACATGATGATACAATCATATCACATTATTTACATTAAGAAACAGTAAGCCCAAGTCATCTTTCATCATGTAAGAAATTAATTAGAACACAAATGATAAAGAAATGGTAAAATAATACAAATTCGAGCGAGAAATTGAAAACATATAAAAATCAACAAGATAGTTTAATTTAATTTCCACAAATTAGTTTTTTTATGTTTAAAATTTTTATTTAAATCAAAAGCATTAAAAAATCAATATCAATTAATATAATTAAATAAAAAAGAAACAAAATACTAAAACAAGAAAAATCAAGCCTCACGTTGAGTACAAAGAGATGACTTACCCATAATCAGGCTCGCACATTTACACAACACTATCACACATGCAACTTGTACTCATAAAATTGAAATTGAAAATAGAAATTTTATTCAAGCCAGAAGGTTTAAATTACATGCCTCAAAATAACAATTTATAGATCTCTCACGCCTTAGGCTGGTAGATAAGATTAGCAAAAACACCATCTTAAGTAAAATTTAAATAAATACAAAAGATAAGAATTACTAGCTATATTTTATAACTCATAGACATAACCAATATGAGTTGAGCAGGCCAGATCAATCCCATAACCTCCCACTAACAACCCCTAAACCCTCTAGCGTAACAACAAAGCTCGCCAACTGCACAACTGCGAGGCCCCCTCAGGAACCGTAGCTCCAAGAATAAACGAAATGCCATTTTATCCAAAATACTGTAAGAGTCAGTGAGAAAACCAAGAGCCCAGACACCACCCAAACTAAAATTCAATCGAATTAGTCCAAAATGAAGACAATGCAGATAAAACTAATCCAAATGCAGCCATCTAGAAGATCAAATTCCACCTCCCTAGAAAACAAAACGACAGCTATCATTAACATAAGAAACAAAGCTAAGATCCACCGGCTAACAGTTCCATATCACAAACAGGGCTACTCATCAAAATTATTATAAATCCAGATTAGCTTCTTCCGATTCTCAATCACATTTGAAATGCTAAAGATTTAATTCCATTAGCAACCTATCATAAAGAAATCAAAGAAATACAACACCAGGTTTCTAAAATTACCAAAAGCGCTAACACAACACTTTCACAAAAAATCATGATAAAATTATGCAATGAAAAAAATCGTGGAAAGGATAAGTTAGAAAATTCTAAAGGATAATTAACCAATTAAATTAATATTCTGCAGTTTAAATGAAAAAAAAAAAATAGAGTTTAGCCACAATACTATTCATTTTGAAAGCCAAAATTATAAAAATATGCTTATATAGAATGAACTATATTCATTTATACGATGAAGTATTTACCAAGTATATTTCCATGAAGTGATCCATATCGTATGAAGTGCAGACCACCAGCATTCGTGGAAATATTTCCACCAATCTGACAGCTTCCTTTTGCCCCTAGATCAAGTGGCATGATATAACTGCAGAATTTCATATTTTTAGGATTGATATAAAGACGCATGAAGATTCAGTTGTAATGATTTGATTCAGAAAAAGGATAGGGTTCCTCTAAATGTAAAAAAGCATAATATCAGAAAACATGAAAGTTATGTATACCTCCCATTTTCTAGTCAGTTACATGTATTAAGGACCTGCTATATCAATAAAACAATCTAGGAGAAGAGAACTTGGCCCAACCTTCGTATGATGTTATTTCAATTTTCAGTTGTCAATTAAAAAGTGACTTAACTCAGGTATATATATATCTATGCATTTGAAATCTTATTTAAATGTAATTTGAAGGAGTAAGTTGGGAGAGAGAGAGAGAGAGAGAATTTTGTATTTATTATTAATTAGGAAAAACAATACAATATTTATAGCATATTTAGTATCCTTAAACATCAAACTTTTATAATAGCTTGCCGCAGAGAACAATATACAAATTAAAAAGGAACTTCTAATTAATTGTAACAGACATTCATTAATTTCCTTCCACAGAAACTCTCATCAGGCAATGAATATTTCTATTTTCCTCCTAATTCAACCTGCAACCCCTTGGATGTCATTCATCATTTCTTTCTTTTTCACTTCAGAGTCGAAAAAAAAATCCCAACTTGCTAATGAGGAAAACAAACCATGATTTAAACAAACCTTTTATAAGGAAATCTACCGTAAGCAGAAAAATAGGAAAAGAAGAGATACATATAATTCTTGCTTCAAGTATTTTCTTTATAAAGTGATAATAACCTCAACATGATTGGTTCTATCATGATGGACAAAAATACTGGTTAAACTTATCATTGCCTTGTCATAACAATAAAGTTTCATTGGAGAATTGTAGGCTCCAAAAATTTGTGCCCCGGCCTCTCCGCGACCCCCTTTCTTTTTCTGTGTTGGCAAGGAGAGTTTTAAGAAGTCAATAAGATACTACCCAAAAAATTTTTCCTCATTTTGTGATGACTTTATGATCTAGGTTCATGTTTCCTATAGGCGTAAGCCCTTATAGTTAATTACCCCTCCCGATAATGAGAGAGAACTTTCAATTAAGGCTAGTTAGGGATGTAAGTGAGCCCAGCCGGCTCAAGCTTAAGCCTTGTTTATGGGCTCACAAGCCAAGCTTATCAAGCTCACGAGTCAAGCTCGAGCTCGAGCTCGTTTACTAAACGAGCTTGATGAGGCTCGGCTCATGAGCTCACGAGCCAACTCAAATAATTATTAATACTTTTTAAATAATTTTATTTTATTTATTAAATTTAAATATATAAAAAATAATAATAATAAATGTTTTAAATATTTAATAATATAAAAAATTAATATGTGATGTTTAAAATATTTAATAAAAATTTAAATATTTAAAATAGTTAATAATATTTAAATAATCCCGTAGAGGCTCCCAAGTCAGCTCGAGCTCATTTACAGTGGGAGCTCGAGTTCGAGCTTGCCTTTTGAGCTCAACTCGAGCTCGAGCTATAGCTCGAGCCGACTTCCTGCCCAACGAGCCGAGCTCGATAAGGCCACTACTCGACTCGACTCATTTATAATCCTAAGGCTAGTCGTCGAACATATACAATATCCAATGTATAGTAGCAGCAGAACTTGATATTTGAAAATTGAAATTTATATCACTACACACTTAAAGCGGGTAGTGGGCGTAATAATGATGAACCTCATCAAGATACCATGGTTCCGTCATCCCGTATCATCATGGTCCCTAGACTACTTAGTTAGAGGAGGGAGTCAACCCAACCTGACCGAAGGATCCTTGTCCGCAATAATGGGTTGCTTCGTTCAAGGGTACCTTGTAGACTTGGAGAGAATGTTTGTCTAAATGGACATAATTGAGTCACCTTAGATAACAAAAGACTTTGTGCCCTATCGGTCATACACTATTGATTCTCTACTCAATGATTTAGAGCCGTTGAGGAACATACGGGCTCTAACCATGACCATAATTTAGTGGCAAAATCACTAGGTTAGAGGGTCATGGTCATAACTGTTTACTTGTAGTGTCATTTGGTGACGAAAGCACCAGTTAGAGGACACGTGCCACATCCTTACTGGCAATAGATGATTTGAGAATGATTCCTAATGATATTATCGACTAGACATTCACTCTTTGTGAACTGAAGTGATTTTCAATCTTGTCCACCTCGACAAACTGCTGCGAAGGGAGGATGAATTTTTTCTTTAAGTGTTTATGTGCTTTATTTCAATTTTTTAATATTAGTGAATGTAAAGTTTTGAAATTTTTTGTAGAATTAAAAGATTAAACCCCTCTGGCTGATATTAGCTTTCAACACGTTCATCATCAGGATAACTTTATTATAATTTTAAATATTTATATTTTATAAGAATTTGGGAGGCATTTTAAATGTTTGGGGTCCTCTCTGATTAAGATTTTCTATCAACATGGCCATCATCGAAGATTATTAGTGATTTACTTTATCGGCGAACCTTGTTGACTTTGTCTACTTACCAACAAAGGATTAGCTCGTCATTGACTTTATGTTTTCATTAATGAATCTTTCTTATAATAGACATTGCTGACCTAATATGAATGTATAAAATAAATACTCCGATCAGCACTGCAATCGTGTATTTGCTCAATGGTTCAGGTCATGTTGACTCCTATCTATTCCGAGAGAGGAATTTGACTTGAACTTACATTCATTTATTGATCCGCACAGCATCCTCAGACGCCATGTGTATACATATATTACGCTCGCCGGGGCCCATGCGGGTATTTAACTTCATGAATCTGACTATGCATTTTTACATGATATGTTTCTATGGCAATTGTATGTATGAGTGCATGGATATATACGACATCTTTGCATGCTTACATACAAATTATAATTTCATCTGCATGCTAACATACACGTATACAATTGTGTATTTGCATGCATACATGTATGTTAGCATATGCATTTGCACATTATTTAATCGTTCTTACATGATGTGTTGGTCTGCAGTGTAGTGGCTAACTACATTAATATGGCGCATGGTGCATTTGCATCATATGTATGTATAATACATCCATGCATTGCCTATTAGTTTGCAAAATGCATTTGCAAGATAATTTAATACTCTTGTGTAGTGCATGACATGTTTTCATGTCGACATAGCGCACTGCTGCTACACAGTACATTTTTACATGTTGGATAGTGTGCTTAAGCAATGCATTTCGTATGTTGCAACATGTATATGCACAATGCATTTTGCATGATGATTCAATGCTCTCGTGTAGCGCATGATATATTTACATGTCGGCATTGCGTGTTGCCGCTACACAATACATTTTTACATGTTTGATAGCATGCTTGCATAATGCATCTTACATATTGCAATGCATACAAGCACAATGTGATTGTATATCAATGTAATATGTCGCCACAGTGTGGCGCACTTTGCGTATTGTATTGTATATTTGCATAATACACCCTACATATTACAATGTGTGCATGCACATTACATGTCCAAAACATTTGCAAAATGCATATGCATGTTCTGAATGCATTAATATGCATTTCAATGCATGAGGGGTGTTTTTGTAATATTCGAATATTATCAATTATGCAAGTAATTATCATTTGTAAACTGTACAAGTTTTCATTTAAGGGCCGGTAAACGCCTTCTGTCCACTTATACGAATGTTGTGGATCTTGTGGCATGTTATCATTTTCTCAAAATTCAGCTTGTAGGAGTGTATTTCTTCCTACAAGCGAGCTGGCATTAGCAGTCTCATGTTTTGTTCACCAGCAATCCACAGTCTTTATTATAGGATCCTTGCTTCTTCTTACAGGTGAGTAGTAGCGCAGCGCTACATTTCATTCACTGCTTCTTGTAGGTGGACCATTATGCAATGCAAACTTTGTTAAGTTTGTTTGTGGACCAACAGTAGATATTCAAAAATCATTGGTTGTTGTATATAGGCGAACTGCACTCAATGTGACATTCTCCAACACTGCGTATGAGTGGGACTACTGTGTGGATTTCACGCTTACGCTTCCTACTTGTGAGCAAGTCGTACTCACCACAAATTTGTTATTTTGATTTGTATGCAAGTTGTTAGGCATAAGATGAGTCATTTACTATTGCTTGCAAGTGTTGTTATGGATCACTTATTGCTTCTTGCAAGAAAGCTATCGTGTGCAGCACAAATCCTCTAGTGTTGCTCGTAGGGGCTTGCATTCATCGTAAATTTCTTGATCTTGCTCGTGGATAGTATGTTGTGTGTATGACAAGTTTCCTAAATTTGCTTGTAAGCAAGTTTTTGCATCCTATGTTATTCTGCTAACACCACTTATAGGCAGGTCGTTGTATGCATTACAGGCCTCCTGTTGTTACCTGCGGGCAAACTGCATTGAATGGGAAACTTTTAGTGTCATCTGCAAGTGTGACCATCATACGTGTTACAAGTTCGTATGCTTCGTAATAGTCCTACTACTTTAACTTGTAAGAAAGCTATCGTGTGCATGCTAATCTACTACAGTGGCTCGTAGGAGCTCGTATTCATTGCAGATATGCTATGCTCACCCATAAATAGAATGTTGTATGCGTATCTTATATTCACAGGGGATCTATCATACTTGCAGCACATCTAACATTGTTGCTTAAAGGTTGATTAGTGTGTTCATTTGCAAGTCAATGTTGACTTCCGGATAAGCTACATTCATCACAAATTTCTTTATGCATATCTATTGGCAACTCACTATATTCATTGCGCATTGACTTTCAGTGTTCATAGGGGACTAGTATGTTTGCTTGCATGTTGATTTGCAAGTTGATTAGCGTCAACTTTGGGAGGACCACACTCATTTTGAACTTAATATTTCTTTAGCAGATTGGTGTATTCATAAAAAATTCCTCCTTTTTGGTGTCTACGAGTCACTTGCTCTCACTTGCATATTGATTGGTTAAATGTTACAATTTATTACTTTAATTTCGTTGTTCATCATTTGTGTGCATTGAACGTTTGTTCACCACTTGTCCTCTGCTTATTCACTGATGCTCATTTGAATGACCCGAACTATTGTTCCGCATTTGTATTTTCATTATGATTGTGCATTTATCAGTTTAAAGTTTGGTTCCCCGCTTATTAGTTTAAGTTTTGTTTCCTATGATTTTGCTAAAGTAGTGTTCCCTTTGCTCTAAATTTCAGCAACCTCCTGACATCCCCCCCCCTGTTTAGGAGTTTTTGGGAGTCTAAGCCTACCCACCACATCAAGAAAGGCTTGCATGCGTTGCAACGATACCTGTGCAAAAACTTCCAAACTTTCCCCACCAGCCCGAAAGCGTGTACAAGTATTTAAGTTCTACCCTGTCACACTAAGAAAATTGTGCACAAATGTTGGCTCAAGAAAAATGGCACGAATGCATGAATACCGCTTTGCAGCCATAGGATTTTATTTCCCTTAAGTCAGATTGCAGTTAACCATATTTCTCCTGAGGGTATTGTCAGGGTTTAGAATTGGGGTCCTTGCTTCCTTTGAGCGCAAGCACTCATAGTTAATGATGCATGCAATTTTTAATTCAATTTTATTTTGAACTTTATTGTAATTTGAATTTTAAATTTTTTATATTTTTTATATTTTTTTTACCCTATGATGAAAGGCAACCAATGATCATGTGTAGGTTGTGCTCTTGAACATGCTATGCCTTTGGTGTGCTAGTTTCTTTGGTGCCAGGCAAGTGGGAAGATTTGGTTTGACCCAAGCTCCTTGGGTTGGGCTTGGTTGTTTCGGGTTTTACTGCCTTGAATTGTTGGTTGTTGAGTTCTGTTGCCTTTTTCAGCTCATTATGGATGTTCAGGTTCATTTCCCTAATTTGCCCCTTCATTTCTTCTGACTACCTGGTTCCTTCCCCCTGGCGCTGTCCGTTCGTTGGTTGTGTCCCGCGACCTCTTCGTGTGCAGCTCCATTCAGCTGCTTGGTGGCATTTTGCCTCCCCTTTTCTGATTGGAATGAGTGGGCGATTTTTTGGACTATTTGGCTCCCTCTCTACACTTATATATAGTGGCTGATTTGTGACATTTGAGAGCTGATTTTGGTAAGTGAAAATTACTTAAACCTGAGGGTTTTTCTTGGATAGCTAGTGAGTTTTATCTACTTTCTCTTCTCCTCTCTTTGACTTCGTCTCGGGCTTCTTACCTACTTCTCTCCACAAATTTCCACCCCACTTGTATCTTTGTTCTCAAGCTTTTGAAGGTGTTGGTTGGCTGGTTTGGTAGGATTTGCCGGAGGAGTTTGTGGTGGATGTTGGCCCAAGTTACTGTGGTGGACCTTCGATTTGCATGTCTTTAAGCACTTATCATCTTACCTACCATTTCGATGCATGTGAGGTGACCACTAGTTGGTTGTTCTGAGGGTAGTTTGTTTTATTTTTATTTTAGTTTTCTTTTTGTCTAACTTCCGTTTGTTTTAAGGTTTGTTTGATGTTGGCTTACTATAATTTGAATTGAGAAAAGTTCTTATTGCCTTAGTGTTCTCCTTTTGGTTTTTCAATCTATTTGTCTGCATCAGTTAATTACCCGTCTTAACACATAAGAGAGAACTCTCAATTAAGGATGAATAAATTTTACGTTATTTAGTTCAATTTTGGAGAAAATGGAGGTAAACGCGATCAAGATCCCATGGTTTCGTTGTCCTAAGTATACCATAGGTTTCAACCAACCAACACTAACAATCATTGATTGTAGTATCCAGGGAATTTGATTAGCAACCATGGGTTGTCTCCTCTCAGGTATCCACTAAGGTGGTTAGATATGAGTTTTAATTTTATTGAGTGTTTTGAGGTTTACATCTATTAGAACACACAAAAATTGATTTAGTTTGGGATTTAGGAGTTCATTTAGAAGTAAACCAGGAGTTTGGATTGAAGCGGGACTTATGGCTTCCTTAAGAAGTAGCTGAGGTATGTAGATTTACGTTGGGATTTATTACTTTTGAAGAAAGTAACCCAGATATTTGATTTGGAATGGGGCTTACTGCTCTATTTATGAGTTGCTCAAAAGATAAGTCTTAAAACCTAACTCTACAACGAGACTGCCCGAGAGCGTTAATTGCTTGGGTAGGTCTTATGATTTCCCTTAGAAAGTTGTCTTAAAAGCGGGTCTTACAGCTTAATCCCTTAAACTAAGATGTCTATAGGTTTGAATTGGATTATTTGGGTTTTAAGGTCATTGAAATTTATTTAACAATATTCCTAAACTGAGGGTCTTACGACTTCACTTAGAATTTGCTCGATAGTGAGTCTTACAACCTAATCCTATAGACTAGGATGCCCATAGGTTTAAATTTGATTGTTTGAATTTTTTTAGGATTATTGCAACTTATTTAGCAATTTTCCTAAAATATTGGGCATATTACTTCCCTTAGAAGTTGCCTATTGGTGGGTCTTACATCTTAATTCTATAAACTAGGATGCCCATAGGTTTGAATAGTTTGAGTGGGCAGTAGTTATTTGACACTAAACCACTGTGGTTTTTCAGTTGATTGTTTACTAGCAGTTGTACTTACTAGTTTAACCAGTTGTCATTGTGTGACACCAGTGTTTTTACTACAATAATTTCTTTTCCTGTTGTTTGGTAGTTTCTTTTTAGTGCCAGTAGTTTACTTTTCCTACAACAATGGTACTAGTAATTTACTGCAACATTTTCTACTTTAGCATTTAATTTGATATTTATTTAATTAGGATGCTCAATGAATTTCATTTATTCATTGCAAAAGCTCATACAGGAGAGATCTTGGAGAGCCTGCAAAATGTTTTGTTCATTGGAGAGTTTCAATTTGTGTTGGGGAGTTTTGTACAGGGGTTAGATTGTATTGAATTGATAATTGTAGTTGTGTTGGGGAATTTCAATATTATTTGTTATTTCAATTTGAAAATTGTTGTTAGAAAGGTTGAAAGCTTGTTGTTTGAGTTTGGGTTGTGTCGGTTGAGTTTGTTTTAAGAGTTGTTATTTAGAGATTTTGAGGGTTTGAGAGTTTACCGGGCTAATAGACTAACTATAATGAGAAGGGATGTATGTGCAGTTCCTCCAAATGAACCAGAAAGCAATCTAGTGAGCTTGGGTTCTCTTGTTGAGATATGGATATTGTTTTCATCTAAAGCATTTATGCATTTACCGAGGAAATTTAGAAAAATATTTATGAATTTGGCCTCTTCGACCACCTGACCATCAACACCAGATTCATCTATTCGTTCTGATCCAACAAGGTCAATGATTAGTAGCTTGCTTTAAAAAAAACAGACATGAGTGGAAATTCTTTACTGATAGGAATTCATTTTTATCTTTCCCTCTTGGAAGATCTATGTATATGAACCATAAGAATTGCATGACTTCTTGAACATCTCGCATTCACTTTTGTATTGGAAGCATGACAATCCCTTTCACCAATTTGCAACACTAGAAGAAATTTGGTCTCAATGTCACTGATTTAAACTACAGCAGCACTAGGCAAGCAAACTTCTGCATATTTGGAGTCTTTAGTAAGGGCAATGTTGTTGTTGTTATTATTATTATTATTATTATTATTATTTTAAAGAGCTAGTAGGTCTTGTATTGCTTCTAGATACAACCTTTGCCCAAACATAATTGTACTTGAAGTTCGTGTTTCCAACAATTCTATGTAATACCACATGCTCAGTACATAGTTGCTAGGGGAAGAAGCTCTAGTTTGATACAGCATGTAATCAATGCCATCCCTTCAGATATGATCAGTTGTAGTCATAATAGGATTATATTGACTTTAATAAATACATTCATGTCCTTATACTTTACGATGGTTGGATCAAATTTCTCAATGAACAAAAGTCATCAATTTATGCTGCTAAGATATGCATCCATGCCATGCATGACATGTATCAATGAAGAATTGAGAGCGAGTTTGTTTCCCTCTGTTGCCAACTTAAAAAATCTGCTAAATAGCATCTGATGCGCCATCATTGACTAACCCACTAAAGAGAAATATCAACTCCTACTACCCTAGTAAATGTATAAATTATCTAAGATGCGATGGAATTTGTAATATTATTTATTTATTTATTATTTAGAGAGATTAGGGAACGTAAAAGGATGTGTTTTTTCATGGAATATAATTTTTTTGTTCTCAAGTGTTCTTTTACAGTTAGATTTATATGCAGAAGTTAGTTTTGAAAGGGTGAATTGGATCCACATAAGCACATAGTAGCTTTTTAATTCAATCGATAAATTAAATGATCTCTCTCTCTCTCTCTCTCTCTCTTTTTTGAGATCTATGTTTTTTTAAAAATCCGCTTAATCTAGAATTTTCGAGAAAATTTCGACAGCCTCTCGACATCTTCTCCCCTCGCAGGGAGGTAAGGACGGCATTTGCTGTTATTTTCTTCTCGGCCGGACCTAAGGTTGACAATACGAGGTCTTCATTTTAAAACCATCTCGACCGGACTTAAAGTCGACAGTGTGAGGTCTTCATTTTAAAACCATCCCAGCCAGACTTAAAGTCAACGACATGAGGCCTTCAATTTAAAACCATCTTGGTCGGACCTAAGGTCAACAACACGAGATCTTCAATTTAAATTCTTTCCGACCAGATTTAAAAATGACGGTGCGAGGTCTTGTATTTTAAAACCATCTCGACCGGACTTAAAGTCGACGGTGCAAATTCTTGAATTTACAACTATCTCGACAGTGCAATTTCTAATATTTTCTAACCCAGTCTTTTTAGGTCTACCTCTACCTTTCTTAGGTATGCAAAGGACACTTCAAAAGAAATATTTGCTTTTGTTTGAATTTAGGCATGAGTAATATGAATGGCCCATTACATTTTAAAATAAATATCTGCTTCCATTTAGATTTAAAACATGAGAAATAGGTAAGAGGTGTCAGTGTGGTAATGATGAATTTTATTTGAGTGGGGAATAAGTGGAGAATTATATATATATATATATATATATATATATATATATATATATATATATATATATATATATATATATATATATATATATATATATATAATTAATGCTATAGCAGAAGAATCTAAATCATTGAACCGGACAAGTTTCACATTTCGTGTGATAGAGTAGCTAGTTGGCTTCGACCCTTGGAAGCGGTTGTGTGGGGATTTGTCCAAAATGAAGTGAGGAAGAAGGTGAAGGAGTGAGAAGGCCGACATATTTGCGACAGAGTCACGAAACAGGAAGCGGGATTTACCTGCAAATAGAAAATTGATTTCGTGATTGGAAACAGGCTCGTCTATTGGCTCGTAATAGACAACGAGTTCGCAATCGGAGGTGGCGTCGTAGACCAGTGTGTGAAGCTAGGGGCGTCGGACAAAATAAACAGAGGCGGACATAAAAGAGTAAAAAGAAAATGAATGTGAACCTCTCTTCAATTTCTATCTTCCGTTTTATTGATTAAGTTGCTGCTCAATGATATTTTTGAACGAAACAACGCATCATTTTGGCAATGTGAGGCCGACTTGAAGGTGCCATTCTTGAAGAAATGTGTATGTTAGATTTGAAACGTGATAGCACACTTTTTTTTAAAACAGTTAACTCTTGATTATTACTAAAAATATAATTACAATTTAAAGAGTTTAACTTTTCTATTTTTAAAAGAGAAGCAAATTGCTGTTATGCAATAGCTAAAAAAAATGCTACTTATCCCTTTTTTTGTGAATGGATGGATAGATCTTATAGCCATTGTCAATTTTAAGTTTATTTCAGTTTTCACACTTCCGTATTTATTTGATAGAATAAAAAAAATGCTATCCATTAATTAGCATAAGAATTAAATACCATGGATATTGCACCTTCAGGCTTCAATGTACAATTTGCTTGCACTAAAGCAACATCATTCAAGAATTATGTGCAATTTCATTAGTCAACACTCAGGATACATCTGCTGCTTATTACATATCAACATCAACAATTGCTAAATCTTAAACTGTAGAGAAACAAATGAGTAATTTGTCCTGACCTCAGAATAGAACTTAGAACTGAGAAAGCAGGATTTGGATATAAGAACTTTGAGTGTAAGGAAATAAAAAGGAGGATCAAAGAGTTTGAAGAAATAGTTGCAGATTCATAACTAGCTCTCAAATTACAAAAAAAAAAAAAAAAACTTACATTTATTTCATTCCCTCTACTTTAATCAAAGCAAAACTGATGAGAAAAAATGGTGCTTGTACTCCCATATACCAACAAATCAGAAATTGAGAGCATTAATGATCTCGTCAGCATTGATACTTTCATTTGTATAGATAATGAATGGGTATTCACTAGGAATTACATCTATGCATGATAATTACTAAGAGACCTCAGTAGCTTCTCTGAACCATTTTTTTTATATAATACCTTTCATCACGATTAGCCTCATGTGGAATCCTGCAACAAACTCCTCACAATTTGTGTCTTTTCTCTCCAAGGATGGCATACATGTTTACAAGATTTAAATCTCATCTTACAAAGAAGTACCTTAAGAATTTCCTTAGATAGTATGGATTATTCATTCAGCTCTCTAAGGAAATGAATCTCATGCCATTTTGCAGTAAAAAAAAACTTAATCACATTTATAATTAATCTATGTGGGTTGTCTTCTGAAATTGAGAACATAGATTTCTTCTTCTTGGCTTCAGAGTATTATTGAGTATTGGGATAGTGCCACAAATACTTGTTGGGTTGGATCCAATGAGATGACGATTACACTCTAGGATTTATGTATCATTTCTGGCTTGTCGATTTTAAGAGTTCCATATGAATAGTGTATTCCTATTGACTATGATTTATTTAGCTGCCGACCAAGAGGGCAGCAGAGGAGAGGTGAGTTTATTTACTCAGTTAGATTTCACTAGAGTTTGAGACACTACTAAGAGCTCTATCAGCAGACGAGGAGAGGTCGTAGTCGCAGAGGGACTATCTCTTTAAATGTTTCGATTGAGAGCTTTTTACACCCGTTAGCACATGTTATTGAATTTGGGCGAATTCAGGGTCCTTTTGACCAAAGATCACACAATACAAAGCAGTATCCAGAGGATCTTTTTGAGCCAGGCTCATCAGATGGATTGCAGCATATTTCAACCAGAAGATATTCAGATGATGTGCTTTTGGTGTCTTTCATTGCTACGTGGCTTTGTTACTTCGTCTTCCCTAACCAGAGTAGAGTTTTTCGACTTAGCACACTTATGATGGCTAGTTTGATAGCGAGTGGGAGGAGAGTCTCGATAGACCCTGCAGTTCTTACGCAGATTTATCGTAATTTGGGGCAGATTTATGATACATATGGTCGTGATTAGTGCAGTGCGGAGTTTCTTGGTACTAGCTTCACAAATGGATACATGTACACGTTGCAGATGCTTTTAGTTGTCCAGAATTACCGAGTTACTTTACATAGCGCCGCTTTCCTTCTTTGCTCTAGTTAGCTAGAGTGACCTCCTTAAAAGACAGCTCAGATCCAGTTGTTTATGTTTGCACCTCTATGGATGATTGATCGTTACAGATTGATTTACATATCTCTACTTGGTTCTTTACCTCCACAGTGCTTTGGTGTACCCCTAGTAGATTCTCAATCTGAGAGGAGCACTCCTTTATTTTCCAAGTAAATCTATATACCGATTGCTTCATATTTGATTAGCATGGGACTTGATTGGGTTTGTTAAAGACGGCATGGTTCAGTGATACTGGCGGGATATAATCCCAACAGGACAGCGAGGCAATTTGGAATGGTTCAGGCCACACCTTTAGATGGATTGCCGGTCGTTCTTGTGATATTTGACACACGTCAACTGGGCTCTTTTCCATTGCTAGTATGTTTGGAGGCAACTTCCATGACCTGGGTGTTTCTTCTTCGCCTTGGGACAGGATCTCGATTTTATAATCCCCATATGGATGCTCCGACTGGCATTTCACACCTACAGTTGGCTTGGATTCGACACACATTTTCTTCCTTCACTGAGATGGGAATTCGAGCATATAGTAGACATTAGAGGACAGAGACCATCGAGGTACCCTTCAGTGCCTCAAGGATATACTACTGTACATAAGGAGACTTCCAGACCTGATGATAGAAGTAGGAAGAGGAGTCCTGAGCCTACTTTCAGACATAGTGGCCCAGGTGTGTGGTGTATATTATTTTTTCTTATTATTATTATTTTTTGCACACTAATATGCAAATATTGCAATGTACAGAGATAGATCGTTCTCTCCTTCTACTGACAGCAGGGGTCACCCTAAGTGTCAAGCTTCACAAGATGTTCCAGGTTAAATCACCCTTTATTAATATATATTTATTTCAGATTTCTTTTGCATTTAAATTTTCCTATTGCACTTTCCCCTCCTGTTGCAATATACAGACATATCCCTGTCGACCTGCTAAGTTCTCCTATTTTGGAGCCGGATACTTTGCCTATGTTGACCTCTGAATAATACTCAAAGGAACCAAAGAAAACAACGACTAAAAAATACCTTACACACGACGGATCCGCAAAATCTGTCGAGTAGATCATGCGAATCCCGCCAGAAATCCTGGAAAAACCTCGTATCACTGTTGGCTCTGTAAAAGTCCCGTAAATCCTGCTCAGATACCTCGTCTCGTCGAATGAGTCCCGTAAAATCTGCCCAAAATCTCGTTGAATCGCTGTACATTCGGCGCCGTTCCGGGATTCCTGTTCGCAGAGCCTCGATCCTTGCCTTCTATGCTTCTATAAAACTAAAGGGTTGGCTCTTCAGTTTGCTGCTTGCTCTCCACGACCGAACTCTGCTCCTCCGATCCCTCCTCTTCTCCGTTCCAACAACCCGACCTCCCTCTCCACCTTCCGTCGCCTTCTCTGTCCTGACCAAAGTCCCGATCTGAGAGAGAGAGAGAGAGAGACCTACCCGATCTCTCCCTGCACCGACCTCTCCACGCCTAAGCCGAGCCCCTCTCCGCCTCCTTCGACGCCTATTCCTGTAGGTTTGGAAGTTACGACATTTTGATCGGAAGCGAATAAGGGGAGCTCACTCACTGTGAAGTTAACTCTCTCCCTCACACACTCATTCGGCCAAATCCCGTGAACAAGCTGAACCCGTGGGCAGGTAGAGGAAGAGATTTAGTTTTGTTTTATTATTATTATTATTATTATTATTAAAATTAATTTTATTTTAATTATAATTAATAAATGTTAATAATAATTAATTATGATTAATTATGATTAATTATAATTTAATATTCTAATTATATTTAATTATTATTAATGATAATTAATTTCAGTTAAAATAAATTATGATTAATTTATTATAATTATGGTTAATTATTATCTTTAATAATTAACTATAATTTTTTTAAATTAATTATAATTATTTATTTTAATTCAAATTAATTATTATTAATCATAATTAATTATGATTAATTATTATAATTATAATTAATTATTTTTATATTATAACTAATTATTATTTATGTATTTAATTATAATTAAATAGTTAATTATAAAAATAATCCCCCCCACTCTCTTTCCTCGATGTTCGCGTCGGACTGGCAAACCACCTAAGCACGCCTTTGGTGCGCGTGGTAGGAGGGAACCCGGTGCGACGCCTACGACGAGGTAGGCGAGTGACCCCTCGATCCATGTGTCATCCACGACTACCCCGCGAAGGTATGAAATTTTCTAAACTCAAAACTCTGTTTCAATGTTCGTGGCGAACCGGAAAACCGCCCCAAGCACGCCTTTGGTGCGCGTGGTGGGATGGGACCCCGGTGCGGCACCTACGGCGAGGCAGGGTCGCTCATAAGTACCCCCGGGCGGGGGGAAATGTCAAAAATTGCTATCTTTTCATAAAAATGCTTTTTAAAAACCCCATGCACGCCTTTGTTGGCCGTGGTGGGAAAAAAATAAACAATACAACCGCCGCGGTGTCTCACAAACACCAACCGTGCACGCCTTTGGTGGCGTGGCAGGTAGGCGGCCTCTTGGTTTTTCCCCTTAACGGGGGAGACGCCGGGAGGCTGCCGAAATTTGGATTGAAAATCCAAGGACTTAAACAAAAAAAAGGAGCTTGGACTTGGACATGATTGAACTGCGAAGGACTTGTATTTGGACTTGTGGACTTGATTCAATTGACCTAAATAATATGAACTCAAAATTTAAAAGAAAAAAGAGAAGAGGAACATGATCTTGGGCATTTGAACTCAAGCAAATACTTAAGTTGAATTACAGGGGACATAGTGTAATATCTCGTTCCCTTACTGTTCCTCTCTGAATTGGATTTTCCTCCCAGAATCGTCCAGGACGAAGTTGGATCGTCCGGGACGATCGGTACAGGTTGTGCAGAAAATCCTGTTTGGCTGTATGGTTCGTCTGGACGAAATCAGGATCGTCTGGACGAAAATAAGTCAGTGAACCCTTCGCCAGGGACGATATGTGATTTTTCGTCTGGACGAAATTCTTCTCTTCATGGATCGTCCGGTACGAAGCTCGATCGTCCAGGACGATCAGTATGGATATATATGGAAATGAGATATTTTGAAGAGATAGAAATATCTGAGGAGAGAGAAAGAGAAAAGGAAAAAGAGAAAAGTTCAATTTCGAGGCCCGCGGAGCGATTTTCGTCGTTCGTTGCTGTTGGATAGTTTGTTTATCTCGCTGTAAGGACTCCGAATCCTGTTTCTGTTTTCGAAGATATTGTGTTTTGACCGAGTTGTGATCTGTTTTGTGTTTTCGTAGTCGACTTTTCGACATGATTTTGATTTGACACAACTTTCACCGCACAACTTTTAGTATGTTATAGATATGATTATTGTACACGATTCGACTGTGTTCTACGAAGTTTTTACCGGTCGGAATTGATTCTACGCGCTTTTAATTGAATATAATAATATCAAGACCTGAATTGATTTGGATTCTATAGATTGATAGTCTTGCATTGATGCCGTGGTTATTCTGTTGTAATTTGGTGAAATTCAGAATTTGTCTTTTTGCAGGCTTTTTGTGTAATTTCGATAGACTACCGTTACTCTGCCCGATTTTCGTATGATTTCTGATTTTCCCGGAATTGATAGATTGAATTGATCTGCCTATGACTATTGATATGATCGTTCTTGATTTCTTTAATATTGCTTATTGCATCGATTATTGTATTGATATTGATTGATTGCTGAAAGACAAGTGGAAACCTAGTTGAACGTTGGTTATAGAAACCAACGTGTATTGAACGAACTACAACAGCACTATTGATATTGAACGAACTACAACAGCACTATTGATATAGATTGACCACTACAACAGCACTATTGATATTGAACGAACTACAACAGCACTATTGATATAGATTGACCACTACAACAGCACTATTGATATTGAACGATTGATAACTACAACAGCATCATGACTAGTGTTTGGGCTTGTCGAGTAAGACCAGTGTATGAAATTGCATGTATATGATATAGCATCGTATAGATTTCCTGATTTGTATTGATTTATTGATTTTGGATCGGTTTATTGATATTGATTGGATTTATCGAATTGATTTATCGATTGACTACTGGGCATTGATTCTACTGAACGTTGATAGAACATTGATAAATATAGATACTACATTGATAGCATGAACATGGATATCGTACTACTGCTTATTTGCTTATAGATTCTATTGCCTATAGATTTTATAGATTCACTGTTGCTACTGTTCTACACCGTATGGATTGTTTTATAGATCGCTCTTCTCGATTGACTTCATTGATTAGATCGTACTGATTTGACCGTATCGTTTTGATTGACGAATATTGATTGATTGAATTGATTTATCGATTTGCCTGCCGCTGCATTGATTGGTTTTATTGACTATTGATTTCTGTATTGCATAGACTCATTGACCATTGACTGATTCAGATTGATAGATTGACATGCATATTGATAGCATCGCCGTGCTTTGATTTCAGTTGTAGGCTTTGGTGACCTGCTGGGCTATTGTAGCTCATTATATGTGGTTTAAAATTTCAGGTCCGAGCAAGGCAACTGGAATGGAGTTCGATCAGAATGTCAGACGAATCCTTTCGCTACACGGATCTTGGGTCGTTATAATTGGTATCAGAGCCAGGTTAGTGAAAGGATTTGATTGATAGTTTGATAGAATGAATCCATTCTATTCATTTTGCATACATAGTGATTGACATGTGATTGATTGCATTGTGTGATTGTGTAGATTTCGACGAGTTTTGTTTTGGATTTGGATTTCGATCGATTTGGTTTGCTTCGTGTTTTGCTTCGTACCTTTAGGGAAATGTCGGGACGACATTTTTCTAAGGTGGGGAGATTGTAATATCTCGTTCCCTTACTGTTCCTCTCTGAATTGGATTTTCCTCCCAGAATCGTCCAGGACGAAGTTGGATCGTCCGGGACGATCGGTACAGGTTGTGCAGAAAATCCTGTTTGGCTGTATGGTTCGTCTGGACGAAATCAGGATCGTCTGGACGAAAATAAGTCAGTGAACCCTTCGCCAGGGACGATATGTGATTTTTCGTCTGGACGAAATTCTTCTCTTCATGGATCGTCCGGTACGAAGCTCGATCGTCCAGGACGATCAGTATGGATATATATGGAAATGAGATATTTTGAAGAGATAGAAATATCTGAGGAGAGAGAAAGAGAAAAGGAAAAAGAGAAAAGTTCAATTTCGAGGCCCGCGGAGCGATTTTCGTCGTTCGTTGCTGTTGGATAGTTTGTTTATCTCGCTGTAAGGACTCCGAATCCTGTTTCTGTTTTCGAAGATATTGTGTTTTGACCGAGTTGTGATCTGTTTTGTGTTTTCGTAGTCGACTTTTCGACATGATTTTGATTTGACACAACTTTCACCGCACAACTTTTAGTATGTTATAGATATGATTATTGTACACGATTCGACTGTGTTCTACGAAGTTTTTACCGGTCGGAATTGATTCTACGCGCTTTTAATTGAATATAATAATATCAAGACCTGAATTGATTTGGATTCTATAGATTGATAGTCTTGCATTGATGCCGTGGTTATTCTGTTGTAATTTGGTGAAATTCAGAATTTGTCTTTTTGCAGGCTTTTTGTGTAATTTCGATAGACTACCGTTACTCTGCCCGATTTTCGTATGATTTCTGATTTTCCCGGAATTGATAGATTGAATTGATCTGCCTATGACTATTGATATGATCGTTCTTGATTTCTTTAATATTGCTTATTGCATCGATTATTGTATTGATATTGATTGATTGCTGAAAGACAAGTGGAAACCTAGTTGAACGTTGGTTATAGAAACCAACGTGTATTGAACGAACTACAACAGCACTATTGATATTGAACGAACTACAACAGCACTATTGATATAGATTGACCACTACAACAGCACTATTGATATTGAACGAACTACAACAGCACTATTGATATAGATTGACCACTACAACAGCACTATTGATATTGAACGATTGATAACTACAACAGCATCATGACTAGTGTTTGGGCTTGTCGAGTAAGACCAGTGTATGAAATTGCATGTATATGATATAGCATCGTATAGATTTCCTGATTTGTATTGATTTATTGATTTTGGATCGGTTTATTGATATTGATTGGATTTATCGAATTGATTTATCGATTGACTACTGGGCATTGATTCTACTGAACGTTGATAGAACATTGATAAATATAGATACTGCATTGATAGCATGAACATGGATATCGTACTACTGCTTATTTGCTTATAGATTCTATTGCCTATAGATTTTATAGATTCACTGTTGCTACTGTTCTACACCGTATGGATTGTTTTATAGATCGCTCTTCTCGATTGACTTCATTGATTAGATCGTACTGATTTGACCGTATCGTTTTGATTGACGAATATTGATTGATTGAATTGATTTATCGATTTGCCTGCCGCTGCATTGATTGGTTTTATTGACTATTGATTTCTGTATTGCATAGACTCATTGACCATTGACTGATTCAGATTGATAGATTGACATGCATATTGATAGCATCGCCGTGCTTTGATTTCAGTTGTAGGCTTTGGTGACCTGCTGGGCTATTGTAGCTCATTATATGTGGTTTAAAATTTCAGGTCCGAGCAAGGCAACTGGAATGGAGTTCGATCAGAATGTCAGACGAATCCTTTCGCTACACGGATCTTGGGTCGTTATACATAGAACTTCAACTTGCCATTTGAACTTGCACATTGAACTCTCATTTGCACTCAACAAGGCTACAAGGACTTGAATCAATTTTTGGACCTCATGAGACATATTTTGAACTCAAGTCTAATAAAAAAAAATATATGAGCTTGGATATCAAACTCAAGACAAATTCAAAAAAAAATAAGAGTTGGGCCACTTTTGACTTGAACTTGGATATGCATATTCTAACGACTCAATAAAATTTGAATTCGGGTCATAACATTAAGCTTTTAAAGGTTAAAGAATCATCATGCGAGTGATAATCAAAGAGGGTGATCCATTTGAATTTCATCCAAGCGAGCAGACAATCACCCATGGACCCATTACAAGTTTTGGTATAAAACTAATAATTATCCTACAATGATCATCTCAATTGAATGGAGGAATGCAATGTATTCGCAAGCAATTTTTAGATGAGTTGTAATGAATTGAAAAATTCCCATGGTTGTTGAAGATTCATCAAGAGTAATGGAATCACTATCAATGCTTGCCAAGCCATAATACTTCCATGAAGCTTCAGAATAAATGATGAAGGGCTCTTATGCTACAAAATGCAAACATCAACATGCAAATAACATTCTTCCTACAAATGATGAATGCAACAACATCTTGTAATCAATCACCACTCATTATCTAGCGAGCACATTAGTCTTATGCAAGCAAAGATTAAGTGGAAGAAACAATGACAATCAATCGTGATATTTGTATCAATCATACGGAAGAGATTATGATCCAATAGCATGGCACACTGAAAGAAGCCACGAAGAACATGATTGGTACTAATTAGCTCATAGCTGATGATGGCTAGTTCATTGCTAATAAAGACTAGTATGATGATAAGTTCAATAACCTGCTCGTAGTCAATGATGATAGATGCATGTAATAAAAGTGATCATTCCCCAATGTGGATGCAACAATCTATCTGCAAATAAAGGCGAAAGATACATAACAAATGCAAATACCCATTGACAATAAAGGAAGATTTGTTATATGCATATTGATACGCTTACAAGTATCAATCAGTGGCGGGTTATGAGTGTTGCAACATTCTCACAATCAACTACCATTCAATAGCAAACAAATATATCAGTCCAGTGTAATTGTAGAAGAGTAATTTGTAGCAAGTACCAACATCCGTAGGCCCTTGTTGAAGATTCATCATACATGCTAAACACCACTTACGAGCAAAGTTCCAAAGGAATATTGCAAATGCAAGTTTCTACGAGTTCCTACAAGCTTCTATAACCCAAGGCAGGAGACTAGTTAGTGCACTATGACCCGCCTGCAAAAATCAACAAATGGTGCACGACAGTCTACCTGTACGAAGAAGCGAACAACTCTATTCAGAAGCTGCTACGCCACGCCACCGGATCTGCAACATTCGTACAAGCAGACAGAAGGCGTCTATTCCAAGAATACCCCCGCACGTGCACAATAGTTTGTATACACATAGGCACACTAAAAGGGGTAAAAATAATTATAATACCCGCATGGGCCCCGGCGAGCGTGTTATTGGTACACACGTGACGTCTAGGGATGCTGCGCGGGTTGACAAGTGAATTCAGGTTCGAAACCGATCCTTCTATACGGGTCGATAGAAGTCGACATGGTTCGAACCAACAAACAAATATACGGTTGCGACGACCGTCATATTTGTCTTAATACATTCATATTAGGCCATCAAGGCCTACAACAATATGAATTCACTAATAAAGGCATGAAGCCTACAAAACCCGATCCTCTGTCGACAGCCCGATAGAGTTGACAAGGTTCAATCCATAAAAAGAAATGACCCCCGAACACCCCGATGATGGCCGTGTTGAATGCAGATCTCAACCGGAGGGGTTCCCCAAATATTTTCAAATATCCCCCAAGTATCCAAAGTTTTATTTCAAATATTCCAAAGCTCCACCCAAAAATCCAAAAATCCCAAAAATCCAAAGCTCCACAAAAATCCCAAAAATCCAAAAATATTTAAAAATGAAATCAAACCATCAATCGCTTAAAGCAAAGCCCATCCACCCTCCGCAACAGTCTGCCGGGGTGGACAAATTCAAATAAACTCTAGCTCACAAAGAGTCAAATGCCTAGTCGAAAATATCACTAGGATCCATTCTCAAACAATCTCTTGCCAGTAAGGACGTGGTACGTGTCCTCTAACCGGCAGTTTCGCCGCCAAATGGCACTGCAGGTAAACGGTTATGACCCGGGGCCCTCTGAACCGAGTGGTTTTGCCGCCAAATGGCACCACAGATAGCGGTTATGGCCAGAGCCAATACGCTCCTTAATGGCGTTAAATCCTTGAGATATGAATCAATAGGATATGATTGATAGGGCACAAAGCCCTCTGTCAGCTAAGGTGAATTCAGATTTGTCCCCTTAGGCAAACATCCAACCCCGGTCTACAAGGTTCCCTTGGACGAAGCAACCCATGGCTGCCAACAAGGATCCTTCTGTCAGGTTGGGTCGACTACCTCCTCTGACTAAGTAGACCAGGGACCACGATGGCCCGGGACGACGGAACCATGGGATCTTGATCGGGTCTATCATCCATTCCCCCACCATCCGCTTTAAGTGAAAGATGGTGTAATTTCCATTTTAAATATCAAATTTTCCAAATCTTTAAAACCTTCAAATTCCCAAACATCAATCCTCCAACTTCCCAAATTCACAAATCCAAATCCAGTTCTCCAATACCTAAATCCATTGCTGCTACTATATGCCAGATAATACGTATTCTCTACGTATCTGATTGACGACTAGCCTTAATCGAAAGTTTTCTCTCGTGATCGGGAGGGGTAATTAACTATAAGGGGCTTGCGCCTATAGGAAACCAGAACTCAGATCATAAAGTCCTCACAAAATGAGGGCGAATCTCTGGGTAGTGTCTTATCTACAAACCCATCTGCCTTCCAAAATTTACCCCGGAACTTATTCGTTAAAACACCCTCGCCAAATAAAAAAAGAAAAGAAAAGCGAGTGGAGGCCTAGGCCGAATTTTCGGAGCCCACAGCCTACTCCTGCAGGTTTCCCTTTTCCAATTTTCTTACTAGAACAAGGTACCACTTCAAGCCCAGCACCAGGTATTGGCATGTGTAGTTCTTTTTATATGTATGTACATATTCCAATTATTTCAATTCTTTAATATGTTTATTTATTAGATGTTGAGCCCGTGGATGCATAGCATGAACTTATAGTGGGTATCTTGGGTGCGAAGAGTCTTCTAGCTATTGAATATACACTTGATGAAGCTGAAGGTAAACATATACATATTTACTTGTTTATTTTATTAATTAGCATTTCTCCTTTTCATTTTTCCTTTTGGATATATGCATAGGTGGACCATCATCATCTTCTCAGTCTGTACACAGTGATACTACACAGATGTTATTTGAGGATACTATTAATGACACTGTTACAGAGTTAGCTATTTCACCTTCTCCTTTCTCAAATTTGTCTTGGGTGATCGTAGATGATGTACCAGAAAGCTCCTCACCAAATGTTACTGCCCACTTAGGTGACCACTATTTGTCAGGATCATTAGATAAGATCAAGCTTTCAGGTATTTATTTTTATTCTTTTATAGTTTTATCTTTCTTTTCTTATTCATCTTTCTTTTTTAATAACTCTAATAATGTTTTACATTCAGGTTCAGAGCTAGCATGTTTTGTATGTAGGATACCTTCTCGTGCTCGCAGATATTTTGGTCAACAACTGTTGAGTAGAGCTCATCACATTGTCAATGCGCTGCGACACCTACTACTAGGAGTGGATCTTGATGAATTGACGTTTCCAGATTTAACCAATTTCTGCATCGAGGCTTCTCTACTTTTAGACTGTGCTACAGCTTCTGGACTTCGATATATTGTTTAAGAAACATGGGAGTACCTTTACCGCGTTATTGCTTTCGGGCTATACTGATTACACTTTGTCTCCCAAGAGTTAGCACTTGGAGTTCCTAATGGTTTAGAGGATGGGGTGAGAGCTGGTTGGGACCATGATTTAAAATTGCGCAATATGAGGCCCGCCTTTGTGCAATTCCAGTAAAAAAATGCCTCGATGCTTACGCCTCGAGTTTTTTTTATGAGGCTTGCGCCTCAACTTGGTTGAGGCCCGCCTCGCCTCACTAGCATGGGGCTTACGCCTCACGCTATATATATTAAAACTTACATAAATCTTGAAGTAAATGCCCGACATTGGACTCTATAGGAGAGGATTAAAGTGAGAGAGTAGTTCATCATAATGATGATTCAAATGAAAAACCCCTTAGTGATGACAGTGTTGATGACTTATGAGTTCTTATGTGATATGTCATTGCTATTTATTTTTGGAAATTTGAATTATATGTTAATGAAAAGAATACTGGGATTTGGGAAAGATAGAATTTTGAGTTGAACTATATTTCATGTTTTTCATGTTGTCGTATTATTGGGATATTTTGATTTCACTTCATATCTTATGCTTTTTTATGTTTTATATTATTCACTCATTAGTATATAAAAAATTTATCATTTTATGTTTACGCAATCTTTTGATTTTGAGGCTTACGCCTCAAAACGACTTGAGGCTTACGCCTCGCCTCACGAATGAAAAATGCCTCAATACCCGAATACGCAATTTTAAACATTGGTTGGGACAGGATGAAGACGACTCACGTCGATCGTGACTTTGGCCTTCAAACTTTGAGGCGTTGCTTAGCAAGATTTTTCAACGAAGCAGCTTGAGCTTTTAGAGATATCAACAAAGCTCAGGGCTTTGAGGCAGCAAGGGAGGGCTCTTTTGGAGAGGCGACGAGAGCTTCGAGCAGCAGCAGCCTATACTGAGGAGGAATTTACTTGGATAGCTGCTGAGGTTGAGAGATTATAGCAAGATTTATCGTCATCCACCGAGGAGTTTGATTTGTTGCATCATCAGTTGGAGACCACTCAGACTAGGCAGGTGATGTTACAGGATCGCTTGTTCATAATTAGACAACATATAGGAAGCCTTCAATTCAAATGTTGATAGCTTCTCTAGCTTTATTCTGGTACGTATAAGTGTATTTTATATATATTTACACATGTATTTTATGCATTTTCTCTCCTTTTATTTTATTTATTGGGATGCCTTAAACTTTTAGTCTTTTATATTTAATTAAATGTGACTCAACCCTTAGGTTTTGTGAGTACATGGGGTTTTAAAAGTTCGATCTTTTTGAACTTGTTGAACTTCGAGGATTATGAACCGTATATCATAATTCCCTTATTTTATTTGACAAAGGGATATTTTTATAAAAATTGCCTCCTGTCTTTTAGGAGGGGAGGGAGTTTATCTCTCGCATTATAAGAGAATAAAAAAATTGCCTCGTCTTTCAGGAGCGGATTTGGAATTTGTCTCCTATATTGCATGTAAATTTGCATACATCAAATCTTTATGTGTGATATTTATTCAGATATTGACCATTTATTGGTGGCATGGGTCTTTGACCTTTTAGATCTATGAGTTGGTAGGCTCCACCTTCATACACTATTTTGATGGTGAAGGGTTCTTCCCAAATTGGGTCAAATTTACCACCAAGACAACGGTGAGAGATTATAGGTCTACAACAAACCAACACAAGTTCACCTTCCTTAAAGCTTCTAGGCTAGAACCATTCAATCATGGGCCCTAGTCATTATTGCTTTATCGAATTCTAGACTTTGCTGAGCTTGCCGCCGAACTTCATCAAGAGTTTAAGTTCTTCAAGTCGTAGAAGATCATTTTCTTCTTTGGTTAATTCGTATTAAACAGCAATACGAAGAGACGATAACTCGACCTCGAGAGGTAATATTGCCTCATTTTCGAAAACCAATGAGCAATGTTTAAAATTGTGTATTCGGGTATTGAGGCGTTTTTCATTCGTGAGTCGAGGCGTAAGCCTCAAGGTGTTTTCAGGCATAAGCCTCAAAATCAAAAGATTGCGTAAACATAAAATGATAAATTTTTTATATACTAATGAGTGAATAATATAAAACATAAAAAAACATAAGATATGAAGTGAAATCAAAATATCCCAATAATAAGACAACATGAAATATAGTTCAACTCAAAATTCTATCTTTCCCAAATCCCAGTATTCTTTTCATTAACATATAATTCAAATTTTGTGCAATCTCCCTTCCTTGAAATATCTGATGAATGGATCTTTCTATTCATTTTTATCAAATATAGTGAGGCTCACTTGCATTTCCTTCACTTTATCATCTTGTATTATAGCTGGAGTTAATACATGTCTATTTTGAATAGTTATGAGAATTGGATCTTCCTGCGTATTTGTTAGTTCTTTGGCTAGCTTTGTCAGTGCATCAGCTTTGCAATTTTCATTACGCGTGATCCTAGTGAGAGTTCCTTCAAGAATTTGTTGTAGGAGTTTTAAAGCATACTCGTGATATGAGATTAATTTATGCTTATTGATTTTGAAAGCACCTATTATTTGTTTGATTATAAGTTGAAAATCTTCATATATATATATATATATATATATATATAGAGAGAGAGAGAGAGAGAGAGAGAGTTTTTTTAATTTTCATATTAATTGCTAACTCAAGGCCCGCTATTAAGTCTTCATATTTAACCTCATTATTAGTGCGAGGCTCTGTTAAACTATAAGAATATCGGAGTATTCCTTTTTGCGGAAATTTAGGTGGTCTGGCTAATTTTATTGATGAAGCTTCATCTAAATAGAGCTCCTATTTTTATATAATTTCTCCTTCCACTTCGAGCGTTTGCTCATCTGGCAAGTTATCATTAAGTGAAAAATCTGCAGGCAAAAGATGGTATGCTAGAAAATCAGTTATTCTTTTACTGAGTTTTGTAGTATATATATTATGTCAAATTGCATTAATAAGACAGCCCATTTAGCTAGACGATCAGTGAGAGTGGGTCTAGTTATTAGAAATGTTAATGGATCCACATTAGATATTAAGTAATTTTATGGGATAGCATATAATGCCGAAGTTTTTTAGCGACAAAGATTAATGCTTAGCATTGCTTTTCAATTGGAGAAAATTTAAATTCTGCCCCTATTAATCATCGACTGATATAATAAAGGGCATTTTTCTTTGCCGTCTTCATTTTTTTTGCTAACAATACTCCAAGTGATTCTTCAAGAGCAGTTATATATAAAATTAATGACTTCCCTTGGATAGGGGCAGCAAGGATTGGAGGATGTAGTAAATATTTTTTAATACTATCAAATGCTTCGTAACAAGCATCATCCCATATAAAGGCATATTTTTTTCATTAGACATGCGAATTGTTGAAATCTATCTGAAAGATTAAATATAAACCTTCGAATATATGGCAACATAACCTGTGAATTGTTGGAATCTCTGTTAAATTTGTAATTTTTATTATTGAGTCCATGAGGAAATGTTATATTTATCTTTCGGGTAATATGTCATCTTTCTTACGCCGTACTCGATCATAAAATATGCAATCCGTTTGAGAACAACAAAATTCTCGAACAACCATCTGTGAACCCCAACATTTAAGATAATGGGAATAATAATCGGAGCAAGCCTACAAATTTGGTGGTCATACTTCCTCCTACTTAAGATCTGGATTGTACTCAAACTCTAGAACCTACTTCAGCTCTTGCCATGAAATTTGAGCCTTCCCTTATTTTTCATGCATTAGTCCAAAGAATCACAGCTCTGAAAGGAACTTCCGCTTCAATATCAATAATTGTTTAAATTCACCAGTTATAATAGTGCATGTTCCTCATGATCTTCCTTTCATAAAGGATATTGGTGACCCGAGATATAATCAGCTATCTACTTCTACAAGATGTCTCCTAGGCATTGAAGAACAAATTGATAAAATGTTTAAAATGATGTTTGCTACGAGAGGCGGGTGAGAAAAAAATATATGTATTTCTTCAATAGCCAAGGTTTACTAGGTTTTAATATGTAAGAAAAAAATATATGTATTTCTTCAATAGCCAAGATTTACTAGGTTTTAATATGCAATAATTCGTTTAACAACTTTGGTTTTCTTGACTTGTCAGGAGTTAACAGGACTACAACTCAACATTTTGAATGATACTTTCTCCCTTAATAGATTTTTCTATTGGTAATTATTTGTAATTACTTTAGGTTCTTATTTTATCTTTTTAAAAAATTGCAATTTCCAATCTTAACCTTAAGCATTCAACCAACAAGTTAAAGTAACATTAATGAACAATAAAAAGATAAAAATGTAAAGGAAATATACTCTATACCCTTCATTTGCTAAAAATGAATTTAAATTTTCCAGGATGCAACCAGCTTCACATATGAGAATACCATTAACCTGAGAATGAAATGCATCAACAAGAAAAGTAAAAGTCAGCTTTTATTAGTAAATGATACAATGCGGTATTAGCAGTGTTGTCAATGCAGGGTAACAAAAATTAGATTTTAAAAGTGTTATCAATGAAGGATCAAGAAAAACAAGGTATAGAAAAATAGTAGACACCAAAAGAACCACTTACATGAAACATCACTATCATCAACAACGTTATTAGTGTTATCCACAATCTCATGAATAACACCCATCCTCCAATCATCTTGTTGAGTACTACATGAGGTAACAAATCTATTTTACCCTAACTCTTTTGTACACAACTTATATCAAAGTTAACTTAGGTCTGCACCTCATTTATAATCTTTCTACATCAATTTGATTATACTATCTTCGACGTTACATTGTATAAGCCTAAGTAACATAAGTTAATTTTGAACTACCTTATATCTAATAGATACTACTCACCTCTGTCTCTAAATCATAACTTCGCATCATCTTTCCAAGGTTTATAACATCCTTCCTAATATTCTCATTTTTTACGCACTCAATTTAATTATCAAAGATTTTCTTTATTCCCTCAACATGAATCCAAATAGCTAAGCCAGTTTAATTGAAGTTTATAAAGCTTATCATTAAATCTCCATGATATTATCATATAATAATATAATATAGTGCTCCCAATACACTAACACTTTGACCACCCAGCTATAAGTCTAGAAGTTATACCCTGTCAATGTTGCCTTTCATTTATTTAATGGGTCCGACTTATTTAAACATATCACACCTATTATGATCCCCCATTACTAATTACTCATAACTATCAAATCCACTAAAATCATACATAATGCACTAACTTTTTGTTCTATTCCAAGACTCCTTGATGGGGACATCAGAGCTTGGAGAGTTTATCACCGTAAATATTGGAGATCTACGGCCTTGATTGAGTCTTTATATTTTTAGTTTTCATATGTTGTAGGAGATTTATGCGATGTTATTTATTTTATTACAGTTTTACCCTCTCTTGAGGGAGCTTTTGTGTTGTTTGGCTTAGGGCCTTCTTGCCTTTTTTTCCTTTCATATTTTGGAGCCTATATATATGGTTCATTGTTCTCTTGTAAGGATGAAGAATTTTTTATATAAAATTTATGGTTATAGGTTTCCTCTTCTCTTGGTGAGTTGAGTTTGTGTGTGAGGTCTTTTGGAGAAAGGCAAAGAAATACCCAACAGCTTGTGAGCTCTTGGTTGATATCATCGCCTTCTCTATCTCTTCTTCTCCTTCCCTAGCCATCCAATCATCCCCACCGCTGCACCTACCTACTGCCCTCAACCCACCACCACCTCTCTTCCTTCCATTCTACCCGCCTCCACCTTCTCCCGAACACCCTAGACCCTTGGGTTTCCCAATCTTGTAATTAATTCACATTAATTGAGCATTTGTCTCAATTAATTGTGACCTTTGGGAACCCAGAACAGCTTTAACTTTTCTCTATTTCCAAAGCAACCACTTTAACTTTTCTTTTTCCCAAGCCAACTAGTTTCCTTCCCAAGCAAGCTACATTTAATTCTCTCTCTTCCCAAAGAGACCAGTTTAACTTTTCCTTTTCCTTTTCCCAAGCCAAATACTTCCTTTCCCAAGCAAGCTACATTAAATTCTCTCTTCCCAAAGCAACCACTTTAATTTTTTCCTTTTCTCAAGCCAAATACTTCCCTTCCCAAGAAAACCACACCAGTCCTCTCTCTTTCCCAAGAAACCAACTCTACCTTTTCACATCCCAAGCTAATTTCTCCACTTTCAAATCCTCCTATAGCTGAAACCTTCTTTTCCTCCTCACTATTTAACCTTTCCAAGGAAACCTATCATCTACTTTTGCAACGAGGACATCGATTTATCAAAGAGTAAGGGTTTCAAGGGGAATCCAAGAAGGAACTAGCCGTCATTTCATCAAGGACTCCATTCCTCCTATTCATAAGCTAAGTATCAAACCATTCCCTTGTTCTTCTTCTAACTAAATATTAATCTTCTCAATTCATCTACAGTAGCATCATCTCATATGTATTGATTAGTCAGCCAAGCCCTACTTGAATTTGAGTGATTGGAAACTCTTGTGACTAGTCCTTTAATTAAATATTGGACTTATGTCAACCCATGCTAGCTAGTCTAAATTAATTCACCTATCTTTATTGTTTAGTCTTTACTTGTTAGTTTCTTGCTATCACATAATCTAATAGTACAAATTTTCTTATTGTTCTTAATGTTTTATGAAATCTACTTTGCTTTCATTGATGTTATCTTAGCATAAATCTCTAATTGCATGACTCATTTCACTTAGTCTTGCATCACTCTTATTTGCTAATGATGTATTCAACTTGAAACAAAAACACAAACCAAGAACAAAGAAAATCAAGACTCGCTTTTTAGAAATTTAAGACACCGCTTGGAGAACAAAATAGGCTAAATAAACAACTAAAATTCAGAATAGAGAAGAAGCGATCATCCAACAAACCAAAGCAAAAGAAAGTTAGCAAAAGAAACAAATTAAAAACAAACAAACGCTATCCTCAGAACATTCTACAAGAGAACTCCTCACATGCACCGATTGTAGGAATATATATTTCAGATAATGTTTAGATATGCAAACCAAGGGCCGGTCCACCACTGCAAAGGGGTCCAACGTCCTACCAAACTCCTCCAATAAATCCACCAAAACAGCCAACAAACTTTACCAACGGAACTAGAAGAAAGATACAGGTGAAGTGGAACTTGCGTAGAGAAGAAAGAGGTTAGAAGCCCAGACGAAGGGTGGGAAGGAACTCGCAAGTATTCCCTAGAGAAGAAAGAAGATGGAACAAAGCTCGCAAGCTTTTCCAAGAAGAACCCGCAGGCTATAGCAATTTTGCTATAAATATTCACCAACCCTTTTCATCTCAAAATATCTCATATATATAGGCAAGAGAGGGGAAACTAAACAACCCCAAAATATTAGCATCTATCACAAAAAACTGTAGTAAAAGCAGCAGCCATTAAACAGGGATTTTAATAGCCAGCAGGAAACCAACGGGTTACTAGGCAGTAGAGAGCCAACGGGACTTCAGCAGCTAACAGGGAAACCAACAGCCACCACACAGGAACCCAAGGGCCAACGCATGGGAAGCTTTTCAACACAGAAAACCAAGCATCAAAACCATGGGAAAAGCTCCCAACAGTCACGGGAAAACAGCCCAACAAGGGACTCGAAGAGCCACACTAATTTCGGTAAAAAGGGGGACCACAAGCCATAATTCAGGAGTAAACCAAGGGGTCAAAAACAGCAGGAAACCGCAGCATCTCAAGAGACAAAAGGGAGAGGAAAGGGCAAGTTCCACCCACCAAGTATGCTCACCTCTAATTCAATTTCATAACTAAACATCAGCTCATAATGAGCTACACCTCCACTTGATATTAATGAGCTGGCACCACTAGAATTCCAACAACCGAAGACCAAACCGAAAACAGCCAAGGCCCACCCGAAACCAGCCAACTTCCCCAAAGGACAAGATGGACCCCAAAACCAGCAAACCCAAGGTAAGCATAACCCAAACCTTTTCCTACCATGATCATTGGATTTACCACCATCATTGGATAGCTTAAAAATAAAACAAAAAATAGAAAATATAACTAATATTGTTCAAAACAAAAATAATGCAAAAATCTAAATGCATCAGCTAAAGGTTTCCTCCATCAATCTAGCATGCATTTATTTAAAAATATTTTTGATCAGTCCTCAAACTATAATACACATTTGGTACCAGATTTTGAGTATAATTTATTAGCGTCTAAAACATACAAAATGAAAAAGGTTGATAGCATAAAGAAGAAATAGTAAGTTTGAAAGAAATGATTTTTCTAATGATGAGTAGGAGGATGAATGCAATGAAAATGTCAAACATACCATGTACATGAAAAGTAGGAAGCTCAATGAAGTAAAGCATACTCATTATCAATTGTACTTTCAATTTATTATTTTGCAACAATCAATTTCCATATTCATGAATACAAATGAGATAAATTTAACAAAATAACAATTATAAGCACAACTAACTCAAGTAGAAATAAATCTTTGTTAATACAATCAAGATTTTTAAAACTAGATCGGGCCGGCCGGTTTAACTAGTTGAACCATGAATTGGTCAATTGACCAAGTTGATTCCGTCACATAATCGGTCTCGTAGAAAACTAGCCGAAAATAGTCGAACCAGCGGTCGAAACGCGGAACCACAGAATCTGTGCCTATTTAAAAAATCGTGTGGTTCGCAATCGAGCAGCTTCCGACGGTGACGAGCATGGAAACAGATATCCATCCCAGTGTGGCAATAGAAATTCATCTCGAATTGTATTCATGATGGCTTGGGTTCTAGGATGCAAATTTCAATCTGACTTCTGTCACAGCTGAACATAATTTGGAGGAATTCGGGTGGAGAAATGGTGGATTTGAATGCTAATTGTGAAGCCAACAAAGACATGTCTCTCCTTGATCGGGTTCTTGTCCTTGTTCTTGGGCAGATCACAGGTTAGGAAATGGGTCTTAGTCTTCTTCAGAGGCATGGAGTTGGATTACTTCTCTCGGCTATTTTGATTGCGATCCCTGGGGTGGAGGAAGGGATGTAATGACGAGGTGCAGTGGCGATGGAGAAAATGTCAGTGGTGTTGTGGCTGTCGCAGCAGCTAGCGATGATGGGAGTGGTGAAGGCGGTAAATGTAGGACAGGTGGGTTTGTTGGAGAATTTTTGTTGTCTCAAACGGATTGCATATTTTATGATCGAATACGACATAAGAACGATGGTATATTACCCCAAAGGATAAAAATATTATTTCCTTATATACTCAATAGTAAAATTTATAATTTAACAGAGATTCCTTGAAAACACAAAAATGTCAAGAATGAAAAGTAGTTGTTCTTGAGGAATCTAAAAATTTTCACCCGCAATATTGATATTGAAGTATTTTCAAGTTAATTTTTAAAAGACATTGAATTATTATATTATACATTATCCAAATATTTTGTCCCCTAATGAGTACTTCATGAATTGGTTCGAAGCTTCCCATATACATAAGTTCAATTTTTAGAAGACAAGTTCATTTTTCTCTTTTTGTCTCCTCATATAATAATTGCAACATAGTCTCTCCCCTCATCCAAACTCCTAAACATCAAGGACCATATTCCAAAACATTGCGGGAAGATTTTGTCACCTATTGTACCCTCCCATCCAACCATGCCATCTTCAATACACTTTCCTCAATAATTTTGGGTTATTCATCTTCACCAGACGCTTAGCAATCAAATTGCCAACACCTGGAAACATCGTCATCATCATTTACGATAATATCACTATCTCATGTCATTGATACCACAACACCATTCAAGAAAGCATGGTTGGCTTCTCTTATTTCATTCCAAAATATCCCTTCAAAATCCAACAAGTAGAGGAAACCATCAAGATCTCAACTTCCATCACCAAATCAATCAGGACCTCCATGTCTCGCTCGATCAGCATCCGCGCGTGTATGTGTCACTCTTGATTGATGTCCCCATGGTGTTCGAGCAGGTTACCCCATTCGGCACCCAATTTGCATCTCGTGTACATTCCACATGTGCACCGCACGATAGTGTATCATGCAACACTTCACACGTCTAGGTGCCTCTTTCCAACCCATCCTCCTATCCCGAAAGCTGCAATCACGCATCATTGGCTATTATGGGTGCTTGCCTTGAGACCTATTGCTGAGATCAAAGTTTGCATTTGATGTCGATGCTATGGTGTCAGCATGTCGTCCTCTTTCATTTTCTTGCCAATGGTAGACTTTTTTCTTTTATTTGAGCTTGTTATCATGCTCAATCTCTTATATTGATCATTGAAGGGGAATCTTCTGCAACCCTTGTTTCATCAATCCCTTTGAATTTCCTCACATCCTCCCGCACTGCCATCTACCAAGGATTTGATAGTCCCCACAGTGAGGTCGCCAATTCGTCCCAAGGTTCCTCCTCTTATATCCTCCCTAACGGTTGCACGCTCTCCTCCACAACCACTGACTATTAGAGGTTTGAAAGTTGTGAGAGCTCACCACTCTTCATCCAACAACTTTCCATTTTTATTTTTCCAAAATTTGACAACTCTACAACATAAATGATCTCTTCCTTTCAAGGAAAGTTTGTTCTACCCTCTTCAGATGGTGAGATTTATGCAATTACTATGCCTCTTTCCCTCTCTCTTATTGGTAAATTCCCAATAGGTCATCCAAACATGGAGGCATTATGTAAGTTATTCTGATTTATAGCTGAAGGATGACTACCCGTTAGGTTGATTCAACCTCAAACACAACATCATATAACATACTCTGAAATAATATTACATTAGACTATGTACAATTGTACATACTATATCAATGTTATCCCGATGAGCATGCATAAATGTTTTACCCCTCTATAACCCATGTTTGGATCTTATTTCCTCAACTTAGGCTACGTTACTTCAAGTAATATATCTTATTCACCTTGGCTTCAATTTTTAGAAACATTTACAGGTGGAAGCTGTGACAACCTGTTTTGCAAGGCTTATGAGGCTAAAGTCTTAGTAGAATGGCCGTCACAATACTCTATCATAAGGAGGTGTGGATTAGATTCTCTACATCTGGATAATGGTATAAGGTGGAATTTGAAATATTCCCACCATATTGCACATCCCTTCCAATTTCTTCACGTAAGTTCTCTAAATGTTTCAAGACTCGTCTCAAACTTTAAATTCCCAAAATTTAAGCACAGGACCATCCACATAATGATCTGCTTTCCCCTTTGGTAGAAGATTCTAGGGGTGTCAATTCGGGTCAACGGGTCGGGTTCGGGTCCAACATGAGTTGACCCGAGCATATTGACCCGAACCTGACCCGTTTAGCTAAATGGGTCAACATTTTTAACCCGGACCCGACCCGCGCGGGTTATCGGATTGACCCGACCCGACACGAGAACCTGCGGACGCAGTCGCTGCACGGACGCGTAGCAACGTCGGGCTAGGCTAGCCAGCGTGGACGCTGGCACTGGGCGACTTGGCGAGGTCGACTGGTCGAGGCGGAGCGGCCTGCGTAGCAGTCTTGGGTCGAACGACTAAAACCGAGGAACCCTAGCCGCTAGGGCCTAGCATGAATGCGCAATCGAGCCATCGAGGCGGAGGCGGAGGCGGTCAGGCGGACCAGCTGAGCGGCGGAGCGCGGAGTTGTCATGACACGGCGGCCTGTGTCGGTGTTTCGCCTGACGGACTTGACAGCGGGTCAGGACTCGACAGCGGGTCAGCGTCACAGTGCTGTCATGATGCGACATATCAAAATTTCAGGTCAAACGGGTCGACCCGCGGGTTGTCGGGTCAACTCGAACCCGACCCGTTTGCGGGTTGTCGGGTCAACCTGAACCCGACCCTTTTTCAAAAGGGTCAAAAATCTGAACCCGAACCCGACCCGTTTTGCAAACGGGTTGATCCGAACCTGGATTTTTCTGGGTCGGATCCGGGTCGGGTTTCGGGTCGTGTCAAAAATTGACACCCCTAGAAGATTCTCCCTCGTTGGTTCAGGTATGCTCCCAAAACATGGAGCCATATTCAATCAGCTCATTGGGTGAGCTTCACTGTCCTCTACTAAAAATCAGCTCATTAATGTTGAGCTACTTCTTATTCAGCTCATTAATTTGAATTTAATTGGGTTCATTCCCCTCCTCTCTTATGACCCTTTGATTCCTCTCCCTTTTTTGTCAGTTCCAGTCCCCTAGCTGCTATTTCCGATTCCCTGGTTGCTAGTCCCTTCGGTTCCCCTTGGCTCTCCTTCCCGTGGGCTATTCTGATCCCTCCTGGCTCTCCTTCCCGTGAGCTGTTCCGGTCTCCTGTGCAACCCCTTCGGTTCCTTCCCAGGCAGCTTGTCCCGTGGCCGCTTTTGCCCCGTTGGTTCCGCACCTGACTGCTTGACCCGTGGCTGATTTTCTTGGTTTCCTGTGTGGCTTTTCAACTGTTATTTCTGGAATTTACTGTGGTTGTTCGGTTGTTGTTTCTGGATTAAATGAAGGCCTTTTTAATTGGTTTAATTAGAGATACTTGGGGTTGTTTGGCTGCCCTCTTTCACCTATAAATAAAAGGTGTTTTGTATGAATAAAAGAGAGTTATGTGAAGTATTTTTGGAAGCCAAAACCTACGGGTTTCTTCGTGGAAAAGCTTGCGAGCTTGTTCCATTCCTCTCTTCATCTAGGAAATCTTGCGAGCTTCTCCTCCATTTCGTTTCTACTTCTTGCCTCTTTCTCCTATACTTAAGTTCGACGCCACTTATATCTTTCTTTTCAAGGAAATGCAGTTTTAGAGAGTTTATGGACTAATTTTTGGAACTAAAAACCTGAGGATTTTTCTTCTTTCCTTGGAAAAGCTTGAGCTTATTCCGATCTCCCTCTCCCTCTAAGAAAGCTTGTGAGCTTGTCCTCTCTTCGTCTTGGTCTTCTTACCTCTTTCTTCTCGCTGCAAGTGACCACCCCACAGGTATCTTTCTTCTCGATGGATGAAAAGCAACTTTAGGTGTTTGTTTTTATGATAAGTTTGTAAAAGTCTTTTATAATATGAAAGTTGAATTTTAGTATGTATTTTGTTTATTTTCGAGTATTTGATGTATTTTCTACTTTCCTAGGAAGCCTTTCTTTTTGCTTGCAAAAATTAGGGGTTTTCCTAATTTCTTGCTTGCATCAATTTGGTATCAGAGCTTAGGTTTGTGTCTTCCTAGTTTTTTTTTTTTACGTCTCTTTTTTTTTTAGTATTTTAAAAATGGAAAATCACAAAAAATTGAATCAGTTGTGGAAGAAAGCAATCCAGAAGCTTCTAAATTCCAAGTCCCAATGGACAAATGGATTCCATCATAAGAAAGTTCAACAGACCCACTTCAAAATGAGTTATACAAATTGCATATGAGTATGGAAAACTATGTGAAGAAGAAGCAACTTCTACAAGATCAATTCAAGCAGGAACGAGAGAAGATCTTGAAAAAGTACGAGGCCCAAATTCAAGAGCTAGATGTGCTTCCTTCGACTCCTTAGAATAAAACTAAAGCTACCTCATCAGGAGATGAGCGTCTTCAACCGGAGGAGAATTGATGTAGGTAAAAGGGGCGGTCAAAACATTTTGGGTGAGCTTCAATGTCCTCTACTAAAAACCAACTCATTAATGTTGAGCTACTTCTTGTTCAGCTCATTAATTTGAATTTAATTGGGTTCATTCCCCCTCTCTCTTATGGCCCTTTGATTCCTCCCACTTTGTTGTCTGTTTCGGTCCCCTAGCTGCTTTGGGGGGGGGGGGGAATGGGTCAAACATTTTGGGTGGGCTTCAATGTTCTCTACTAAAAATCAGCTCATTAATGTTGAGCTACTTCTTATTCAGCTCATTAATTTGAATTTAATTGGGTTCATTCCCCCTCTCTTATGGCCCTTTGATTCCTCCCACTTTTTTGTCTGTTTCGGTCCCCAAGCTATTGTTTCCAATTCCCTTATTGCTGGTCCCCTCGGTTCTTCCTGGCTCTCCTTCCCGTGGGCTGTTCCGATCCCTCCTGGCTCTCCTTCCCATGAGCTGTTCCGGTCTCCTGTGCAACCCCTTCAGTTCCTCCCCTGGCAGCTTGTCCCGTGGCTGCTTTTGCCCCCTTGGTTCCCCACTTGACTGCTTGACCCGTGGCTGATTTTCTTGGTTTCCTGTGTGGCTTTTCAGCTGTTGTTTCTGGAATTTACTGTGGTTGTTCGGTTGTTGTTTCTGGATTAAATGAAGGCCTTTTTAATTGATTTAATTGGAGATACTTGGGGTTGTTTAGCTGCCCTCTTTCCCCTATAAATAAAAGGTGTTTTGTATGAATAAAAGAGAGTTATGTGAGGTATTTTTGGAAGCCAAAACCTGCGGGTTTCTTCGTGAAAAAGCTTATGAGCTTGTTCCATTCCTCTCTTCTTCTAAGAAAGCTTGCGAGCTTGTCCTCCCTTTCATCTCAATTTATAATCTCTTTCTTCTCTCCGCAAGTTCGACGCCACTTGTATCTTTCTTCTCAGGGAAATGCAATTTTTAGAGAGTTTATGAACTGATTTTTGGTTTTTAGTTCTTTCCTTAGAAAAGCTTGCGAGCTTGTTCCAGTTTTCCTCTCCCTCTAAGAAAGCTTGTGATCTTGTCCTCTGATGTAGGCAGGGGGGGGGGGGGGGGGGGGTCAAAACAGGTTGAGTTGAAATTTTTGTAAGTTCTATTAGAGTCGGCTCATTAATGAGCCTCTTCTTATTATTCAGCTCAAAAATTGTGTATTTATTGCCAAAATTAGATTCATTCCCCCTCCTTTACTCCCCTCTATAAAGACTCTTTAGTTTCCCCACTCATGTATCTTCCCCTTCTTGAGTCTCTTTGGTTTCTCCATGGAATTAAGGTTGTGGGCTGTTGCCTTTTGGGATTTCTTCCAGGCTGCTTTCCCGTGAATCATATGCCCTGTTTCCTGTGCTAGTTCCTTGAGTCCCTTGCTGGCTGGGCTTCCCGTGGCTTGCTGGCTGGGTTTCCAGTAGCTTTTTCTCCCTATTTTCTATGCAGTTTTTGTGGGCTGTTTGTGGTGACTTTTGGCCTTCCTTTTCCCCTTAATTGGCTATGTTTTTCCGTGGCTTTCCTTGCTGTTTTCTCTGCAATTTTTGGGGGCTGCTGTGGTGTCTTTTGGCCTTCCTCTTCTCCAATTTATGAGGGCTGTTTTAAGGGCTTTTGGGCTACTTCTTCCCTCCTATATATATGATTGTTTTGTACTATTTTAAAGAGTTTTGATGGCTGATTTTTGGAGATAAAACCTGAGGGTTTTCTTTGGAATAGCTAGCGAGCTATGTCCTTCATCTTCTTCTCCTCTCTATAGCTTGTGAGCTATACTTCGTCTTGGTTTCTAATCTCATTCTTCTTCCCGTAAGTATCCACCTCACTCGTACCCTTCTTCTCAACATTTGGCAAGCAGTTTTAGGAAAGTCGTTGTGTCTTTATTTTGTCATTTGTAAGGGTCAAAAGTTTGTAAGTCTTTTATATTATAAAGTGAAGTTTTTTTTTTTGTTCAATTGTCGTATTTTGTGTCTTTTGGGTATTCGTGTATTTTCTATTACCTAGGAAGGTCTAACTTTTGCTTGCAAAAATTTGGGGGCTCATCTCAAAATTTTTGCATGCATCATCCTCTCTTCGTCTCAGCCTCTAACCTCTTTCTTATCGCCGCACGTGACCACCCCACCTGTTTTTTCTTCTCAATCAATCAAAGAATGCAAGTTTAGGTGTATGTTTATGTTTGTGTTTGTAAGAGTCTTTTATCTTTCTTCTCAATCAATCTAAAGTTTGTAAGAGTCTTTTATCTTATGAAAATTATATTTTGTCGTATTTTGTTTAGTTTTGAGTATTTTCTGTAATTTTCTATTATCCTAGGAAGTGTAACTTTTGCTTGCAAAAATTTGGGGTTTTTCCTAATTTTTGCTTGCATCAATATTTCTGATGGCTGATGAGAGAATTCAATGTTGACTCCCTCATGTGTAAGAGATTTCATTTTTTATGCCCAAAGAGGCCAAAATTAGATGAAAATATATTAGCACTCACCTTTATTCACAAGGCTTCAAGGTAGAGGATCCAGATGAAAAATTATTTGATGTTATAAATTTTCATTTTATCCGGCACCCTGATTGTACTCTTTTTGTTATCTAATTAATATATTATGCTTTAAAAAAATGACTCTGACGAATTTTTCATAGTAGCACTCATTGCCAAGGTAAATTTAAAACTCATATTAGCTTTTTCTTAGGAATAATATTGATGCCCTTGTTTGCAAACCATCTAAGATATTTAGTATCAACCTCGACATCACCGCCATTAGCAAGCAATCCCGTCGGAGACCAAAACAATATGTCAAAAGAAATGGAAAGACATAATTGAGATCTATGTTACTATCAAGAAAGACGTTGAAAAATAAATGGCAGATTCATCCAAGAAATTTGGTATCTATAATGGGTGTCAAGCATAGTTATGATAAAGAAAACCAACAAGTAAATGAAGCATGATCAAAGGACTCCTACCCCTGTCAAGTATAAATGTTAATGTGAATTCAATAATGAGAAAACTTTGCTGAGTTTCCTCAATGCCTTTCTCACACAACCACTATATTACAATGCACCTAACTGATTAAGAGAGCACCAGCTTCATCATAAATGAGGTGGTTTCTACTACACAGCTTTTAAATTAGATGCAGCACGTTAAGATCCACCACAACTTTTTTTTGTATCCTTCTTTCATTTTTTTGGGGAGAGTTAAACGTATACTGCCTAGCATTTTACTTTGGTATCTCTAGGCCATTTTCGATGTTCACATAACTTCCTAAAGATACTTGTTTCTGGTGAGTCCAGTTATACAGAATTGCCTGGAGCTTTCCCTTTCTTTTTTGTTTTTTGAAGGAAGAAGTCCTTCCACTTTAAAAGGTTCTTTGGTCATATCCTTCGCAATGGTTTCAAAGTTTTATGTCAATTTCCATATTACTAATCTAGCTGAGGTCCATCCTCCAGAATATGTAAAAGTTGGAATTCATTAGCAATTTAGAAGAAAAACATAGAAGTGTAATTTATAAGTGTATGTGCATACTCAAGGTTAATTCCAAAAGTCTTTGCTTGCTTCTTGAGTACCATGGTATGGTCCGGTACAGATTATCCATAATGTTGTGATGGGGACATCAGATCATGGAAGGTCTATCAGAGGTGTGGCCGCCGATCTACAGCCACGATCGAGTCTTTGTATTTCTGAGTCATTTATGTTATTTTATTATTTATGTATTTTCTATTTGCTTAGTGTTATTTTGGTCTTTCCGTTTGTACCCCTTTAGTGGGAAGTGTCATGTGTGAGCCCAAAGGGCAATTTAGTCTTTTATTTCGTTAAGTCCATTGTACTTGGCTATATATAGCCCTTTGCTTATTATTTCTTGGTTAATGAAAGATTGCTTATTAAAATTTTCCTCTTACATGAGCATTGTGAGACCTTGCGAGTTCTAATGGAGAGAGATCCCTAGGAGTGGGAGATTTGCGCACCACCCACCAACCTTGGAGACGGCCGGGTTCATGGCTTGTTATCTTATTTGTTTTCCTTGATTCTCTCCTCCATCTAAACCGCCGGCTAACTTTCCCACCTGAACCCCTTTCCACCTTCCCAAGCCCACGGCCAACCCATCACTCACTGGCCCCCCACCCAACCCGTGAGCCCTCTCTCCCTTGCCATCCTCATTTCCTAATTTGGGTTGAGACAACTTGGGTGAGTTTAAAATTCAAATCCCATAAATTTGAATTTCAAAATCTTTCCTAACTTACCAATTCTATTTTTGGAAAGTTACTAAATTGATCCTTTTGAATTTCAAAATTCACCTTGGATTTATTTACTGCTTTCCTAAATCCTAAATCCCAAGTTAGGAAACCCAAATCCCCTCCCGAAATCCCCTCCTGGCTTTGAAAGCCATTTGCCCCCTTGTATGGATGATTAGGATTTATTTCCTAATATCTTACTAAACCTCTTTGGAAATAAATTCCCCCTCCCTTGCCAACCGAAATTCTTTTAAGCCCAAGCCATTATTCACTTTCCAAAATCTATAGAGTGGAATTAGGAATTAACTCCCTAATTTCTCCCCATATTCCCACCAATCCCCTTACAAATTTTCTCAAAATCTGTCCGCAATACTTTGCTCTCCTTAGGGAAGGAATTTGGGAGCCCCCTTGCTGCTGGCCGAAACTCTCAAAGCCCCAACCTAGATTGCTTCTCTCCCCAATTTCCCTTTGCACCATCAACTCCTCACTTGAGTTCTAAACCCCAAAACCCTTTCTCTCCACTGCTATTCTTTCAAGAAAGAAATCTGAAATTTCTCTCAGAATTTTGGATCAAAATCTGAAACTATTTTCAGATCTTTGGTAAACGGACTTAGAGCGTGCTCACTCTCCACTTGCAAGAGAAACTTCTTTCTCTTTGCTACCATTCGAGAGGTGTATCAAGAGCTAAGGAGATTCTACCTTCAATTATCCATGAATGGCGGATCCGGAGACTGAATACGGCATAACTTGGTACGACGACGGCTTCATCGACATCCTATGATCAACATTCTTCGACGTGAACCCGAGGATTGATCACACCGTCGAAGACTACTTGGAGCGGATTCTAAACACCTTGGTGGAAGCTATCGATAAACACTTTGAAGGCGTTGAGTGGAGGATCTCCACCACTCCCTGACGAAGGTTCTGCTTTCCCCTTGATCTTATCTCTTAGTCTAATCTCTCTTGGTTTGATTGCAGTCACGACGGACCCCTCGTCCTTGCTCTTGCCAAGCTTAATAAATGTAGGGTTTGAGTGTGCTTTTATATTTTCTGATTCTCGTTGTTAGACTAGGGATTTCTTTGAACGCTACTATTTGTCATTGTATTTTTTTCTGAATTTATTTTGTTGGTTCCAAAACTCTTGCTACGCAATTTTTGCCTGATCGGGTGTGACCCCCTTATTTGTTTTGACTTGTCGTTCTAATTGCTAGAAATTTTGTTCCTAATTATTCTAATCAAGAATTGTGCAAAATCTAAATGAATTAAAACATTTCATACGTAGTCCTACATCATGTTGTCTTAAATTGTACCATTTCTTCCACATATTCTTAAGATAACCCATATTAGAGGATACATCTTTATTGAATAGTTTACATAGTACAAGCATGAGTTTATATATAGGCTAAAGGAAAGGACATAACAACAAAGGTTAATATAATAAAAAAAATATCATCCCAATAATAAAAATATATAATAATAATAAACAGAGAGATTCCTACTATAAATAGTTATAATAGGATAATTTAGAAATAATAACAAGGTGTTGGGTTCAATGATAAAGCTATCATTTAGACTTAGAAGAGGCATTATTAGTTTTCATGTGCATAGACTGGCATCATCTAGAAAAACTAAATAAATGATTGCAATTATAATTTAAAAGTATTAAACAAAATGAAGTACACTGTCCATGCGCCATCTGATATAACAAATTTAACAGTATGATTCATGCTTTGAATGAAAGTACACTGTCATGGTTGGAGTCTTTAGTATATTTTCTGATAAGCTGAGCTAGAATAATTTACTTAACCATGTGAAAAACAACGAATAGAAACTATGAATGGGTTGACTAAATTATCATATACTCCAAGTGATGCAAATGTATCTATCGACTATCCATCAAGCATGACACCCGCAACATCAGTTATAAAAACCTAATAAGCAAATAAATGCTAATTTTTTAAACTCTAATATACTTTCTGAGGACCTTTAATTTATTCACATAATATATAAAATTAGCACCATATATCCAAGTTTATTATATGTTATAATTTGAACTACAACACTTAAGGAAAAAAGACACTACAAGATGAAGTACAGAGACAAGTATGGGAAGAAAAAAAACTATATATGAGATGGCATAATGATAAAGTGAGGTGCCTATATAATACAAAATGAAACCTGAACACTGACCTTATCAAGAGAAATAATCTTGTCCATTGTCGAAAGATTGATGATTACCTGTAAAGATCATATGACATGCACTGTTGACGTTAGCCCCCAAAGAAGGAATTTTAGATTCTTTAGCAATCCTGACGAAGATAAAGTTGAATTATAGTTGCATTGGGAGATTTGTTCAGTACGCATACGGGAACAAAGTATTGTATTGATTAAAAACTTAAAGCTGAAATTGAAGGAACATCGTACACGAAATGGCACAACGAGAGTTTCCAGTTACGACAACATTAGCCTTTTTTTTGGGGGGCGGGGGGGGGGGGGGGGGGGGGGGGGGTGGCCTTTCCCTGGATTATATATATATATATATATATATATATTCTTTTGTGGTGCCAGAATAACTCGTTAGGGCCTCTCAAGTTAAGAAGATCCCCTTTATCACATTACTGGGAGTATGAATCCTAGGAAATGACAGGTAAGATATCCGAGAAATTTTAATTAATGACCTGACTAAAGTTTCCTGATAAAATTGATTTATTTATCCACAGCATTATTTTCCCAATAACTTTTGGAACTTGAACACACTCTCCACCAATCCCTTTAGAACCTAAAGTTAAGATTTGGTTAATGCCAACTAGTAATTATGATGGGTACCAAGTTATCAAAAGTTCAATGCACTATTTTTCTCATGTAAAGGAATGCTATGTTTATTAGTAATAATAGAAAGTATTTTACACGATGCTATCTCCCAAATTGAGGTAGCCCAAATAACACAAATAGGTCAACCTTAACTTATCGGGTTGGATGTCTACAATACCTCAATCTTGATAGCCAAAAGAACATAGAAAAATGAAAAGGCTGCGATCTCCATCAAACATTCTAGAGGCCATCGAAAGAAACAAATTGCATTCAATAGATAACAATGATATCCGAATAACATTACTATCTCCCTAACAATATACAAATAGGCTGGCTTCTATAAGTTCACCGTAAACAACTTAATCATGATGTTTAAGTAGAGGGCAATAATGTAACACTAAAAAATATACGAATATATTATTAAAATTTACTTAAAATTGCAGTCCCTTAATTTCTACCCCTCTTGAACATAAAACTGTTTGTGATATTCACGAGGGGCTAAAATTAAGAGATAACAATTTTAAGTAAATATTAATATTATCTTTGTATATTTTTAAGTGATACATTATTGGCCTCTACTTAAACATCATGCCTAAGTTTTTTACCGTGAACTTAGAGAAGGCAACCTAGTGTTCATTATCAAGGAGATGGTAATAATATTTGTGTGAGTGCTCGTGTGCACATTAAATATAAGTTCATTTTGATTTTACTGCTCATGCATTACTATAGCATCCATAGTGAAGTCCACTAACCGATACATAATATATACCAATGATAGAAATTGATATAAGATATTGAAAGATACCTGCTATGGAAATTCCACTAGCCAGCCATGGTGATGCAAGGCTAGGGTTTAAATTGGCCTGATGAGAGAATGACTGAGTGTTTCTGTTTTATGTCATATCTTATTCAATTATCAGTAATATATATAATTTCATTTACATAATAATTAATTTTAAATTTAGATTTTTTGGAATAACCTAATTAAATTAAGCATATTAAAAATAATATATGTCAGCATTTCCTTTCTAAAAATTTTTATTGCTCATGCGCATCAATTTTTTGTCGTCACCTTATGCACAAATAAATATTTTGGCATTCATGTTAGCCAATTTTAGTGGTCTCGACGCAACTTCAATATTTCTTTCCGAATGTGGTGATTCTAACAATAATATCAAATCTAGAGTAATTTGATTTATCAAACATAACAACACGGTCCGTTTTGGGAAAACTGCAATGGTTGAGTGATTTTCATTGTGATGACACATTTTGAACTAATCCTGCATGATATCACATTTGTTGTCCATCTTTTTTGTCATATCCGAACAAGTTAATTTGTGAAACTTGTACTGAGAGGCCAACAGGCTTGTCAAAAAGTTGCATCAGAACCAGGTTGAATTCTAAGAATTACATATGGAAGTTGATTAGATTTAGTGTCACTGAGAAAGAAAATTAACAATGATTTTATTACTATTGTGCCTAAATGGGTGTAATCTTCATACTTGAGTGGTGAGACAACCCATGTATTGCATATTTCATATAATATATTATGCATGAATACGAGCATAAAAACATGCAGTTAATGACAAAATCATAAGTTGCAAGAAACATGAAAGTGGATGTATCTAACTAAATAAATGGTCAATCAGCATAACCAAATATGACACCTAAGATACCCCAGACATTTGGACCAATGAAGGCAATAGTCTCATAGCAGAAATATAACTGTTCACCATAACAAGTAGCTTTGATGATTAAAAATATGATGCAAATATAAATGATGAAAATTATGATGATAATATTGATGAAAAAGATGCAATCTTTTTGTTGAGCCTGCTGTACCTTCAAAATTAATAACACTAACAACACTTGAAGTACAAAGTACCAGTACTCGTGTTGGTGTAGAGATTGATAAGTACTTGAAGTTGTTTCAGATATTAAAGCCAAATATGTTTAAGGGAGTAATATACTTTATAGTTGATGATTGAATCATCAGGATTTAGAAGAACTTGAATGGCATGAAGTGTTGATGTGATAGGTGGCTATCCTTGGTCACCTTTACTCTATCAAGAGAGGCAGATGTGTAGAAAGGCCAACATTTGGAGAAATTTGAATGCAATGTTAAGAAGTTGATCACTTGCGATGAGTTCAAGCAAATATTCGGAGATTTATTTGTTACTCCTACAAGTCAAACAATTCAGGAGAGTTTTGCAAGTCCAACTCAAGGAATAAATATGGTGATTTGATATGAGGCCCAATTTACATCATTATCAAGATATGATACACAATTGATTAGTAACCGACTTGAGAAAAATTACAGATTTCTGACAAGGTTGAGGGATGAAGTATGCCAATCTTTGATTACACTTCACATTAAGGATTTGTTGAGTTAGTGGAGACTACAAGATTATTAGAACATGTATGACTGCGCAAAAACAAAAATGAACACTACAACAATAAAAGGACACTTGCCATGTGAGGAAAGAATAAGAAAAGATCTATTGTCGCATCCTAAGATTCACCAAGCTTTAAAAAAGGCATTGCTAAAGTGTATTCATCTTTGTTTCGACAACAGTATTTTGAATCCTTGCCCTCCTCATGTTAACTGTAACATTGTTTGTTCTTTTTTTTTCACTTTTCCTTTGGAATTCTTTGTAATTGTCTCTTGATGAACTCATCATTTATAGGATATAAAAATTTTACTTTATAAATATATAAAAATCTTACAACCATGGAAATACTACAACAACAACATCATCAAGCCTTTATCCCACTATGTGAGGTCAGCTACACGAATCATTTTTCTCCATTGTATCTTATTAAGAGTCAAATTCTCATTAAAATCTAATAAAGAAATGTCAGTTCTAATATTTTCTAACTAAGTCTTTTTAGGACTACCTCTACATTTCTTAACACAGACCAAATCTAATACATCTACCCTCCTAACTGATTCATCGCAAGGCTGCCGTTTTATATGACCAAACCATTTAAGGCGACACTCCCTAGTCTTATCTGCCACTAAAGTTACTTCAACCTTTTCACGTATGTGCTTGTTTCGTATCCTGACTCTAAGAGTGAAGCCACTCATCATCCAAATGAGCATCATCATCTCTGAAACACTTAATATTATTCTTCTCTTTTAATGACCAATATTTTGCATCATAAAGCAATGCAGTCTCATCACCATCTTATAGAATTTTCCCTTAGGTTTGAGTGGTACTTTTTTATCACACAACAAGCCCGATGCATTCCTCCACTTCAACCAACCAACTAGGATTCTACTAATAATATCTCCATCTATTTCACCATCACTTTGAATAATAGACCTAAGATATCTAAAAATGTGTACTCTTATTTATGATTTGATTGCTTAAAGTCACAAAACCCCCACTAGATCTATTACTATTAAAATTACACTCCATATTTTCAATTTAGATCTACTCAAACAAAAACCTTTAGATTCTAAGGTTGACCTCCATAATTCAAGCTTACCTTCAGCTTCCTCTCTAGTATTATAAAAGAGAAAAATATCATCAACAAAAAGCACACTGGGGTACATCCTCTTGTAAAAAGGATAATACTAGGTCAAACCATCTTGTGTTTGAACACAAGTAACAGCTCATGCATAAATGTCCTTAATGACTTCAATATAAGCATTATTAACCCTTTCTTTTCTAGAACTCTCCAAAACCATGGAAATACTACTTTGAAAAAAAAAACTTGAAATGCAAGGAACAAACCATAAAAAAGCTATGGAATAATGAAATATCATAACTAAGTAAAAGTTAATAAATGCACGCCAAAAAATTCTAAGATCTAAGATAATATGATGATAATACCAATAGAATTATTACCTGTAGCAACCCCTTGCAATTAATTCTCGACTTTAGCAATTAAATCTAGAGAAAGATTATGAAACTATCTCATAGGAAGATAAAAGTAATTTTCATGCATTTTTATTTGTATTATCATAAAATACCACATAATGAAAGTGAATGTTCTAATTGATTTAGGCATTGACCTAAGTTCATGAAAGTACTACTCAAATATTTATACTCATAAGTCATTTTCATACATTTTCATTTGTATTATTGATTATTTAAAATTCACAAATTAAACAAATTATTAGCATTTGTTTTTAATAGCTCTCAAAAATATTGATATAGATGCATGGTGTAAATCTAGATCTATAGAAGTTTATTTATGGAATTTTAAGTATATATGTACATGCACATACATGAATTAACATTTTTTTACAAGAAGCATGTAACAATGCATTCATATCATATCACTTTCAATCATGCTCTCTCACACCCTCCTATTTTCCCATTCTCATCACCTTTCGACATCTTCTACTACCAATTCAGTTATGGCATCATCCTCTTCCCTATACTCAAGGCCTCTTCTTTTGGCTCAATTTTGTGTGGCATGTTCATGGTATCACCTTGTCACCACATGCTGTGCCTTACGTTGTAGGGTTTTGAATCTCTTTCGCTCCTTATTGCTCACCTAAGATCATTGTCCTCATTGTTTCACGCACTTGGTGCAGAAGATGGGCCAATGTCTTCTTTCACCCTGTCATCTCCTCGAGCCAATCTTTGTCAGGGAGGTTTTTCTTGTTGTGCAATCTTCTCCAGTTCGTTCGTCCATCATAGCTCCAGCTAATCCTATTCCAATGTCCTATGTTGTCTTCTCTATCTTCGCCTTAAGTGTGGACGCATCCATTACCTTGCCTCCTCACCCACCTCTATCCTGTCTTTTTCATTTGTTGATCCTCTTTTTGCGTCCTCTGATGGTGTTGATTGTGCCCCTAAGCATGCTGGTGTAACCATAGCTCCTCTTAATGCTCATAATTCCTCTCTGATTATATTTTTCCTAGTGGTCATGCAGACATTCCAATGGTGGTTGGTGGTCCTTCACTGTAATATATTGAAACTATAAGGGGCTGGGGTTTCTATTCTTCCTAGTTGGGTCTGGTGACTTTGGCTCCTTTGAAACTTTCATTATTTTCCTAATTAGAGCCCAATCATAAATCTTTGATTCTTCTCAACATAAACCAGCTCACATTTTTTACAAAACATAAAATTTCAAAATCATTTGCTCCCTTTTTCTTTCTCGTTAATTGAAAATTCAACTCTTTCATATCCAAGTATGAAGGGTTTTAGTAAATTTATGATTTATTTGGATTTATGTAGTGATTAAACCGTGTTTCTTCTTGGCTCTCATCATGTGCTCATTAATTTATCTATTGACACATCCGTCTTACTATATGCATCGGTTTCCACTACGCATGTTGAAATGGCCTCCTTTCTTTGACCAATCTGCAGAGCCTCCTATAACCCCTATGAGGCTGATTTTCTATCAATTGCATATTCATTTTTTTAATCAATCCACACTATACAAACTTGGATCTATTTTTGGTAAACATATTAAAGTATATGCTGCTGCAACTAGACTATTAAGGCCATCTATGGTCGAAGTTTTGGTTGAACTTGATGTTTATGTTCCATTAGTAAGGGAAGTATGGATCATCACCTCTACATGTATTTATTAACAAAATATAGAATTTGACGGTCTTCCTTCCTACTAGAAGGCATGTAAGATTATTGGACATGACAAATCAATTTGTTTTTAAATTCCATCCTAAAATGATAAAGTCAATAGCTACAAGCCGTTCTAACCAACATATCCCCCTTGAGCTTTGGACTCACTTGAGGTATCATGAATATATTCACAAGCTCTTTGTTTGGTTTGTAAAAGTAATGAATATTGAATATACTAATGTAAATGTCAATAATGATAGCAACCCTAAGTGTATGGTGAGCTCTCTCCTATAATTACTGGGATTGCTTAGGTTGAAACTCGCTTGGAGATGTATTAGGCAGAATTGATCTGAAGATTGCTTTCCTACCATTCAATTCTCTTGTTACAGTCTTAGCTGCCCTTCATTATAGTTGTGATGTAAGGGATGGTGTGGGCTCATTTCAAGCTTGCACTTATGCATGTAATAACATTGATTTGTGTCCAACAGATGTATTAGCTCCTCTTGATCATCTTGTTTTTGATGATATTGGTGATTCAACATTAAATTTTGATGATTCGGATATTAACATTTCTAATATAGAAAAATAAGTTGACAAAAGGTTTCCAATCTGCTGTCAGATGGGGCAGATATAGAAAGAAAATATATCACCACAATCAAGGGTTTACAAATCGTCATGCAAGACACTTTAAATGATTGTCTACGAGTTCTTCTCTTTCATCATATGATTTCTTGTTTCGTTGCTACCTTATGATATAATTTAATTCTTTCTTGGTCAAATAGCAATTCATTTGTTAGAAAATTTTGCTTTAAAAAAAAAAGCATATCATATTCACATGACTGCATGAATTTTAAATAATTGTTTATGGAATGTTTTGATTGTCCTCATGGGTTACCTTTGCAAGCTACTCACTCATACAGCAATCATATGATGTCCCCTAAATTAAGTATACAGTTAGACCTTCATGCTAGGCCCATATACAAAGTAGGTGACACTTGTACTTAGCGCTCAAATACATGTTATAGCATTTTTGTACACAAATCTATGCAAGATTGTATTTATTATGGTGCAACTCATATGATGCCAATGATGTATAATATAGCATTGAATAGCATACTATAATATAGTACAATAAAGTATAGTTTATTATAAAATAGTAAAGTATCGTATATTAGTACATACTATAGTATGGTATAGTATAGAGCAGAGAGAAAGATAAAGGTTTCTCATCCTAGAAGCCTCATGTTGACTCATTGAGGTCCTTATGGTGAAGCTTATATTGTAAGAGTATTTGATATTAAAAAAAATTTAACAAAACAATCACGATAAAGATGTAAATGTAATGCCATTCAATCTTAGGGATCTAAATAGTATTTTTAAAAAAGCAAACCAATATAAAATGATCTTATCTCAGGGACTTATGTGCAGAGGCATTCGCCTCACTGAAGCGCCAACAAAAAATATTGAGTACTTGTTCAAGTGAAATATTGCCCTCAAATACAAACCACACAAAAGGATGATATAGTGATTACCTCATCATAGACAGGCACACTTCCACCTACTAGTCCAGTATTACCACCCTGTGGAACAACAGCTAAACATCTGGAGTTGCAATATTTAAGAATTTTGGACACCTGAGGAATAAAGCATGAACTAATATTTACACAAGATGCGTATGCTTGATTTATATATTTTGAATAACCAAAAATAATAAAAAATAATATCGAATAAATTACTAAACACCTTTTGGTTTGACCAAAACAAGTCAACCGTGTCTGATTAGCAAGCATGAATAAAGAAGTATGAAACTAATGATTTACTTCTAGATTAAGAAAGAATTGTGAACATCAAAGGTATGATGAATTTATTAAAATTTGTATGATGGAATATTGATGCATTAGTAGTAATCAAAATTTCTCTAAAGCATAGGATTATATTAAGGGCCAACATTAAATGTATATATATTGTATTTTCTATGGAGATGGTTATAAAAGATATTCTAAATGAGTACTTAGGTGAAATATATTTATGAATGACATAGTTCTTATATATGAGATCACTTTAAAAATAGATGAAATGCATAATAATGGATAATGTTTTAAGAAAATAGGGGGCTTACGAGTAATAAAACAAGATCAGATGTATGATATGAAACTTAAGTACATGTAAAGCTAATCATTATCAAACCAAGTCGTTATTAGATGTATAGATGTAGGTAGCATTGTTACAAGAGATTTGACAATCCAAATGAGAAGATAACTTATAATGTTAAATTTGGACAATTATAATGAAGAAGTGGTTCCGAACTACTAATAAGTGAGTGTCAAGTGTTGAGCATCACAATCATCTCCAAACAATGAGCTTAACAATAATGCTAAGTTCAAGAAGGATGTGTTGCAAATTTTCAAAAAAAAAAAGGTAGATAATAAATTAACATTAAAGGTTAGAATAAAAAGGGTAGAATAAAATTGCTATGCAAAATTAATATAAAAAAATAGACAAAACCTCAAGTAACATAAAATTGAATAGAAAGTGAGGATTCAAAAGCCTTAATTTTCCATGGCATTCTTCTTCAACCAATATATAGCATATCCGGTTATTGTCCCCTTTAAACTATATATAGAAAACTTGAAACTCCTCTCACATTCTCGAAAACAATCATGGTAACAAAAAAAACAGCTAACACCATTTATACATGTATTGAATAAAATAAACTTGAATTAATTAATTTCTAAGAGAACAATTTTGGTAAGCTTCTATATACCTCTTCAGTGTTTCTAGGTAAGAGCAAAAGCTGACTTGAACCTTTGTACTTGCGCATCCAATCAACATTTGCAGCAAGCAATCTATCCTCATCCTGAATAACGTTTTTGTGACCTAATATCTCTTTGAAATGAAGAACATCATCAGGATTTATAGTTGAAAAGGCTGGATTCCTCTTTGCATTTGTAGCGGCTGAGCTGAATAGCCTATGATGAAAAGCACCGATATTAACCATTTCCAAAGTTCTTTGTCTCTTAATAGCTCCAAAATAACTTGGCATAAAGCAGCATTTCGAAGGATCTAGCTCTCTACTCAATACTGAAAAGTTTTTGGAGGACTGCTCTACAGCTTTTCCTCGAGTATAAAATAAGCCTGAGAAAAGTCTCAAACTCTATGAATTAGAACCATAATCACAAAACTAATTAATATACGAGGACATGTATAATGCTCAAGTATAACATACTGGTGATAACTAAGTTAATGTTTTCCAGGAACAAGCATATTAAACAAAGAAAAATCTTAAATAGTGTCATTGTTGCATCGAATTAAATCAATCCAACAGGTATAAGGAAGTAGATAGATAGACTATGCCACTTAAAGAATAAATGAACAACAAGCGCAAGTATGAGTGTAACACTCAATCAAGATTAGCAAAAGCTTGCGCAAACAACAAAATCAAACAATTAAAATCTAAGATATAAGTGTATAATACAAAGTGAGTGAGTGAAGTTGTTAAGCTTAAAAATAACAATTCACTTGAAGACATACGCTCTAATTATTAAAAGATCAAACATCAAAGCCAAACAACAAATGTTCACACATTGATTATGGTGATTACAAAGAGAACCTTGTTATATGTATGAGTATAAATTTCATAGCACAAGTAATAAATCTACTAAATCACAATGACATAAGAACATTGGCATGTGAATCACCCCAAGAATAATAAGCATGCTTGTTTATTACATAAATGTTCAAGATTTAAAAAATCTACATTAAACAATAATTTTTTTTACGTGATTTGATGCCCAATTAGCCTGCATTCATACCCAAGGATCCCCTTACTTAGTATTCCACTATCTCTCTCCTTATGATAGAGAAGCCCTCTTACACTCAGTATAATAGCCTTTACACCTTATGTTCAACTACAATCAACGGTGGCAAGTGGCGAAGGCCAGCTCGCGACGCGACGGCGCGAGCACGGGTGTGACTTGCTAGTGCGACGTGAGCGTGGGTGCAAGCCTGCGAGGCTGCGAATGCGAGGTGCAGTACAGAACTGCAGGTTGCAGGATGAGGACCCGGGGACAGGGCGAACCCAGAGCGGATCAAATTTGGGTCGTTTTCGGATTAACGGGTTGACCAGGACATGACTCAGTTTTTTAAACGAGTCAAGAATTAGAATCTGAACCCGACCCATTTGTTAAACGGTTCAACCCAAACCCAAATTTTTCAGATCGGGTTCAAGTCGGGTTTTCATGTCGTGCCATCAATTGGCACCTCTACATCCAATTGGGGCGACTGCAACTACCTATAAAAGCAGCTATAAATTGTCATGAAAAAGAATTTTTTTAAAAAAATTCTTTCGGGTATTATAGACTTTTTACTTTTTGAATAAGTCGAATAATTATTCTTACAGCTACCACATTCAAACATAATTGGTAGAGAAAATGTTGTTTCTCACCAAAATAATTTATAAAAAGCAACAAGAAGAATGCATTAAAATAGAATTGTAGCAAATATATGTAAGGTAAAGCTATGAAAAAATGAACTCTAATACAACCTTAGATCAACCCTTGCACTTGAGTCTCCATAAAGTGTACAACTTAAGCTCTCGTACAAGTAGCAAACAAGTGAACACCATCCTCAACATCATGATTGTCACAAATTGAATTACTTGAAAGACAATACTTTTATAATCATAAGATGATATTACATATAGATTATTATCATCAAATAATCAACAAGCCACACAGACATATAAGCTTATGCAATTATTATTGATAGCACAATAATGACGTGCCTTTATAATATAGCACATGTTGCCCTTTGGGGTTCTATTACCATAAATTACTTGTCCAATCTACCATTTGATAAAGAAAATGAAATAACATCACTACACTAGAAGGTTGCATAACATGGATGGAAACTCATATCATCTAAGATGGGTAAGAGAATATAATTAACATAACAGCATAAAAAAAAATAACCACTAAATACTTTATATTCCTACTACCATATCTATCTATAATTGTATGATACTTTTGTGCAAGTAACAAAATGGGATTTTCAGCAATTGAGAACTATCATGTCCACAAAAACAATTTCCATTGTGACTTGAACATCACGAGTTTGATTTCAAAGAAATAGGCACTCAACAATGAAAGACTAAGGCCAAGTATATCAACCTCTCCACAAATCCTATATTGATAAGAGCATAACCCTTTTTTCTACTTAATAACTAAGTTAATTACTTATCTTGGTAAGAAGAAAAAGAGAAGAATAGCTATTGCTTTCATCTCCTATGAAAGCTCTAGTTATTACTTCTTGTTCATACCCAAAGAAACATGGGTATATTCATGCAACACAATTTTGATTTTTCCCAAAAGAAACACTTGATAACAAACAATATTAGAGAACCAACTTCACCTCAATTAATCTCCATTGGTAACTGAAACAGCATATGAATAAGCAAATTAGCATACCTAGTCTAATTGCAACAGACGAAATGCAAAGAGCTACCCATTACAACAAGCATTCAGCACAACCGCTGTCAAGTTTATAGTATTACTCTAGATAGTAAAAACAGGTTCACTGATCATCTCATTGTGAAAACTATAGCTGCTAATGATTAAGTGGATAAAAGGACGACGAGGGAAAATATATATGATTAAAAATGAGATTAGACTTGATAAAGAGAATCAAAACTTAGCACATTGAAGTTCTTTTTTATCTTTAGACACAGTAAGGAGATCCTTGATTAACATCACAACTACTCACAAAGAAATAAGAAATAGGGAGAGAAGGCTAGGGTTGGTGATAAAATAAGATAAGATTCGGTTTCAAAACAGTGATCAACTTTCAAGGAGGAATTTAGACTCTATTTATATAAGTAGCCTTGGTATATTTACACTAGAAAATTTAACAAATTAAAACATCATATATGAGCCTACTAGAGAGAAAAATGCAAATAACTAAAACCCTTTTATAACTTCTCATTTCATGAAAAAATAAGGACTTTACCATAACTTAAAAAAATAACATGAAACATGAAAACATCTAAAATGACAAAAAAATTATATTATTGAGCAATCATGTGTTGCATCAATTCTCTTAACCCCAAAATAACTATTCTCTCGAAGAATTTGATAGAGATTCTACAAGTAGACGAAGTAATTCAGGAGTTGTAATACCTTCAAATGTTTAGCATCAAGAAGTGTCATTAAAAACACACTTTATGAGTGTGTTTAGCAGTGCTTTATCGTATCATGTCTTAGCAATGTGCATTTGACTCTAGTTAAAAATGAAATACTAGTTCAAATGTTATGGTTCAGTTCAACATCTACTGCAATAGCTATAGCATATATGTTTGCTTCTTAGTATTGGTTCTCGTAGTCATTAGGTTGTTGCTTGTTGGTTATTCATTTTCTCCCTCCATAGGTACTTAGTGGTGATTATCCTATTCACACTTTCTTGTCATTGGATTTCTTATATGTTTCTCACTAGATCTTGTTGTTGACACTAGTAACTTCTCATTCATAAGTTTTTTTTTTCGCAGTAGTACTTCTCCTTGCAATCTTTGCATGCTTCTCGACGCCTCATCCACGCACTTCTCCATGCCTCATCCACGCACTCTCTAGCTCAATATTGCCTCGCCTCAATCACTAGTTGATCTATGAATCACAAGTATTCTTAATTTTTAATTATTATTTTATCACTTCATTCCTTATATCATTGATTCATTTTTTAGATTTTTAGATAACTTAAAATTATGGTTATTAAATGTATCACTACATGTTTTAAAAATTAGCACCGTACATGATTTAGGTTTGGTCAAATAAATTATTATTGAATGTGTGTGCGCACACACAAACACATCATGAGTCCACTAGTTAGTAAAAAATATTGCTTTATTTTGCGCCTAGTTCATTACATTTACATTGCCTTGTGCTCAGCATTTTGAAAATGCTAGCATCAAGTAGCAGCAATCATGAGTATCCCTTACCCAATAGTAAGAGGAAGTGATTGCCAAGTTGTTGCATCGGTTGAACCATGAACCCAAACGTAGAAAGCTAGGGCATAGATAATCAAGGCAGCATGAATTCTACGATCACATTATATAATGGAGCCATAGGATGCAGATCTTAGACGTGGACACTTTTTCTTCAATTAATGGATCTTTTTTTGTAGTCGTTCAACTTCATCTTGTATGATCTTATCTTCCAACTATGGAATAAATTTTAGCATTTATTCTTCATGGGCTTCAACCTTGACAATGCCTCTTGAACCCATCTAATTTGTATCCCAACCATTAGAAAGCTTGTTGAAGGAAAAAACTATGGAGAACCTAAATATAATAGTCATCAACTATCTCAAGATTAAAAATGGAGATTGTTTTATCTTGCTCATCCAAAAGATATTCATTATCATATACATCTCCATAGATCTCAAAAGGATGTGCTATGAAAGAAACCAACGCAAGATGCAACGATCTAAGATATATGAAAATAACTATGATTAAATCACCAATTGATGAGTGCATTTATCGAAGAATGAAAATTCACAGAGATAGATGTCCTATCATGTGTAGAAGCTGGAGCACAAAAGGGTCCATCATAATATGAGCTAGGTTGAGAAAACTGACAAGAAACATAACATAATGCATAAATATAAAGCGCGGAGGAGTGTTGAGGAAAATAGTTCTTTGAGTCTGATGATTGAAGGGAGGGATATGAGTGCAGGAGAGCAGGATGGTCAACCAAAACATTAGAGAAGGAGAAAATAAATTATGCCTTGATTATAAAGTGGAATTAATTATTTTTAGAATTGCAAGGCCATTTTGGATATGAACTTAAAAAAGTTTAACAAAGTAAACCACTGTGATCAAAAGTTGGCAGCTTGCCCCATAATTTAAACAATGACGAAGGAGTACAAGGGTTGGGTTTGGTATGGTTCGGCTTGGTTAGTCGAGTTTTGCAGGGCTTGTTCCAGATTTGGGCAGGTCTCAATCATAGGCACTTTCATAGACTTGAAGTGGAAATTTGGTGAAATTATCATTTGAAGAATTGTAGATGATAGGAGAAAAATACCACCAAAAATATAGAATTTTGATAAAACAAGATAGTTATTGTCCAAATTTTGAGAGAATCAAGACAGAAATGACATGCAAGCAAAGCAAAAGATTGTGAAGAACATAATGATGATTGGAAATGCAATATTAAGATAGATAAGATGAATCCAAACCAAGCACATGGCATAAACCTTCTTCATGAACCTAGCACATAGGATGAATTAACCTAATAACCATTCATAAAGTGAGGGAAAAAAGGGAGAAGAGATGGAAACTTTACTAATGAAGTGAGGAAAAAAAGGGAGAGGAGGTGGCACCTTCATGTTAGAATAATCAGAAATGGTTGATGTATTTAGTCATTGGCACCATGGCCCATATAAATATAGAATGCACGTGTTGCTTGCGTAGGAAAAAGGTCAGCCATGCTACAATTTTTTTTAGTTTATGCTTCAATGGAAAATCAATAATATTTGTATTGTGGTACTAGGATTTCAAGTGGAGAGGGTGAAATGGTTAGCCCAAGTTAGCAGGAAGCATCCATATTATACATAGCTACAAAATAACTTCTGAGTGCAACTTCCATACTACATAAAGATAAAATGTAACTTATTCCAAACTTTGCAGGACAACTAGAGCCGCTCCTTGGTTCCACTGACATATTTCACAGATATTATTCAGTTCAATTTAACTGGAGCCGCAACAAAACATTATTCTTGTGTGGTAGCTAAAGCCAAAAAGGTCTTTGGGGCAATTTTTCACAATGATTTTTTGTGCCAATAAAAAACTGCATTAAAGAACGTCAAATCAAGCAACAAGCAAATTTGGTAAAGAACTAAAGCATACTCTAGGAAAAAAAATAACCAGGAGGAAAGTACTCCGATTCATTTAAAAGCCAACTGAATCAGAATTACTGAGATTAAAACCACCAGCCAATTTCTCCGAAAGGCTCAGAAATCGTTCGTAGCAACACCACGCCTAGCGTTGTCCGAAATTCAAATGAAACTTACAAGAACTACTCGATTTAGTGCGAGAGAAGAGACCTCGTTAAAGCCAAATGGAATGAAAATTAAGTTTAGGAAAATACCTGGCGATGAGACGAAAGCGAAAGATCCAAAAAGGATTGAACGGCCTCGTCCGCAAGCGAGGAAAAACTCCGATGCCCTCCGTCGCGCCATTGCCCGCTCCCTCTGCTTGGATGCAGGATTTAAGGGGGATTTATCATAAATCCTGCCAAACAGCAACAATGAAAACTACAAATCCTACAGAAACTCAAATCCCCTTCCTTCTCTGTTTTGCCTCAAATCCCGGATTTAGTAAATCTGGTACTTCAACGGATGATTTAGCCGAAGAAGCGCGCGAAACGGGAGAAAGATCGTGACTTCGGCGGAAAGCTCCCGCCGTGACTTCCGAGCAAAAAACTTCTCTTGCGACTCTCTCAAAACTCTACTTACCGCGAGCAACGAAGAAGAAATGGCGAGCGGACCAGAAAATTTATAGAAAGGGCAGACAAAGCAAAGAATAATGCCGCCACTCCCGTCCCAACTTTGTTTTCGCTCCTTAGCAGCTTCTCAAACTCTTATATTTTTTGTTTTTTCTTTACAGACTCCAGTAATAGAAGATGAGAAAGAAAACAACCGATTGCATAAGAAGATCACTTTTTATTTTTTTTTATGTAGAGCTGATTTCATATTTAGAACTTTATAGTATAATTTTATATTATAAATATTTTAATTATATTATCATTATTAAGATGAAAAAAATATTATTATAAATAATTATATTAAATTTTATATGATTTAGATAAATAGTTTTATATGATATTAATTTTTTATCATTCATAAATTATTTTGATATTAAATTATGTTTATTAGTTAATAAACATATTAGTATTTTTTAAGTCAAATTTTCTTGAAAGTTATAAGTTCTTTTTATAATTGCATGTCAGAAAAATTTTAAACATTAATAATAAATAAATAAAATTTAACTGAATAAATTTGAGAGAATTTTACTTTTTTACTTATTATATTTTATTTTATAAAATTATTGCTACAAATAATTTAAAATCAAATTACCAATGAGAAAGCTGATAATATAATATATTTGATAAGATTAAATTTCTTTTGTAATTTTTTATCATAATTGTAATCAATATGTTACATTACTCTATTTATATGACATAAGTTTTGAAAATTTTTTTTTTATCACGGCGATTTATATTTATATTTTAAAAATAAAAAAATAATCTATAAAAATAATTTTGTTTTTAAATAGAGAAACAAGTATAATATACCTCAATAAATATTCCAATAATTATTATAATCTTAAATTTTATAATTTATAACACTTCAAAAAAAATTGGATAAATATTTCATTTTTTTGTGTTTAACTTTTTAGAGAAAAAAAAAAGTTGTGCTTACATATTTGAATCAAAAATAAATCTTTTAATTAAAATTTAATTGATTTTTAGATGGTACATGCTCCATTATTTTCAATTATTGTAATAATCAATCAAAAAAATATTTTCCAAAAAAAAGGATTTTTATAAAAAATTTATTTATGATTGAGTTATTTCTATTCTAATTTAAAATATTATCATTTCAATTTTGAATTAAATATTAATTCAAAATTTTGTATTGTCAAAAAACAATCTCACCATCAATGCATCAGCGCACCTTCTCTTTACCATTTCATATTTTCTCTTTCGATCCAAATTAGATCAAAACAACAACTTATCGTCTTTTCTCCTCCCAAATCTAGAAGACAAAACAACCTCAAATAATATCTCATTCCTAATTATTGTTTATATGCTTGGGCTATTATTTTGTAGATTATGACTTTGCATCAAACCTGACGATACATTTGAATTTGAATGATAAAAATTTTATGGTATAAAAATCATGATTTTTCATGTTTTTATACAATGATTATCCTGTGTAACTTATATTCAAAGTTAATTTCAAATAAATTAATTAAGATCATAGTTTTATATGTGATTGAGTGTAAGACTATGTAAAATCCTTTTCCTACTAATTTAAGTTTTATTTAGAAAGACCCCCCTTTCTTCATTGTTGAATAAGAGAAAGAGTGCAAAAATCAACATATAAAAAAATAATTAATTTTATAATATCTTTGTTTTAATATGCAAAGAGATAAAAAAAAAAAGCTGTCAGAGAAGCTTTTAGTAATGTTTAACAAGGATTGAACAAAAAGGAAAGACATGCAATGGGTGGAATATTCGAAGTCCAAGCTCTTGACACTGATAATTTGGTAGTGTGGAAGTAAATGCAATGAATAAGAAAAGTCACAATCTTTATCCAATACATAAGAACGCACTTTTTATTGCATCTTAGGACCTAAATAGTTCGTCTATGCATTTGCTAATATAAATAACATGAAGGATAACTAATGCTTTAAATGGAAAAAAAATCAATTGCCGCAACTAATAAAAAATTAATATATGCACCAAATTGATATATTTAAGAAGAATATAAACATATTGCATCAACAAACATGTAATAGTGACAGTAGAATAAAGATGGAGAGAGAAGAGCTATAAATGGAGAAGAAGAATAATAAGAACATTTAAATTCACAATGAATCATAATCATAAAGGTTATCTTAAACATTAGAATAATAAAAACATTTAAATTTACAATGAATCATACAAATGTTATGCAACTTTATATCTAAAGCCACTAATATAATTAGTACAATAAAAAACTAACACATAACCTACCATGCCAAATAATTAGGATCAAGCCTATATTATTGTAAATCTAATGCCACTTATATATCAAAGTAAAAAAAATTTGCAAGCATTTATACTTGAAAACAGAACAAAATTTGAATGCATTTATTCTTGAAAACAAAAATTTGTATTACGCAACACCAAGTTGTAAACAAAGTTCATCAGTATCAGATAATTCTAAAACACGTGGAATTGAGTGAAATCATACACGAAGTTCCATGCATCTTAATGTGCAATGTACTAATAAGGAATATCGAGATCAAGATGATACTTAGGCTTCGTTTGGGACGGCTTTTTTGTTGCTTTTTAAAACGGAGTTTTGGTACAAATTTTTTTATTTTTGTACTAAAACTCCGTTTTAGAAAGCAATAAAAAAGCCGTCCCAAACGAAGCCTTAATAAGAAAATCATAAACAAACAAAACAAATAAAATAGTAGTCATAAAGTCAAAATTGATATAGAGCATCAGATTTAACCAGCACTTGACATGGCTTTTTTAGAAGTCAAAGAATATTATCTAAAAAGTATATTTCAGTTACACATAAAAAAGCATTCAAAATTCTTTACCAAACTTTGAAGCCAAAATAGTAAAGATTCTTTGAAGCCAAAAAAGTAGAGATCCTGAAACCAAATGTAAAACACGAAATATCTAAAGAAAGCTCTGACAAGAACAGTGGAATCGCCTGCAAAGAAACCATAAGTAGCCTGTTCTTTGGTAGTTTGCTGATCATATATGTCTCTAAAAAAATAAAACATAGTTGAAATGTACATGCCAGTTATAACTTTTTTTTTTTTTACAAAGTATTGTAGCAACTTGAGCCCTCTTTGGAGGATGCAGTCTACAACTATTGAACTCAATCTTACTACATATGATATTTTAGTGTGCCTGCGAATTGATATCTTTATATAGCAGAAATTCTAACTTAAAATCTGAATACTCAAATCTAGTACTTAGAACATAGAAAATAGGCCTTTTTAAACATTCATGGAGAAAAAATGTCTTTAGTCTCTTACATCTCCAAATTAAGTTTTTCTTATTTCATATAACATATGATCGGAGCACATACTTTACTGAACCATCCAAACAATAAACCATCTATGCTCCAGAGGACCATCCAAATAAGAAGCTTTTTAAGGGAATGAATGCACAATACTCATCTTGTTATATATATAATTGAGAGAATACAACGGTTATCGTACCGATAGCCAAACCTAGCCGTCGTTTGACGGTTGAATTCATCTTCCAAAGAGTCAAAAAAAAGCGTTGAAGAAGTTCAGAACACAGAATGAGGAAACGTTTTAGAAGTTGACAATACCGAAATAATGGGAGGAATAAACCTGCGGTTGGAGTAAATGCTGGTAAGAAGATACTTAAAAGAAGTTTAGGAGATCGAAACATTTGGAGAGATAAACCTACCGGAGAATTTGGAGAGAAACTATCGGAGAAGATGGTGAGCGAAGAAGCTAGGGCTAGCCGCAAGCGGCGAAGAGGCGGACGGAGGACTCACACATACGAAGAGACTTCGACGGAGGGCTCATATATATTAGTGGAAACGGATAAATTAGGAAACATAGAATTTAAATCAACCCGATGGATTTAATGGGGAAACGGATAGAATAAGGAGCATATAATTGAAGGATTAAAACTCGTTCAGATATTTTAATTAAATTGAACAGACGGAATGAATGGGGAAACCGGAAACGGATTAATTAAGAAACATAAAATTAAATGATTAAAACGTTCAAAAAAATTTAAATTAATTTAAAATAAGTCTTACGTAAAGAGCATTAAATTATATAATTTTTTTTTTTTGAATTATTAATTATTTATATTATAATGAATGATCAAGATAATTTAAGAAAAAATAAAATGAATTATTAATTATTTATATTATAATGAATGGCTAAGCTGTGTAATAAATATAATTTTATTAATCTAATTAGTATTTATAAAGAATTTTTAAATAGAATTAATAATATTTTATTATATAAATTAGAAATAAATAATTTAATTGTAATATTGAATATTAATTAATTATGAATCTTAGTATTATTAAAATCTTATTTCGGTTACTATACTTAAATCTCGAAGTAACTAATTTATTCATCAAAATTTAATTGAATTTTATCTTTATCATGCAAACAATATTAAGGATTTAGAAAATGATTTTTTTATTAGAAAGCTGCTTTAAAAAGTAATAAAAAAGTCATCTTTTTTTAAATTAATTAATAATTCATTAATTAATAAGAAAGTCATCTTAAAATAAGCCTTAATTGTAATAGCCACATTTTAATTTAGACAAATAATTTTTTTAAAAAGTCATTATATGTTTTAAATGAGATTCGGAGGAAAATTGCTTTCTTTCTTTATTAGATTTAAATGAGAATTTAACTTTTAACATGACTTAATAGAGAAAAATAATTTATATAGCCATCCCCACATAGTGGTACAAATACTTGATTTTTTTTTTTTTTTGTTATTGTTATTGTATGAGTCATTACAAGTCGAAACCACAAACTTTCTTTATCATAATATATATGTTATTATGCTTTAATTATAATATTTTTTTTTATAATTTTTTTATCACTGATGCAAATCCTTAATAAATTAACATATATCAGTACAAGTGAGAATTTTAGGACTATTAAATATTTATTTTACAAATCAATTTCACCAAAAACTTTTAAATAAAATGAACTATTTTATTAATATTCTTCTATAATTTTTAAAGCCCAAAAAAATTATTAAAAAATAAAAATTAACTAGAGGTAAATATTCAAAGACCTAAATCTAAGTAATGTTAACTTAATTATATTTTAAAATTAAAATTTAATAGAGATCATATAATTTTAAAGCCTACTATTTCATTAAAAGAAATTAAATATAAAAAATTATATATATATATATATATATATATATATATATATATATATATATATATATATATATATATATATATATATATATATATATATATATATATATATATATATATATATATATATTAATTTTTAAATCAATATTTTACTAAAATTAAATAAGTTAAATTTCTTTATGATGATGGTGATGGATAAAAATGATTTTGAATGATTATTCTATGATGTGGAGAAGTAATATGAAGTTTATGGTGAGATGGGTGATGAATTTTGAAGGATATAGTGAAGGGAAAGGCAAGATGAGGTTAATAGGGTTAATTGTTCATGATTTGATTTAAGTCTTTAAAGAATGGGTTTAATGATAGATAAATAGAGAGAAATAGATGTCGCAAAGTTTAGGATATGAAGTTATGATTTTGAGCTTTTGTTAGAGTTTTATAAGTTTCAAGTTTAGATACAAGGGAGCCTAATCAAGATCTAGGGCTTACAAGTGGAATTTGGGCTTATTTTAATGGCTTGAATTATGAATGGAAGGTCTTTAAAGAAGGCTAAGATGGCTAGGATGTTGTCAAAGATGCTAAAGAAATTTAAAAGAACATTCAATAAGGGTAATATGGAGTGTAATTTAAAAGAACATTCAAAGATGCTAAAGTAATTGGATGTTCTCACTAGACATTTGCAAGAGGATGTACCTTGGTGTATGCTTTTTGCTGATGATATTCTTCTTGTTGATAAGACTAGATAGAGAGTTGAAGTAAACTTGAATTATGGAGGTCAACCTTAGAGTCTAAAGGTTTTCGCTTGAGTAGATCTAAAACGGAATATATAGAGTGTAATTTTAGTAGTAATAGACCTAGTGAGGGAATTGTGACTTCGGGCGATCAAGTCATTAATAAGAGTACACGTTTTAGATATCTTGGATCTATTGTTCAGAGTGATGGTGAAATAGATGGGGATATTATTAGCAGAATTCAAGTTGGATGGTTGAAGTGGAGGAATGCATCGGGCTTGTTATGTGATAGAAATGTACCCCTCAAACTTAAGGAAAAATTCTATAATATGGTAGTGAGGCCTGTAATGCTTTATGGTGCCGAATGTTGGCCATTAAAAGAGAAGCATAATACTAAGTTAAGTGTGGCAGAGACGAGGATGCTCAGGTGGATGAGTGGCTTTACCCTTAGAGATAGGATACGAAATGAGCATATACATGAAAAGGTTGGAGTAGCTTCAGTAGAAGATAAGATTAGAGAGAGTCGCCTTAGATGGTTTGGTCACATAAAAAGGCGGCCTTCTGATGACCCGGTTAAGAGAGTAGAGGTATTAGATTTGACTTATATTAAAAAAGGTAAAGGTAGACCTAAAAAGACTTGGTTAGAAAATATTAGAAATGACCTTTCTTTATTAGCTTTAAACAAGAATTTGACTTTTAATAGGACACAATGGAGAAAAAGGATTCATGTAGCCGACCCCACGTAGTGGGATAAAGGCTTGATGTTGATGTTGATTCAATAAGGGTAATAATAAGCATAAGAGATAGTTATCCAATTATATCAAGGTTGATTAAGAGTGGGCCACCAAGCCCTAACAAAAAAGAATAGTTTTCACCAAAATTTTGCATCATTCAAAATAATCACAATATCAAACCTTACGCATATTAATCACCATATTAATCATAATATTAAAAGAAATTATTCGGTGCGGGGTGCGGTCACCGGACGTCGTCTAGAGACGAATCAGAATGTGTCAAGTCATTTTTTTGCTATGTACCAATGTTGTGTACTGGGTGATGTGGCGCATCCTGATTCGGCTCTGAATCGTTCGGTGACCGCACATAATAATTTCTCCAATATTAAACCTTCAATACAGAATTAAAGATTAAAAATAATATATAGCTCAAATGTTTTGTTTGATGCAAGAGTTCTAAGTAAATATTACACAGTGAGATAACTTTTAATCTTCCAAAATAAAAGAAGAAGAGAAAAACACCATATCAGAATCGACATCTGAAACCTCTTCTGGTTGCAAACTTGTAAGCCATAATGGAAGCTCGAAGTACCGCATGGCCTTAATATTATCTCTAACTGAACATGTTTCCTTCTTAAGTAATATGCAATATCTTCATGAAAATCAACACTAGCAGTGAAAATGGCATCCAGTTGTGAAAGGAATCCTTCATCCTGGAGCGCAAAATCTGGCACTAGCTCTTTAAGAAAGCCTGCAATGAGAAGGGAGGAGGACCATCCTGTAACCACATAAAAATCATGGGTTATTTATTCTTTCAGTGGGTAGTTATACACAAAACTACATATAGAAAGATAAAGAGGAACAAAGAAAAACTACTAAAAAAAATTATAAAAATATGCTCAGTAATCCGAGGCTACTTTCCTTTCCTTTATCTACAGGAGAATCCATAGGATGAGTGTTTTCTTACTTGAACCAGCTATATGTTGTTTCTTTTTTCCATCTCAGGCATTTTTGCTGGCAGTACTAGGATTTATTATTCTGTGCGGAGTCCGGAGACCAATAAAAATGCGCCACGTCATCCCATTGCTCGGTATCCCTCGGTACCGCTGGATACCCAGCGCTTAACCAGACGGGAGAACCGTCCGATGTCCGCATGGAATAATAGCTCAAGCACTATACCCATCAGCCTTTCTGGATGATATGAATCTGCCATCCCAAATTTGCAAATTTTTTTGTGAATTTATCAGCAAGTTTGCTTCTTGTAGGGACATGGGCAGTGCAAGTCAATTTGCTTTCTGGTCTTTCTTTTATAAAATGTCTATCCACTTTCACATATTTAGTTAGATCATGTTGTATTGGGTTGTGACCAATTTTGATAGAATGTTTATTGTTATAGTATATCTTCATAGGCTATTTCTACCTGAATTTTAAATCTTCTAAAATAATTGTGAGCCAGGAAGTTCATAAATATCTTGGGCAATTGCTTTAAATTCAAATTTAGCATTAAACCTTGAAACAACAGTGGTCCTCCATGTTATAAAGGTTTCCTCCGATAAGAATGCAGTATCCAAAAATAATCTCCTATTCACAAATGACCTCGCATAATCAACATCATTATAATCTTCAATTTGTAGACTATCATATTTTGTATAGATGATCCCTTTTTCGGGACACGATTTGAAGTACCTGAGAACTCTTTAAGCAGCTTGAATATGGGATTTTTGGATTTGTATATAAATTGACTGATCAGACTTACTGTAAAAACAATATTATGATGGATGTGAGATAGCTAAATTAGTTTCAAAACCAGTATTTGATATTATCATGTCCACTTTTGTTCATTTTTCAACTGCAATTGATTTAAGACCTAATTAATAGTTTCCCAAAACTTATAATTAGTCATTTTAATTTCCTTCACTAGGTTCAATATTTTGTTGAGAGAAAAAAAAAATTGTTATTGTGATTGAGCAACTACTATACCCAAGAAGTTTTTGAGTTAGACCAATTATTTGATTTCAAATTCTTCAACAAAATTTTTTCCCAAGTGACAATGTTGTGAAAGACTAGCAAAAATTAAAAGAAGTTGGCTGAAAATTAAAATTTCAGTAAGATGAAATTAGAAATTGAGAGAAATTTGGAAGCAAAACACTAGAGAGGTTGATAATTGATGAAAGAAGAAAACAAACAAGATACAATGGTAATTCGAGAGAAAGATCCAACTCTCCCAATCCATAGCCGACTGCTAGAGCCCAAGGAAACCTAAGAGAACCAATTCAGCAAAACAAAACATAACCCTAACCCTAAAGAGAAAATCAACTTAAAGCAAAACACAATCATCTAATCTCTAAACAACCCTTTGAATTTTCCCTCCCAAACCCATCCTTAATTAGTGCTTAATTTATTGCTGGACCCCACCAAGGAGTTTCACCTCCTACTGGGCGGAACCTTTGTTCTGCCTAGTGTAAACGTGAGCCGATCCTGGGTGGACCGGCTGGATATGTCTAACAATACCCCCCTCCCAAAGGCCCACCTTGTCCTCAAGGTGAAAAGATGGGAATTAATACTTCACCCTCTCATATGGCTCCTAGGTGGCGTCATAGTCAGGTAGGCTTTTTCATTTAATCAACACTTCCTTAATCCCCCATGCTCCTTCTTGTATATCTTTCAGCTCCAGTGGTTCCAACACCACCTCCAATTCCTCTGTCAGTGTCGTTGGTAATTCTGATATAACTACAAGCTCCTCAAGAACTCTCCTCAACCGTGACACGTGGAATATTAGATGTATGGTAGCGGTCAGAGATAACCTCTAGCAATAAGCCACTACTCCAATCCTCTCCAATATCTCATAATTAGAATACCTCAGGGTCAGCTTCTCGTTTCTCTTGTTGGCTATTTTCCTCTATTTGTGTTGTACCTCCGCTCATGCTAGCCATTTAGCCCACAGCCGAGGTGTCTCTGAAGCAAAACACAACAGGTAAGTCTCCAGGCTCCTATTTACCATCTTTGTCTACCCGTCTATCTAAGGGTGGTAAGTGATGCTTCTTTTTAGAACTGTTCATTGCAGCCTAAACAACTCTCTCCAGAAGTGACTAAGGAATACCTTATCTCAATCAGATACTATCAACTCTAGGATCTCATGCAATCTAACAACCTCTCTATTGAATGTTGCTGCTACTATAACTGTCGTGTAGGGGTGTCGTAAGGGAATGAAATAAACATACTTGTTCAACATGTCAACCACCACCAGAATCATTGTACACCCCTCGGATCATGGTAGCCCATCTATAAAATCCATGGTAACCTCCTCCCACAATTTGTCTAGAATAGCCAAGGGTTGAAGTAATCCTCCTAGGGCCATAGCCATGTACTTATTTCTCTGGCATACCTAACACCTAGCCACCATTTCCTCAACATCCTTATGCATCCCCTTCCAATACAATTTTGCTGGCAACCTCCTGTAGGTCTTCTGCACACCAAAATAGCCCCCAATAGCGCTCCCATGAAACTCCTATAATAGGTGGGGAATATGAATCAAGGTCTGTGGCAGCACAAGCCTCCCTTGCTACAATAGTCTCTCCCCTTCTAGATAATAACTGGGGTGGCTACTCTCATCCTTCAATAAATCCACCCTAATCCCTCTCAGCCCCTCATCTTGCACACGCTCCTCTTTAATAGCCCCTCAATCCAACATCAATGGTACCACAATGACTAACTCTTGGAGCTCCCCCCACGCATCTGGATAAGGCATTAGCTATCTTGTTCTCTAGCCCTGGCCTATACTGGATCTTAAATTCATATCCCAACAACTTCGAAAGCAACCTCTGATGTTCCTCGGTCACCATCCTCTACTTTAGCAAGTACTTCAAGCTCCACTAGTTTATCCTAACTATGAAATGTCGGCCCAGCAAGTAATTCCACTACTTTTGAATAGCCAATACAATGACCATCAATTCTCTCTCATAAACTGACTTCAGCCTAGCTTTGGCTGTCAACACCTAACTGAAGTAGGCTATGGGTCTGTGATTTTGCACGAGTAATGCCCTCAATTCATATCCCGAGGCATCAGTCTCTACCACGAACATCTGGCTGAAATCGGGTAAGGACAAGACCAAGACCGTAGTCATGGCTGTCTTTAATCTCTCAAAGCCTAAGTGACTGCCTCTCCCCACAAGTTGTCCTTCTTCCGCAACTCTGTCAGAGGCCAAGCTATGATATTGTATCCCCTCACTAATCTCCTGTAATACTCAATCAATCCTAAGAAGCCCCTCAACTCCCTCAGGTTCCTAGGTAGAGGTCATTTTAGCATGGTCTCAATCATAGCATGATCAACGGCCACCCCTTCCTTGGATACCACATGCCCCAAGTACTCCATGCTAGACAATACAAAACAACACTTCTTCATATTGACCCTCAACTGATGCTCCTGGAACGCCTCTAAGACTGCCCTTAGATACTCCAAATGATCCTCCCTAAACTTGCTGCACACCAGGATATCATCAAAGAAAATCAGAACAAACTTCTTGAGGTAAGTTCGGAACACATTGTTCATGAGGAACTGAAAGGTAACAGGGGCATTGGTGAAACCAAACGGCATCACCAAGAACTCTTAGTGTCCCTCATGTGTCCTAAAAAATGTCTTAGGAACATCCTCCTCTCTCATCCGGATCTAATGGTACCCAGACTTCAGATCCACCTTCGTGAATACCGCCGCTCCACAAAGCTCATCTAACAACTCATCTATCATTGGAATAGTGATGTAAGAAAAAATTTGGGAGAGGGAACCAAATTTTGATCACAAAAAGAAAACCTTCCTCTATAAAAGAAATTCTGAAAATGATAAAGAAATACACCAATTTCTAAAAAAGACACAAAATACAAAAAACAAAGACACTTTTATAATATTAGAGAAAACTCTTACATTTCATGACTTTAACAAGCAACACTTATAAACTTGGACACACACCTAAACTTGCTTTTCATTTATTGAGAAGAAGGATACAGGTGGAGTGGTACTTGCAGAGAAACAAAAGAGATTAGAAGCCCGAGAAGAAAGAGGAGAAGCTCGCAAGCTTTCCTAGACAAGGAGAGGAAGAAGTGGCATAGCTCGCAAGCTATCCAAGAAAACCCTCAGGTTTCTTTCCAAAAAATCATTCATATATCCATTTAAAACATCCCAAAACATCTTCTATATATAGACAAGAGAGGGGGAACCAAACAGCCTCAAAATCTCTTCAAATACTTGATTAAATGAGGGAAATAAAAAGCCAACAACCACCTCAAAATGTTCCCCACTTCTACATAGGAAAAAAAGCACCAAAGCCACGGAAAAAGCCCCCCATCAAGCACGGGAAAGCAGTCCAGGCAGAACCCGAAGAGGCAGCCGCAAGAACCAAGGAGGCCCGCACGGACCCGAGGAACCAAGGCACGGGAAAACCACCCAGCACAGCCAACCGTGGGAACCAAGGAGCCAAGGCACGGGAACCGATGGGACAACTCAGAATTTTAAGAAGAAAAGGGGAGGAGAAGAGACAAGATTAATGAGCTGCCTATAAATTAATAAATGAACTATAAACATAGCTCATAATGAGCTAACTTTTAGCTCAAATTTAATGAGCTAGCAAGCTCAAGAGAAGTCAAAATCCAAATTTTTGGATTAGGTTTGCCCCCCCCCTGCCTATATCAAATAGGAAACTTGTCTGGCACAATCTTCTTATTCAGGGCCCAGTAGTCCACATAAAATCTCCAACCTCCATCTTTCTTCAACCATTAAAACTGAGCTAGAAAAAGGGCTCTCGCTCGACCTAATGATTACTGCCTCCAACATCTTCTGGATCAGTTTCTCAATCTCATCCTTCTAGATCTTGGGGTAGCAATAAGGTCTGACACTGATCAGTGACACCCCCTCCCTCAAAGTGATGGCGTGCTCCTATCCCCTTTGTGGTGGCAACCCCTGAAGTTGCTGAAAAACCTCATTGAACTACTGTATAACTGGTCGTATTGAAAGAGGGGTGTCCCTGTCATATCAAAATCTGCTCCAGGATCGTCCAGGACGATCTGGATCGTCCTGGGACGATCAGTGGAAATTCTGCTCCAGAATGTGCCAAGATTTGCTCCAGGTGATTTTCTGTACACATCGTCCAGGCCGATTGAGGACATCGTCCAGGCCGATCGGCTCTGTAGAAAATATCGGCCTGAGATTAGTTCTGGGAACCGTCCAGGACGATCCAAATTGGTCTGATCGTCCTGGGACGATCTGGCGATCGGTCGGGCCGATCTGAGTATTATAAAGCTGATTTCAGTCGTTTTGAAGAGAGAGAAAATTTTTATAAAACGAAAATATCTTTTGAGGAGAGAGAAAGTCGAGGTGGAATTTGCAAAAGTTGATTTTCGGGCGACACGGAGCTGTTTTCGTCCGACGAGACTATTCGAGTTATTGCTGTACGCAAGGTAAGGCACATTCCGCCTTTCTCAATTTTCAGAACCGTCGTGTTTGGCGGTATTTTCTGTCCAGATTTCGTTTCCGTTAGTGATTTTCGTCCGTATCTTTTGATTTGTTCAGTTTTTACCGCGTAACTTTCTGTATATTGTTGACGTGCCGGGTGTGCATATTTTGATTATTTTCCGAAGATTTTTGTCCGGGTATTTTTTATTCGGCGGTGTTTTTAGTCGACTGCATTTTTCTGTGGAATTGAAAATTATTTGTGCAGTAGAATAAATGTTCTGAAATGTGATTATCTACATTCTGTGCGAATTTGGTGAATTTTGATTTGCAGGAAATTTTGTGTAAATTTCGTATACTGCCGTTGTGTTGCCCGATTTTTGTCTGATTTCTGATTTGCCCGGATTTTTTTTGAATTGAAATGCTATCTGTATAAGCTATAAAAAGGGAGTAATAAGGGGCCTGGATCCTATGAGATTCAGTTAGTGTCTGGGGAAATCTTAGATGAGCTCAAATTGGAGAAATATCTGTTCTGTTCCGGATCCGAGGAATTCTGTTGTTCTGGTGCCGTGAGCACACTTAGCTATTACTTACTCAGAGAATTTCTGGTGCCGTGAGCACAAGGGAGACATAAGGGTCAGAATCCGTAGTGATTCTGTTTAGTTTAGTTTAGCTATTAATTAAATATCTGATATCTGATGTGAAAGAACTTCTGACTTCTGTACGATATGAGTTGATCTAATCTGATCTGATTCGTATGATCTGATTCTGATACGATTCTGATTCTGTTGATTTGAGATGTCTGATCTGTTCCGTTTCTGTCTGATTTGATATCTGTTCCGTTTCGTTCTGTTCTGATATGATCCGAATTTCTGATTTCTGTACGATTCTGACTTTGTGGATTTATTCTGTTCTGATTTGTATTCTGATGTGATCTAATCTGTACGACTCTGATTCTGATGTGATATATGTCCGTATCTGTTCTGTTTCGTTCTGATAAGTTCCGATTTGGATATTTGTCTGATTTTGTTCCGATTTCTGTACGGATTTCTGTCTGATGAGTTTGGTTTTGGATTCTGAGAGTTTTGATTGGAGGTTTGTTGCTTTGCTGAGTTGTTGAGCTCACTCTTGTTTTCTGGTGGTTTTCAGGTTCTGGGAAAGGGAAGGAAGTCCAGGAATAGATTCAGAGTCTGATCAGTATAGGTATTGTTTGTACCTTTTGATTTTTGTACAGTCATGGCTTTTCTGTTCTGTCTTTCTTTCTGTTCAAAAGCCATGTACTGTATCTGTAGATGATTGTTTTGAGGAAAATAAAAGATAGATGTTTTGTTCCGCTGTGTTTGGTGATTTATAGTAGCTCTGTGTTTCTGTGTTCGTGAGTTTGTTTGAGTTGAAATAATTTGGAAGATTCAGTTCAAAACCAAATTCCATAACCAGATCCTGGTCAGTTCGTCCGTTTCGTTTCCGTGTCGCGGCCCGATGCGAGCGGGATCCGTCCCGGATCGGGTTGGGTCGTGATAGTCCCCACCTTCCTCCCCTCTGACCCCCTCCAAACTCTGTAACTCCACCATAAATCCTCCACCCAACTCCTGCATGACCCTTACCCTAGTTTTTGAAGACACCATGGCTTTGGAAAGCCTTGCATCTCTCATAATCATCATCCTTCTCCCTTCCACCATTAGCTCCATTGTCAGCGTCCCCCAATTCATCTTGGTCTCCCTCAAGATCTGCAATCATTTCATTCCCAGGATGACATTAGTGCTCCCCATCTCCAATAGGAGAAAATCCTTCCTCACCTGGATCCATTGTATAGTCAGGACCACTTCCCTACACACCCCTATACATGTCTCCATCTTCTCAGCCCCCATCATCACCCCATAGTACCATGTGTCCACCAGTTTCATCCCCAATTGGTCTACGACCGGGTTGTAAATGAAATTGTGGGTAGCTCCACTGTTTATCAACACCGCTACTTCATTATTTGTTATTTATCTTCTCATTTTCATTGTGTGATTCGGAGTGAATCCCAACACCAAGTTCAAGGAAACCTCTGTCATGTCTAAATGCAGTTTTACCTCATCCGCCCATGCCTCACTCCCACCTCCCTCAGCTTCCTTATCATCATAGACGATGAAAACCTGAAGAGTTTAGTCCTTACACCTATGCCCCAACATGTACTTCTCATCACATCTAAAACATAACCCCTTTGCTCATTTATGTTGTACCTCCGCTTCTATAAGTCACTTAAGGTTGTCCACCGACCAAACTCCACCGCTCTTCTCCATAGGAGCTTTTCTCTGAAAGGATATTGTATGTGTTCTGGGTCCTAGAGTTGTAGAGGTATTCCTATAGGCCCCTCCAATGATGTTGCTTCTGCTGACCCTCTCCCTCTATTTTTTCTCAACCCTCTAAGCAAGCTTCATCGTGTCTCTCTGCCCCCTAGGTCTCAATACCCTTAGCTCTGCCCCCTAGGTCTCAATATCTGATATCTAAATCCATTTTAATCCTAACTACAAATCAATTATTAATTAATAATAATAATTAGTAATTAAATTTAACTAATTTCAATTAATTAGTATTAATTATGATTTAATTGTTATTTAATATAATTAAGTACGATTAGTTTTGATTAATCGTAATTAATTAATCATTAAATAATAATTAATTATTATTAATTAATTCTAATTAACTATTATTAGTTACAATTAATTATATTAATTATTACGGTTAATTATAATGTATAATAAAAAAATATACCCCTCTCCTCCACTCTCTTACCTCGACCAATGTGTCGAGTCGGTGGTCTGCCCATGCACGCCTTTATTGAGCGTGGTGGGAGGGGCAACCGGCGCGACACCTACGACGAGGTAGGCGAGTGACCCCTCGATCCACGTGTCAACCACGACAACCCCGCGGAGGTATGAATTTTTCTAAACCCAAAACCCTACTTCAATATTCGTGGCAAACTGGAGAACTGTCCTATGCACGCCTCTATTGGCCGTGGTAGGATGGACCCCGGTGCGGCACGTATGGCGAAGAAGGGTCACTTATAAGTACCCCGGGCGGGGGGAAATCAAATCTGTTATCTTTCAAAAATGTCTTTTTAAAACCCCATGCACGCCTTTATTGGTCGTGGTGGGAGAAAACAAAAAAATACAACTGCCGCGGTGTCTCACCAACACCAACCGTGCACGTCTTTATTGACGTGGCGGGTAGGCGGTCTCTTGGTTTTTCCCCTAAACGGGGGAGACGCCGGGAGGCTGCCGAAATTTTGTCTGAAATACAGACAAGGACTTGGAGCAGAACGGGACTTGTGGACTTAAATCAAATGGATTTAATTAAACTCGAACCCAAATAAAAGAAATGTGCAAATGAGATTGAACTTGAACTTGTGCATTCGGACTTGAACTCTACAAGACAGCAGGGGACTACTTGAACTCAAATGAGTTGAAGAAAGAACTTGAGCTTGACTTGAACTTGCAAGGTGGACAAGAACTTGGACTTGAACTCAGATTTATGACTTGAACATATTTTGGACTTAAACTTGTGTTTCAAACTCAAAAAGATGAATGAGCCTAAACTCACATTGAAATTCATTCTAACTTAACATAAACAATAAAGAGCCTGAACTCAAATCAAACCATGAAAGGCTAAATGAACTTGAACATGAGCTCACCATTGGGATAAATAGAAGACTGGTGGACTCAAGTTCAAACGAGTATAAAGAAGCTTGAACTTGGATATGGACTCAAATGCCATGTTTGGTTAATGAGAATGTGTAATCTAAATTGCAAACAGATACACAAGGCTGCTTTAATGAATATTGTAATTCATATGTGAGACATTTCTTTCATAATTGATTGTGTGAGATTCATGAATCAATTGATATATAAGATATCATCCATTCATATGAATAGGAAACTTGTGTTGAAACACAATTTCAAACAATTGATGTAAAAGGTATGTTGAGATTGTCATCCACATATCTACAAGAAGCATGCAATAAGTGTTGGGGTATTCATACAGTCCACTATAACAAAGGGAAGAACGAATGCTTCTACCACCTACAAGAGGTTACGACTCATCAAAGTGGAGGTAGTAATACCTTGCAGTTCAAATGTAAATGAGAACTATGAATCTATTACAAACAGATACGTTGAACTCAATAAGCAAAAAAAAAAATCAGAAGGAAGGTATAGTTTGGTTGCAAACAAATTATACAGAATCCCTGGCGGTTAAATTTCCTACCAATGATGATAGTTGGTGTGCAAATTTATGTTGATCATGCAAGCAAAGGCAGGTGGAATTCAATAAATGCAAGTACCTATGAATTACTGTAGGAAGTTTGTTATACACCCAATATCCCGCCTACAAATATGGATGAATAAGTACAACAAATGGAAACTCCTTCAAGTCATAGTAGAAGATCCTTTATGTACAAAATATAGAAGAACTGTGATAAATACGAAGGCCCTTCTATAACATCAAAAGATCTGCAACACATATTAGCTCTCTACAAAGACAGATGTACATGTCACGTGCCACCCCTGTGTAGATGCATACAGACTACAGTAAATGCAGTATCCTGTAGTCAACTTTAGTTTAAGGATGAATACATCTACCTCCAGCAGTAGTGGCTGTATCGTAAAGACCAGAATCACAGCAGAATGCATAAAAACTACAAATTTCTACGAGTTTCTACAACCCAAAGCAGGAGACTCGTTAGTGCACTACGATCCACCTGCAGAAAGCAACAAGTAGTGCACAACAGTCTACCTGTACGAAGCAGCGAACAATTCTATTCAGAAGCTGCTACGCAACGCCACCGGATCTGCAACATTCGTACAAGCAGACAGAAGGCGTCTATTCCAAGAATATCCCCGCACGTGCACAATAGTTTGTATACACATAGGTACACTAAAAGGGGAAAATACAATCCAAAACCCGCATGTGCCCCGGCGAGCGTGTTATTGGTACACACGTGACGTCTAGGGATGCTGCGCGGGTTGACAAGTGAATTCAGGTTCGAACACGATCCTCCTATACGGATTAATATGAGTCGACAAGGTTCGAATCAACAAATAAATATGTGGCCGTGATAACCAGAATATTTATTTTAATACATTCATATTAGGCCTTCAATGCCTAAAATCAAAAGAATTCACTTTCAAAGGCTCAAAGCCTATAAGAAACCCGATCCTCTGTCGACAGCCCGACAGAGTTGACAAGGTTTAATCCATAAAAAGAAATGACCCCCAAACACCCCGATAATGGCCGTGTTGAATGCAGATCTCAACCGGAGGGGTTTTCAAAATTTTTAAATGTCTCCCAAATATTCAAAGTACATTTCAAATATTCTATAGCTCCACTCAAATACCCGAAAATCCAAAAATCCAAAATTCCACCAAAATCCCAAAATCCCAAAAATATTTAAAAATGAAATAAAATCCATCAACGCACTTAAAGCAAAAATGCATTCACCCTCCGCAACAGTTTGCCGGGGTGGACAAATTCAAATTCACTTCAGCTCACAAAAGAGCTAAATGCCTAGTCGAAAATATTACTAGGATCCATTCTCAAACAATCTATTTCCAGTAAGGACGTGGTACGTGTCCTCTAACCGGCAGTTTTGCCGCCAAATGGCACTGCAGGTAAACGGTTATGACCCGGGGCCCTCTGAACCGAGTGGTTTTGCCGCCAAATGGCACCACATATAGCGGTTATGGCCAGAGCCAATACGCTCCTTAATGGCGTTAAATCCTTGAGATATGAATCAATAGGATATGATCGATAGAGCACAAAGCCCTCTGTAAGCTAAGGTGGATTCAAATTTGTCCCCTTAGACAAACATTCCCCCCGGGTCTACAAGGTCCCCTTGGACGAAGCAACCCATGGCTGCCGACAAGGATCCTTCTGTCAGGTTGGGTCGACTACCTCCTCTGACTAAGTAGACCAGGGACCACGATGGCCCGGGACGACGGAACCATGGGATCTTGATCGGGCCCATCATCCATTCCCCCACCATCCGCTTTAAGTACACGATGGTGAAATTTCAAGTTTTAAATATCAAACCTTTCTAAATACCCAAATTCAAACTCAACTCCTCAATTTCCAAATCTAAACCATTGCTGCTACTATATGCCAGATAACACGTATCTACTACGTATCTGATCGACGACTAGCCTTAATCGAAAGTTCTCTCTCATGACCGGGAGAGGTAATTAACTATATGGGCTTGCGCCTATAGGAAACCAGAACTCAGATCATAAAGTCCTCACCAAAATGAGGGCGAAATCTCTGGGTAGTGTCTTATCTACAAACCCATCTGCCTTCCAAAATTTACCTCGGAACTTAGTCAGTTAAAACTCCCTCGCCGAATAAGAAGAGCGAGCGGAGGCCGGGGCCGAATTTTCGGAGCCCACACTCGCTAAGCCTCTTCGTGAAATTCCCCTCCAATCCTTCCTCAAAGCTTCTCCTCAATGTCCTCGACAGCAGCTCAAACTTCTTCCAATACTCCATAACTTTTCTCTCCGGGCATAAAAATGCTCATGGAGGTCTCCTTCCTGAATGGCTCGAAAACATTCCAACGAGCACTCCTTAAATTCTCCCCATGAGTAGATTGGATAACTAGTTTCCTTAGATTGGAACCAGGCCAGGGTTTTCCCTTCCAAACAAAGACCCACCGCCATGAATTTTTCCTCTTCAATCAACCAATCGATAGCAAAGTAACGTTCCACCCTATACGCCCAACCCTGAGCATCCTCCCCTTCAAAGGTCAACATCTTTAGCTTCCTTGATTTCGCATCCATACCCCAATGATTTCTTCCTCCATTGGTTCATCATGTGTAGTGGTGGTATGATTCCCTTCCTCTCTTGGTTGACTTGGACCCCATAACTCCCCCCAACCATGCCCTTCTCCATTCCACCTCTCCCCTTGCCCGAGTAGTCTCCCAAAGGGTTTGGCCTCCCTCCTCCTTGCTGTCCTCTGCTTGGAATACCCCGATCCGCCCACCAACCAGAGCCCCACGTTACAGTTATTGATGAAAAACACTATCCAATTCATCACCGTCCTCCTGAATCTCCTTTCATCTTGATTCCATCCTAGGAATCACTAATGATGCTTTTGACGGCATCTCAATTATCGTTTTCATCATATCCTCAAAGTTTTCAAAGCGGTTCTCGATGGCTGAGAGTTTTCCGTCAACCCCGAAATATTTTTCCTCTACTCCGGCCTTGAGTTGTTCCATCTCGCCTTCCAATAGATCCATCTTCCCGCTGCCATTAATTGGATCTAGGCTCCAATCATAAAGACAACAAAGACAACTTATTCTTTCGCCCAAGAAAGCGCTTTGATACCAATTTGTTAGGAACGACTTGCAAAATCGAAAGAACTTAGCTAAAATTTGGAATTGTAACAAGATGAAAGTAAAAATTGAGAGTAATTTGGTGGAAAAATACTAGAGAACTTGATAATTGACGAATGATGGAAGAAAACAAACAAGATAAAATGGATCTTCAATTTGAGAGTAAGATCCGACTTTCCCGATCCCTAGTTAGTGACTGGATCCCAAGAAAACCTAAGAGAGAACCAATTCAGCAAAATAAAACATAACCCTAACCCTAGGGAAAAAATCTACTTAAAGCAAAACACAATAACTTAATCCCTAAACAGGCCTTTACTTCGAATTTTCCCTCCCAAGCCCATCCTTAATTAGTGCTTAATTTACTGTTGGGCCCCACCAACGAGTTCCACCTCCTGCTGGGCGGAACCTTTGTTCCGCTTGATTTAAACGTGAGCCGGTCCAGGGTGGACCGATTTAACAGACTATTTGGTATTATTATCGTATAACAATTATATTATCATTATGTACAATAAGAATTGAAAATTTTTCATCAATATAAGTTTTTAACTTTTTATTAAGAGTTTATGGTCTCATTTACTTTGTATGTTACTCCATTCATGGCGTTTGTAAATTTGGCAAAGCATACACTAGGGATTATCTAAGACCACACAAAGTCTTTTTTGATTTGTATGTCTTATTCTTTGTGAAAAAGCTATCGAATTTTGATGAGCATACATAAAACCTTCTTTAACATCCCCATGTAAGACAATATTTTTCATAACATACTATTGCATGGATCATTCAAGGTTAGCGATAAAAGAAATTAAAATGTAAATTGTATTCATTTTTGCACCGGGACAAAATCTTTCTTGATAGTCAATTTTGATAGAATTGAGAATACATTTTGAAATTAATATATCTTTGCATCACTTCAAGCTTCCATCTACTCTATATTTTAATAAAAAGATCTATTTGCATCATAAAATTTTTGTTCCTTTTAGTAGCTCAATGATATATCAAATGTGATTCTTTTCTAAGACGTTCATTTCTTCCCTCATGAGATCCTTCCATTTTTGTTTTCTAATACCTCAACAAGATTTGTAGTATTTTAGTAGAGTTAGAGTTGATGTTTGTAAAGAAGGATATGTGTAGAAGAAATTTTTAAAGGGAAGCATATTAAGAAATGAAATGCATAGGATAATGTGTGTTGATATGTTGATCGTTGTTACTTGATGACAATTCTAACACTTTAGTTCACTACAAACTATGGTTGAGTTTATTCCTCATCGTATAGGCATGAAGGGGTACGTTGATTGGATTTTGCATAGTTAGGATGTCTCGATTGACATGAGTAGTTTCATCAAACTTATCCTAGTAGTTGGTTGTTCTCCCCATGAAGATGAATTTAATTGAAAAAATTTTGTTTTTCATCAAATGTGAAATCTTTTGAAATGAAGAGATTTTTTATAGTCGGATGATAACAATTATACCCTTTTTGAGTAGAGAAATATCCTACATATATATTCTATGATGCACCGACACATCGCTTAAAGAGGGTATGCAGTGTCTGACACGTGTCCGACACGGACACACGTCTGACACTGCATGGACACGTGTCTGACACGGCATTGGAGTGTCGCAATTTTAAAAATTAAAATTAAAACCGGACACGCGTGTCTGGTTATTAAATAATAAAATCGTCCGATTCGTTATGTACATGCTCGGTGCCACTTGGTACATGCTCGGTACCGCTCGGTACATGCTGATATCGCTCGGTATATTTCCATACAAACAACTTATGAACTTTAAAAACAATCAAAACTTCAAAATTACTCTTACCCTAAAAATTTGTTCCCGGAAACCCCCATTATATTCAATTTAACTTGATGTATTCCTATGTATGATTGGTTTGTTACAATCTTATCTAGATAAAAACAATGAATAATCAAGATATACATGAAATTACAATTTCTATGTTGAAGGATAGTAGTTCAAATAGAGAATATCCATTATGGTTTAGGAGGAATATACACCAAGCTCTAATTTGTTAGTGTCATTTAATCTATTTCACCAGTGAGTTAGTGTCATTTAATCTATGACATAATGTTTTAAATACACGTGTGCCAAAGACCAACATCTGAATCTAATTCTATCATTCCCTTTATTGAGTAGTTGGACCTTCATGTTGTACTAAATGTTTTTTTGCTTATATTTTTGTAGTTGTACTAGATATTTTGTATTAAACATCTTTATGTTATAAGCTAAACAAGTTATCATGAAATTGATTTATTATTGCTTGTCATTTTTAATATAATGTAACCTTAATTTCTATATATTATATTAAAAAATTATTATGCCGTGTCCACGCCGCACCCGTGTACTATATTTTTAAAAAATGCTGTGTCCGTGTCGTGTTGTGTCCGTCTTGCCGTGTCCATGTCGGTGCATCATAGGATATATTCGAGTGCTATAGGATTAAGCTTATACAAGTGTTGTTTGTGGATGTGGACATAAACAATGCACTGAAAATTTTTAGAGAAACTCTTGAGAAGAAAATTGTAGGGAAGAATTCAACAAGAAAGTTCAAAAGACTTTGGAAGCTAATTATTTACAAAGGTATTAGTTTAGAACTGCTTCTCCTCAATATCTTTTTGGAACTTAATTTTTAAAAAGACGAGTCCTTAGCACTTTCAAAATATGATGTTTTTCCTCTATGTCTATTTTATTGGGGGTCATCAAGACAAAAGAATTGGAGAATGATACATTCTTTATTGAAGAAAGAAGAATTTGAATAAAATAATATTACCATAATTTGTGCAAAGTAGATATCAATATTTTATTTGATAAGATATACTCATATCATCCAAGTATAATCATAAATAAAAGTGATAAATCCTATAGCTTCAAAAATGTTATGGATTCTTGAAGGTTCCCAAATATCAGAATAAATTTATATAAATGAAGTTGATCATCTAGAATCATTGTCAGAAAAGGAAGCACAATAATATTTTATAATTTTACAAGTCTCACAATGAAGGTATTCAATGTTAACATTCATACAAAGATAAGTAAATATATGATGGAGGAATTTAAAAGAGGGACAATTTAACTTATAATAATGTCTGAAATGTTTTATATAGAGAGCATGGAGATGAAGGAATGTGACTTAATTTTTTTTCTTCAAGAAGGTATGGCTCATCATTTTCTATAACCTGCCCAATTGTTTTATCTATAGTGAGATCTTGAAACACAATAATTAGTGAAAAAATTACCTTGCAATAGTATTCTTTAGTAATTTTATGAATTAATAAAAGATTAGTGCAAGGTGAGAAATGTGTAGTATATCATTGAGGGTAAATGTGAGAGAAATAAAAATATTCACTTGACCTGCAATAGTTGTTAAGGAACTATCAGCTATTTTTATTTTTCTATTGTTGTCATGGGATTTGATCACATAAAATGATGGCTTTCCGATGACCTGGTTATGAGAGTAGATGTATTAGATTTGGCTTATATTAAGAAAGGTAGAGGTATACTTGAAATAACTTTGTTAGAAAATATTAAAAATGACCTTTCTCTATTAGATTTAAATAAGAATTTGACTCTTAATATGACACAATGGAGAAAAAATACTCATGTAGTCAACCCTGCATAGTGGGATAGAGGCTTGATGTTGTTGTTATTGTGACAAGATTTGAAGATCTAAAAAAAGTACATTAGATTTTTCATGTGATCAGAGGCTCCTAAATCTAGAATTCTTATGTAAGGGAATTATTTGAGTTATTAAAAACACAAGTTAAACTGTGCATTATTTTGGGCAAAGATCCTGAACTAGATGATTTTTCTGGAAGTTCAGGAAGTTCCTAAGTTTGTAATTTTTTTCAAAGTTAAAACCTTCTAATTCCACAAGGCAAACATGCCTTTTTGAGTGACCATCTTTATTACCACTATAGCCTTAGGATTTTTCACAGAGTTTTCAATATTTATCTTTGATGTGCCTTTTTTTATTACGATAATTATATCATAGATTAACCTTTAGGAGAAGATTATTCATAAACTAAGCGTCTGTTTAAGGCGGATTTCTCATTACTTTGCTTTTTAGACAGCTTCCACACTTTCATTTAGCTATTGCTTTCTTACAAACTTGTGCAAATTTTGGTGGTGAGAAACTGATCTTCACTACCCGGTATGCTAATGTGTTAGTTATAAGAAGGCTGCCATTCAACTTGAAAAAAAAATTATAGTACTCATATAAGCTTTCAAAAAATTTATTTTCCTCACTATAATTATGTATCCACATATACAAAAAGCTGCAACTGCCCAAAACAAAGCCTAAGATTGCATTAAAAATCATTGATTGACTAACATTTCCAATGTAATCATCTTAATTTAAGAAATGCTTTTCGATTTTTTTTATTAAAGTACTTACCCAATCACAATTTAGAGTTCCTTTAAGGAAACTTTTTCACTGCTTTACCATTCTTCAAAAAAAAATAGCTATTACATTGCCGTTTGTTGCTTTCTTACTTCACTTGAGAACTTTTTGTAATGAGATGCAACTTGTTATAACTAGGTTTGCTAGAATATGATAGCCATAAGAAAAATGCTATTTGATCTTTTTTAAAAGGAAAAAAATTATAATACTGACAAAATTTTTAATTAATACGATTTTATCACAATAATTCTGTAACTTACTTTACAAATAACACCAACTACCCTAAACATACTCTTATATTAGTTTTTCTAAAAGTAGCCTTTTAAAGGCAATATTTAGAAAATATATATATAAAGAAGAAATAGTCATTCAAATGGACAATACTTTTTATAGTTATTTTTCCTGCCATAAAAATTATCAGAATCTCAAATCAACATTCGCGATAGACCACAAATCAAGGCAGGTTTCACTTGAGGAGCAAGCGTTAGTGCCAATGCCCATTCAGAGATGCAATACTCAAGTCAAGTAGATCATTCAGGGTATTAAACATGGAGGAATGAGAAAACTAAACGGCCCTGATAAAGCAATGGGTTTAGTGTACCTTGCCGAGCTCCTGATGCAGATATTGCCTGATCACAGTTGCTTGCTGGATCAACCTCTCCATTGAAGAATAGGAAGGTAAATTAGCATGGGCTGCCATTGTCCATGAGAATAAGGCTGATCACTTTTGAACATCATATCATTAAGGAAGAAAAAGGGCAAAAAAATTTGATGAAGCGACAAAGCAGTCAGGGAAAATAAAAGAAGAACAAATTTAAGTATATATGAAAAATTTCATAATTTACCAAGAACAGCTCTATTCAGATTGTCAGCAATACTTTGCCTGTATTCAGAACCAAGCAGATGAAACATGGGTGATTTTTCAGGCTCCTCGTATGCCAGAAGAGCCATGAAATCCTGTGGCAAATAAAAACAAAAAATTATTCTTCTAAGAAATCATGAAATTGATTAAATTGTGATGGTTATAAAGAATGCATGACAGTGGTATTAGATTCTTGACTGCAGCAGCAGCACGTGATATATGAAAGGTTAGTTGGAGTGCAGCTTTTTCATAGCTCGGTTTTTCAGATATCTACCACACTTCTGTTGGGCAGCAACTTTTTTTCGTTGCTGCTTAAAAATTTTTGGGATAAGAAATAGTTTTTTACAATCAGATCTGCTAGTGTGATAACAGTAAAAAAATTATTACTTGGTTTTTTTTTTTCATTTGGGAAAAAAACTATATAATACCCTCGATTGCTTCCAAAAAATATATATTTTCCCCAAAATAACCTATAATTTGAGCCATATTCAACATCATTGGAGATGCATGAAATAAAAATGTACCTCCAGTTTCTCAACATTCTTTTGAATTTTTCCAAATGGAGTTAGCTTGGCCTGGGCAAATTCCAAAGCTTCTGTGCTGTCATTTACGGATAAATAGATGAAACCTACTAAATCAACCATAATAAGGAGAAACAAAATGATCACTCACCATTTTTTTGAGCATACAAGTTCAACAAAATGAAGGCCCAATAAATCAAAATGCAGATCTTCATTTTGTTCCAGTAATTTGGGTGCTAGTTGTTCTGTTAATTCTATTGCTCTAATAGCATCCCCCTCCAATGCAAAATGGAAAATTGCTGCAACAGCAAAAAACTGACAATGGATAACGCAAGCAAACTAGCATTTTGTAAATAAGTATGTTCATTCAAAATGTTTCCAAAGTATTACAGATTTCACACTTCCATTATGTTTCAAGAAAAGAATCAAAATGGTGACTTGACTCTTTATGAAAGACCAAAATAGCCCCAAACTATACTATCAAATCATTTTGGTCCCTTAATTTCTAAAAGAGGAACCAAAATAGTCCCACCATGAGACTATTTTGATTCTTTTATGAAGACTTGAGGGACCGGGAGCAAAATGGTCATTTAATATAGTTGAAGACTATTTTGGTCCTTCATAAAAAGTCAAGGGATCATTTTCCCACTACGTTTTTGTACCTCCGAGCCTCATCAATATTTAATATGCACCATTGCGGTCCTAAATAGTCAACTTTAAATTTAAGAATGAAATTGAGTACAATATTAGCATCGGTTAACATGAAGAACAGGATGACATCAAGCTGTGCTAAACAGAATTTTACTTAGCAATTTATTAATTAAAAAATGGCAATTAAGTCATCCTCCATTCTAGCATAATCTCACATGCAGCTACAAAATAGAGCAGTATAAAAGGTAAGCAACTGAATGTTACTTCTCCAATTACAATCAGTCAAATTGCTCAGAAATATACATTTACCTTTTCTCTTGTCCAAGTCACTTAGGTAATTAACAGATTGCTGCATTCCAGTACCAGTAAGAAGTGCTTCAGCTGTTTCCTTGAAGCAGTTATGCACAAGATATGATAAGACAATGTTGCGAACGTCATTGTCATTAATGGACTGTTAACACAAAAAAAAAAAAATCTTGAAAATCAGCTCAGAACAAAAGTAACAAATGTGTGAACAATTACCTTTTGATTATGACAAAAAAAAATTTTGCATAGAAAAATAGAAATGCTTATATCATAAAATGGCATTAACGTATGTGACTACCACGCAACACTGAAATTCCATTCTAAATTTTGATGTAGTTGTAGAGAGAAATAATCCTTCTTACTAAATAGGCAAGGGACTTAATAATTTATTGAATTCCTATAGAACACTAGCATGATGATCTTACCTTTTAGTGCATATAATTCTATATTTATCAATAGAACACTACTGGATTGAATGTAGGAATCCAATCGGTACAAAAACGTACCAAATTAACCATGATAGAATTAAATAATTTCAGCATGGCAGTGTTAAATCCACGACAAGAAAATAATAATCCAATTATATTAATCGATTCAATCATAGTTCAACAAATTAAGAAACCAACATAGAACAACAAGAGAAATTTGTTTTCTCTACATGTAAATGATACATAAATTCAAAAGATTGAAGTATAGTAAAATATGTTACACAAAGCATGACAAACTGATGCTTGAAAATTAAGTGCTTAAGATTTCTAATGCAACTAGTGTTGCAATGACTATATATCACACCAAAAAAATTAGCAACTTTTTATCATAGATTCATAAATACGTAAAAAGTTAGTTTCTTTAGTCACAAGCCGTTAATGATAATAGACCCAGCAAAATTCGAACAAAAAAAGTATGCAATCTAATTTTCATCGCAATTGAAAACCTATTCGTATCAAATTTCATCAAAATCAAGAACTTTTGCAAGTTGATAGTAACATTTAGAAGAAAATTGATGAATGAAGGAGATCGTCCAAGTTAAGAAAATGTAGGCCTCGCAACAATACAAGGAGATAACTTTCCCAAAAATTAAAGTGATACTAGTACCATACTTAAAGGATTCACACATCCAACACTCCTCCTGGAGATCCCGCCGCCCCCTCTCCTCTCCCTCTTCCTTCTTCGCACACACAAGTGCTCTCCCCCTCCACCTCTTTTCCCCTCGTCTCTTTGGAGTTCTTTCCAACGTCAAGCATGCATGGCGGATCTCGAATTTGAATGGGGACTTGTGTTCGACGCCGACGGAAATCTCAACATCCTACGATCTCCGTTCTTCGACGTGGGATTTGAGACGACACCACCGTTAGAGATTATTTGGATCGAGTTGTCCCTACTCTTGCGAGCGTCATCGATCGTCAACTTCCAAACTACGATTGGAGCATCAACAGTCAACCACTCCCGCCATCCTCGCCACCGTCAACCTTTCTGTGGTTCAAGGCCGTTGGGGTTGCTACCATCCTCGTGGCATCGTTGAGTATGCTAAAGACCTTCTTCCGCTGAGCCCTACTTCGAGTGTGAGTGAGCAATGTAACTCGTTGTGAATTTTCTAAATATTAGCCGTGGGATTCTATATTATTCCGCATTTGTCTTATTGTGATAATTTCAAGATCTATCGCCAATTGTGTCCAAACATCAAGTTTGTAATTGCTTTCATAATAACTTTGACAATTGAAAACTCTTGAACTCTCTCTCACGATACCTTAATCTTAAATTAGCACACTTTGTGATTCTTTATAAATTTTACGTGCAATCTTGATCGTATCACATCACATACTCATATTAGTTTTCTAAAAGTAGCCTTTTAAAGGCAATATTAGAATATATATATATATATATATATATATATATAGAAGAAATAGTCTTCAAATGGAAAATACTTTTTATAGTTATTTTTCCTGTCATAAAAATTATCAGAATCTCAAATCAACATTCGCGAAAGACCACAAATCAAGGCAGGTTTCACTCGAGGAGCAAGCGTTAGTACCAATGCCCATTCAGAGATGCAATACTCAAGTCAAGTAGATCTTTCAGGGTATTAAACATGGAGGAATGAGAAAACTAAACGGCCCCTGATAAGCAATGGGTTTAGTGTACCTTGCCGAGCTCCTGATGCAGATATTGCCTGATCACAGTTGCTTGCTGGATCAACCTCTCCATTGAAGAATAGGAAGGTAAATTAGCATGGGCTGCCATTGTCCATGAGAATAAAGCTGATCACTTTTGAACATCATATCATTAAGGAAGCAAAAGGACAAAAAATTTGATGAAGCGACAAAGCAGTCAGGGAAAATAAAAGGAGAACAAATTTAAGTATATGCAAAATTTCATAATTTACCAAGAACAGCTCTATTCAGATTGTCAGCAATACTTTGCCTGTATTCAGAACCAGCAGATGAAACATGGGTGATTTTTCAGGCTCCTCGTATGCCAGAAGAGCCATGAAATCCTGTGCAATAAAGTAATAGAAGATTTAGTGCAAGGTGAGAAATGTGTAGTATATCATTAAGGGTAAATGTGAGAGAAATAAAAATATTCACTTGACCAGCAATAGTTATTAAGGAACTATCAGCTATTTTTATTTTTCTATTGTTGTCATAGGATTTGATCACATAAAATGATGGCTTTCCGATGACCCGGTTATGAGAGTAGATGTATTAGATTTGGCTTATATTCAGAAAGATAGGTAGACTTGAAATAACTTGGTTAGAAAATATTAAAAATGACATTTCTCTATTAGATTTAAATAAGAAATTGACTCTTAATATGACACAATGGAGAAAAAATACTCATGTAGCCAACCCTGCATAGTGGGATAGAGGCTTGATGTTATTGTTGTTGTGACAAGATTTGAAGATCTAAAAAAGTACATTAGATTTTACATGTGATCAGAGGCTCCTAAATCTAGAATTCTTATGTAAGGGGAATTATTTGAGTTATTAAAAACACAAGTTAAACTGTGCATTATTTTGGGCAAAATTCCTGAACTAGATGATTTTTCTAGGAGTTCAGGAAGTTCCTAAGTTCATAATTTTTTTCAAAGTTAAACCCTTCTAATTCCACAAGGCAAACATGCCTTTTTGAGTGACCATCTTTATTACCACTATAGCCTTAGGATTTTTAACAGAGTTCCCAATATTTTTCTTTGATGTGCCTTTTTTTATTACGATAATTATATCATAGATTAACCTTTAGGAGAAGATTATTCATAAACTAAGGGTCAGTTTAAGGCGGATTTCTCATTACTTTGCTTTTTAGACAGCTTCCACATTTTCATTTAGCTATTGCTTTCTTACAAACTTGTGCAAATTTTTGTGGTGAGAAACTGATCTTACCAGGTGTGCTAATATGTAATAGTTATAAGAAGGCTGCCATTCAACTTGAAAAAAAAAAATTATAGTGCTCATATAAGCTTTCAAAAAATTTATTTTCCTCACTATAATTATGTATCCACATATACAAAAAGCAGCAACTGCCCAAAACAAAGCCTAAGATTGCATTAAAAATCATTGATTGACTAACATTTCCAATGTAATCATCTTAATTTAAGGAATGCTTTTCGATTTTTTTTATTAAAGTACTTTCCCAATCACAATTTAGAGTTCCTTTAAGGAAACTTTTTCACTGTTTTACCATTCAAATAGCTATTACATTGCCGTTTGTTGCTTTCTTACTTCACTTGAGAACTTTTTGTAGTGAGATGCAACTTGTTATAACTAGGTTTGCTAGAATATGATAGCCATAAGAAAAATGCTATTTGACCTTTTTTAAAAGGAAAAAAAATTATAATACTGACAAAATTTTTAATTAATATGATTTTATCACAATAATTCTGTAACTTACTTTACAAATAACACCAACTACCCTAAACATACTGATGAGGACGTCGATCAGAGGTTCAAGCATGTGTATCGTTGGAGACAACGCAAATCGACGGCTACGATCCAGAGTCTTTACTTTTGATGTATTTTATGTTTTATTTAGTTTGCATTTCCGTTTCCTAGTTTACCCCTATGGGGAGTGTCTTCTTATTGTAGCCCAGAGGACATTTGAGTACTTTTCTTTTCTTTCTGTTTGAGACCTATATATAGCGGTCTTATGCTTTGTAAAAGGGTAATGAATATTTTGAATGAGATCTTATTTTTGTTATCTTTTTCTTCTTCTTCTTGTGGTGCACTAGAGAGGAGAACGAGAGCTCAATGTGAGGGCGAAAAGCAATACCCGCCAGTCATTGGAAGAGTCCGTGACTCGTGGTCTATCCCCATCATCCCGATCCCCTCCCTCTCCCCAACCCGCCGACCCTAATCCACCCTTGGCCGCCGACCCACCCCACCTCCTCCACCCGTTCCCAAGCCTCTCCACCGTCGGCCTTCTCCCCCATCCCCCCCACTTGTTCGAATTTTGAGAATTCAAAATTCATTGAGTTCAAAAATTTCCAAATTTGTCAAAGCCAAATATGGAAAGTTTTCAAATTCAAAATTCAAATGAAACCTAATTGGAGGAGTCATTAATTTCCCTCCAACTTTTCGTTCCTATTTGGAAAGAGTTTGGTTCTTCCCCTTAATCCCTCCCTCTTCCCTTCTATATGCCGCCGGCCTCCTATGAGGCTTCTCCTTTAATTGCTACTTAAACCTTCCTCCCCATTTTGAAATCAAGATTGATTTCAATTAATTCTCCCTCCCAAAATTTCAAATCCTAAAATTTATTTCAGGATTTGTTTTAAACTCCTTCCCCTTCTCTCTTGAACCGCCGGCCTCCCCCCTCCTTAGCGCCCCCATTAATTCCCCAATCAATGCCTTAATTCCCTTTGATTTGAAATTCAAAATTCAATTCAATTCCCTCCCAATCTAATCAAAACTGAAATTAAATATCATATTTTGGTTAATCTCCTCCACAATCTTCTAAACCTAATTTCTCCAAACCCTAGCCTTTTCCCCCTTGCACCCGCCGGCCTCACCCCCTCTCCTTGGAGATCCCGCCGCCCCCTCCTCTCCCTCTTCCTTCTTCGCACACAACAAGTGCTCTCCCCCTCCACCTCTTTTCCCCTCGTCTCTTTGGAGTTCTTTCCAACGTCAAGCATGCATGGCGGATCTCGAATTTGAATGGGGACTTGTGTTCGACGCCGACGGAAATCTCAACATCCTACGATCTCCGTTCTTCGACGTGGGATTTGAAGACGACACCACCGTTAGAGATTATTTGGATCGAGTTGTCCCTACTCTTGCGAGCGTCATCGATCGTCAACTTCCAAACTACGATTGGAGCATCAACAGTCAACCACTCCCGCCATCCTCGCCACCGTCAACCTTTCTGTGGTTCAAGGCCGTTGGGGTTGCTACCATCCTCGTGGCATCGTTGAGTATGCTAAAGACCTTCTTCCGCTGAGCCCTACTTCGAGTGTGAGTGAGCAATGTAACTCGTTGTGAATTTTCTAAATATTAGCCGTGGGATTCTATATTATTCCGCATTTGTCTTATTGTGATAATTTCAAGATCTATCGCCAATTGTGTCCAAACATCAAGTTTGTAATTGCTTATCATAATAACTTTGACAATTGAAAACTCTTGAACCTCATCTCACGATACCTTAATCTTAAATTAGCACACTTTGTGATTCTTTATAAATTTTACGTGCAATTCTTGATCGTATCACATCACATACTCTTATATTAGTTTTCTAAAAGTAGCCTTTTAAAGGCAATATTTAGAATATATATATATATATATATATATATATATAGAAGAAATAGTCATTCAAATGGACAATACTTTTTATAGTTATTTTTCCTGTCATAAAAATTATCAGAATCTCAAATCAACATTCGCGAAAGACCACAAATCAAGGCAGGTTTCACTCGAGGAGCAAGCGTTAGTACCAATGCCCATTCAGAGATGCAATACTCAAGTCAAGTAGATCATTCAGGGTATTAAACATGGAGGAATGAGAAAACTAAACGGCCCCTGATAAAGCAATGGGTTTAGTGTACCTTGCCGAGCTCCTGATGCAGATATTGCCTGATCACAGTTGCTTGCTGGATCAACCTCTCCATTGAAGAATAGGAAGGTAAATTAGCATGGGCTGCCATTGTCCATGAGAATAAAGCTGATCACTTTTGAACATCATATCATTAAGGAAGCAAAAGGACAAAAAAATTTGATGAAGCGACAAAGCAGTCAGGGAAAATAAAAGGAGAACAAATTTAAGTATATATGCAAAATTTCATAATTTACCAAGAACAGCTCTATTCAGATTGTCAGCAATACTTTGCCTGTATTCAGAACCAAGCAGATGAAACATGGGTGATTTTTCAGGCTCCTCGTATGCCAGAAGAGCCATGAAATCCTGTGGCAAATAAAGACAAAAAATTATTCTACTAAGAAATCATGAAATTGATTAAATTGTGATGGTTATAAAGAATGCATGACAGTGGTATTAGATTCTTGACTGCAGAAGCATCACGTGATATATGAAAGGTTAGTTGGAGTGCAGCTTTTTCATAGCTCGGTTTTTCAGATATCTACCACACTTCTGTTGGGCAGCAACTTTTTTTCGTTGCTGCTTAAAAATTTTTGGGATAAGAAATAGTTTTTTACAATCAGATCTGCTAGTGTTATAACAGTAAAAAAAATTATTACTTGGTTTTTTTTCATTTGGGAAAAAACCTATATAATACCCTCGATTGCTTCCAAAAAATATATATTTTCCCCAAAATAACCTATAATTTGAGCCATATTCAACATCATTGGAGATGCACGAAATAAAAATGTACCTCCAGTTTCTCAACATTCTTTTGAATTTTTCCAAATGGAGTTAGCTTGGCCTGGGCAAATTCCAAAGCTTCTGTGCTGTCATTTACGGATAAATAGATGAAAACTACTAAATCAACAATAATAAGGAGAAACAAAATGATCACTCACCATTTTTTTGAGCATACAAGTTCAACAAAATGAAGCCCCAATAAATCAAAATGCAGATCTTCATTTTGTTCCAGTAATTTGGGTGCTAGTTGTTCTGTTAATTCTATTGCTCTAATAGCATCCCCCTCCAATGCAAAATGGAAAATTGCTGCAACAGCGAAAAATTGGTAATGGATAACGCAAGCAAACTAGCATTTTGTAAATAAGTATGTTCATTCAAAATGTTTCCAAAGTATTACAGATTTCGCACTTCCATTATGTTTCAAGAAAAGAATCAAAATGGTGACTTGACTCTTTATAAAAGACCAAAATAGCCCCCAACTATATTAACAGATCATTTTGGTCCCTTAATTTCTAAAAGAGGAACCAAAATAGTCCCACCATGAGACTATTTTGATTCTTTTCTGAAGACTCGAGGGAGCGAGAGCAAAATGGTCATTTAATATAGTTGAGGACTATTTTGGTCCTTCATAAAAAGTCAAGGAATCATTTTGATCATTCAAGGAATCATTTTGATCATTTTCCCACTACGTTTTTGTACCTCCGAGTCTCATCAATATTTAATATGCACCATTGCGGTCCTAAATAGTCAATTTTAAATTTAAGAATGAAATTGAGTACAATATTAGCATCGGTTGACATGAAGAACAGGATGCCATCAAGCTGTGCTAAACAGAATTTTACTTAGCAATTTATTAATTAAAAAATGGCAATTAAGTCATCCTCCATTCTAGCATAATCTCACATGCAGCTACAAAATAGAGCAGTATAAAAGGTAAGCAACTAAATGCTACTTCTCCAATTACAATCAGTCAAATTGCTCAGAAATATACATTTACCTTTTCTCTTGTCCAAGTCACTTAGGTAATTAACAGATTGCTGCATTCCAGTACCAGTAAGAAGTGCTTCAGCTGTTTCCTTGAAGCAGTTATGCACAAGATATGATAAGACAATGTTGCGAACGTCATTGTCATTAATGGACTGTTAACACAAAAAAAAAATCTTGAAAATCAGCTCAGACCAAAAGTAACAAATGTGTGAACAATTACCTTTTGATTATGACAAAAAAAAAATTGCATAGAAAAATAGAAATGCTCATATCATAAAATGGCATAAACGTATGTGACTACCACGCAATACTATGAAATTCCATTCTAAATTTTGATGTAGTTGTAGAGAGAAATAATCCTTCTTACTAAAGAGGCAAGGGACTTAATAATTTATTGAATTCCTATAGAACACTAGCATAATGATTTTACCTTTTAGTGCATATAATTCAATATTTATCAATACAACACTACTAGATTGAATTGCAGGAATCCAATGGGTACAAAAACGTACCAAATTAACCATGATAGAATTAAATAATTTCAACAAAGCAGTGTTAAATCCACGACAAGAAAATAATAATCCAATTATATTAAATCATAGTTCAACAAATTAAGAAACCAACATAGAACAACAAGAGAAATTTGTTTTCTCTACATGTAAATGATACATAAATTCAAAAAGACTGAAGTAAACTAAAATATGTTACACAAAGCATGACAAACTGATGCTTGAAAATTAAGTGCTTAAGATTTCTAATGCAACTAGTGTTGCAATGACTATATATCACACCAAGAAAATTAGCAACTTTTTATCATAGATTCATAAATACGTAAAAAGTTAGTTTCGTTAGTCACAAGCCGTTAATGATAATAGACCGGCAAAATTCGAACAAAAAAAAGTAAGCAATCTAATTTTCATCGCAATTGAAAACCTATTCGTATCAAATTTCATCAAAATCATGAACTTTTGCAAGTTGATAGCAAACATTTAGAAGAAAATTGATGAATGAAGGGGATCGCCCAAGTTAAGAAAATGTAGGCCTCGCAACAATACAAGGAGATAACTTTCCCAAAAATTAAAGTGATACTTGTACCATACTTAAAGGATTCACACATCCAACATGCGCATACCAGATTAAAAATTAAAAATTTAAATTAATTGGAAATAAAAGGTAATGGTTACATGCGTTAGGCGTTGATAATTTAAATCAATGTATAATTTTTCAATCATCTATTTCTCATTGGTTCAATTTAAAATACCAAATACAATCCTATCATGTTACTTGAGATGATGTAACAAAATGAACAACAACAAAGGCCATGGAAAACACACAAAACTCAAGAACAGGACGCAACAAATGTCACCTACAGGAATTGCTAAAGAAAGTGTAAGACATACAATAGGAATCTGATAAGCACCAACAACAGAACCTGCCAAGGAACCAACAACCTACACGAATGCAAGCCACATTGTTGAAGCCTCTAAACACAAATATACAAGAATATATTGCCAAACCAAATTTTTCCATTGAAGGTTGCTAACTGGATTAATCAACGAGCAGAAATGTTCGCGTTCATTTAAAATGAACTAATTGAGAAGCCCAAACCAGAAACCATCAGAATTAATAAGAACATGTCCAGTTCCTACACGATACATCATCACATAAATGTTTCAAATAAACCCAATAGTAATAAAATTAATTGAGCATACTAGAATTATTTATTTTCCCTGCAATTCTGATGAGCATAAATATGCAAATCTCCATCAGAAACATATCACACGTAAGAGCACATGGGCAAACTGATTCGTAGACCTATCTCTTATTGAGTATTCTAGTTGTGGATATACTTCTCTCTGATTTAAGTTTACCTCCATGACATGTTTTAGAACTGAATAGTTTAAAAAAAAAAAAAAGCATGGCAGTTTATTATTTCCCCATTTTCCAGTGCTTGAATGAACTAAGGACTTGGTTAAGCTGTAAGACTCAATCTAGAATGCAATGACAGAAGCATTATCGTAAGAAACAAGGATGCAACGACATATGTTATAGGTAGAGAAAGCAACAACAGGATGGGAAGAGGTTTTTACTTCAGTAATAGCCACCGGACCTTGGAAAATTGAGAGCTGAACGAAGTCTCAGCTGGAAGAGATGATGAAAAGAAAAAGAAGTTTGGGATAATTTTTCAAATTGAATTTAATGCAGAATTCAAGACTTCTAATAGGATATTATAGCAAAAATAAGATTTACTTCACTCCTAAATTTTGTTCCTCTGCAAACAAAATACTAAGAGTAAAGTACTATCAAAAGAGCCAAGAACCCCAATGTGACGACCCAATGCCTTAGGTGTTAGGAGACCATAGAAGCTAGTCCAAGTGAAGTGGGGCATTAAAAAGAATAACTTTGATTGGCATAGAAAAATAGTCATCATGTGAAATTATGACAGGAAAAACAATGAACCTTCAGGCTCATTGCATTCCAAATTCAGAAATCTTGCCAAATAGTTTATATTAAATACACAAAATTAAACTAAATAAGTTTGTTTCTAGCAAAGATGGGGGATAATCTATTTTTCCTTACTATCTATTTCATTTTCGTTATCATCCGTGCTCTTGTCTATCACCAAACTTGTGTCGCTCCAATTGTTCTTTTATCTCATAGAAAACATTCAATACATCTCTTGAAAGGATGAACCAAACTAGGGAGATAGAGGCCTCATTTCTCCATCAATGTAATTTTAATTTTCCTCCTGGATTATCGTAATTGCCTGGGGCATTTGATGGTACTAGAAGGATGATTAAATCTAAAGAAATAGAGGCTGTATAAAATAAATTACATACACACTCCTGATATTTCTTTGCCACCATATCAGAGTTCAAAAGGGCCATCTTTCATCAGATAATAAGTTCCACAACACTTTTAATGACACATAGAAATACTACTAGCAGCAACTTCTATGATAAATACCCAACACAAGAAGAAACAAAAAATTAAAACACAAAAAAAGAAGAAGTGAAGCGCCAGGATTAAGATCAGAAAGAAAGGCCATAGGACGGAAGCAGTAAGCAGTTAAAAATAAAAAAATGTAACCACCTTGGACTAACAAAATATATACAAGTTATAATCTAACTATTTGGTAAAAAATCAAAACACCATAAATTGAAACCACGATTGTAAACTAGACCATGTTAATGAGTGACCTAGATTTCCCCAAGACCTAAGCTTTTAGCCACGTTCCACACAATTCATCCGATAATTAAAATATGATACCATAATAAAAGTCTCATCTTTCTACAGAAGCATCAAATTCACTAAAAAATGTACAAAAGATTAAACGATTAGTAAGTTTTACTCTATTCACTTACTCGAAATACAAGATGAAGGGGAAGGGAAGAGAAAACCTACGACGTTCTCGTAAACCCTAGGATCGAAGTCCATCATTGCTGCGCCAAGAAGAAGATGAAGAGAACGCTGGGTTATATTGCGAGACAAGGTATCCTCAAAGGTCGTTTCGTTTCCTTCTTCTCCTTCCTCCAGTGCCGATGTACAGTTAGCATTAGGGTGTCAATTTGAGAAATTATTACGCGCGGAGTCCTTATTTAATAATATTAAGTAAATACGCAGTAATAAGTAAATATGTAAAAAATATTTTATAAATATTCAGTAAATATTTAATAAATATTTAATAAATACACAGAGACCGGACGCAACTCTATATCCATACTCCGTAACGTAATAATTTCTCCAATCTTTGACACGATCCGAAAATCTGGATTCGGGGTAACCTGACTATTATACGGGTCTGATTAGGGTTCGAATATCTGACCCGATTTTAGTTTCGAGTAGTATTCGGGTCAACCCGACAACCCGATATTGACTCGATTTTAACATGATTTATTCATTAATATTACGGACTTAGGATCAAGGTCGTGCGTGTTTCGTCTTGCGGCTTTCGTCTTTCGGCTTTCCTCTTCTCTTTTCGCTCCGTGGCCTTGCCCTTGTTTCCATCTATGTTCTTCTTGTTTGAGTGCTTGTTGTAGGCTCGATTATATTCATCAAGAAATTAAGCTCCGATCGAAGGTGAAGAATTCAAGTCTCCTTCTCTCCCCTCGTGGTTAGGTATTCCCCCTTAAGCTTCAGATTTTGTCGGCATATATCGACAACTGATAACCCTTTTTCATTTCAAGATAATGGAATGATAGAATGATTGCTTGACTTTTTAGTCTTTATTATGAGTTTACAAAAAGTTTTTTTATTTTTTTTTTATTTTTTATATTTGAGCTTCTCAAATGAAAACTATAAATTGTGTGTGCGTGATTAACAAACCGTAGGTGATTTGAAATTGTCAGTCATAAATATCACTACTTATTCTTTATTCTTTACTGTTTTTTATTCATATATGATTACATGATTTACATCCGATCTGAAATCTCTCAGCTTGATGTTTGTCGTTCGTCATTATGTCAGTTTGGACCGTCCAGTTGAGGGATTAGATTTTAGGCTTTTATCCTTTTATTATTTTAGTTCATGTGGAGAAATTTGATTGTTTACATGCCCTTTCTTTAATCAATGATCTGATTTACTTATAACAATGCTTCTCAAGTTCTTGTCATCTTGGTTTGATGAGTGAAATGATTACTAAAGCATAACAAATTTTTAGTTTAATCTTATTGTTAAAAAATAGCAATATGGTCGTTAAATACAAATTTATGGCCTTCATGATGCCCAATTCTTGTCATCTTGGTTGACATATTGCATTTACACATTTTTGTATTGTAAGTACTGCAGCAATGCTGATATGCTCATTGACTAATTCATCTTTTTGACGATGGTTTATTGTGAATGATTGGCTTTTTAAATATTATTGAACTCATCCTTCTCTACTGCAGCTTCATATTTACATTATCTTTAATAAAGATTTTCATATGAGCTTTGTTAGATGAAGGATTCTAACACAGTTGTTGAAAGCATTTCCACATAATGTGATTGAGTTGGACCTGTAATTTCAATATTTGCTATTTAGTGTTTATAATTTATGCTTCTAATTTGTTAAGTATATAATTTGAGTTTATTTGTAAATTGCAATCATGTAATGTATTAAACTTTTAATTGTTATGTATTATGTAAAAATATAACATTGTAATTTGAAAACAATTTATACAATACTTACAAGTTTTTAGTATACTTTAGCTTGCCAAATTTCATGTAATATTAATTGCAAATTTATTTTCCAAATTTCATGCATTAAATTGCTTATAGGCCGGTCGGGTTGACCCGAACCCGTACCGGGTCGGGTCAAAAATTATAGGGTCAAAGTCAGGTTTGACTCGAACTTGACTCATGGACACGAATTGTCACCCTTAATTAGCACCATCGCCCATAATTTGTAGAAGAGGTGCTGGCGGTGAGGAATTATGTAAAGCCGATTTATTTACTTAAAACTGTAAATTTGTTTATAAACTTTATTATTTTTTAAAAAGATCAATCACCTACAAATATTAATCTTAATTATTTATAAGATTAAATTTTTTATATTAAAAAGAAATAAAAATAAGAAATCAAATAAACTACATGTGGAACTTAGACAGTGGGATAGAATAAAAAGTTACACTTTGGGGTTGTTTGGTAGTAAATGTATTATTTTTTCCTTTGTGGGTGTTTGGTTGGATGAAAAATAAATCCATTGTAAAGTAAAATAAAAGCAGTGTAATCCATTTTAGTTCATTTTTTAGGTGAATCGCTCCCAATTTAATCAAGAACAATTAAGAATGTTTTACACGGCTCAAGTGATTCATTGATCACCCATGGTGATCGCCGTCTCCACCACCACATGCTACCAACCCGCCGCCCCCAATAGTCCACCGCCCCATCATTGTTTGCCTCCCGCCATCTGCCACCCCACCGCCCAACCTCCGGCCACCCCGGTTACAATCTTCTTACAATTTATATAGCATTCATTTTACTTCAAAAAAAAAAAGTCAAGTCCAACATTCCTTTTTCACTCATCCAAATAGCTATAAAGTATTTCTTTTACATTGTATTCCAAAAGTGTTTTATTGTGAAGGGTTTATAAAAATGCTGGCAAGTTGATCTTAAGTAGAAACTATAATATCTTAGGATTTGATGTATTATGTAATAAATTAATATTCAATCTAATTGTATGTTTGTATGAGCATTGAAGATTGGGTTATTTGTAAGAGCAAGAGAGAAAAGTTATCACAAATTCACAGTTGAGATATGTTGTTGAAGAAATAGGAACACCACACTTATAGAGTGGACGCCAAAATGGTATAATATAAGTGGTGGCTAAAAGTTATCACATAAAGCATTGCAGGTCTTAGCCACTAAATTATTTCTTAACGCACTAGAAGAATAGAGTTTTGCTAAGAAACAAGAAACACACAATAATAAGATGCAAACCATATATCGAGAGTTTAGCTAGTCCTACCTGCATTGGCATATGTGAAAATATTCAAAAGTGTTCTTGTGAATGGGAGTGTCATAATAAGTAGCCCCTTGGATATATGGGAAAAGACATTTGAGTCTTTTGATATTAGGAGCAAAGGTATTTTTGAATTGCTTGACAAAGTCTGTTTATTATGAGAGAGAGATAAAGGTGGGTGATGGTTAGGTATTGCAACAGACCAATTATATTCAAGGTGTGGCTAGCAAGTTTTGTATAGGATATCTCCATGAGTGTAGTTTTGGTTGATAAAGGATTATGAAGGATTTTGAAGTTGTTCATACCACGCATCGGAGCAGGTCTAGCTCATATGGTGCTTAGTGTAGGCACATACCATAATGGTTGGTGAAACCATTAGGCCAAGGAATTTCAAGGTGTTACAAAGGTTTCTCATGTGAAATGAGGCAGTTAGTTTTTCTACGAGAGCTAAGGTGGCATGAGGATCATTATTGCCTTATCGGTCAATTGGATATCATTGGTGTAGTTCAAAATATAGAAACAATTGGAATTGGCTTGGTAGATTATGAAGGAGGGTCAACTAAGCTGAAAATAAATCCTTATTGAGGCAATTTGTTGGTTAAGGTTGAAAAAATATTTCTTAAGCGCTTTTTTAAGCTTATGTATAACCTTTTTAAGGAGGCAAATGTGGTTTGGGTGTTACAAGTCTTGGAATACTAGGAATAACATTGTAACTAGTCTTGAATCATATTCTACTGATAATCTATTAGGTGTGGGAAGTAGTCTATGTACCTCATGGTAAATATAGGAATAGACTATCTCTTTCATATAAGTACTTGTTTTTCCCCGTGATACGATATGGGTTGATGTAGTTGCTATAGGTTAGCGATGAAGTGGGATGTTGCTCTCGTGCCGAGGTACTAGTTCCCAACTGATAGTAGAGAGCCAATAAATAAATTCTAGGGGTTGATGCGCAAGTAGTTGATGCATAGCTTGTATTATTAATGGATGCCATAATGACCAATCTTGTTACAAAATTGGCGCACTACTAGGGGGAAGATGTTCAATTCACTTGATGACTAGAGAGTGGGGAGCAACCTGCTTTGTGATTGCTAGAATGAGGTGTCCTCTATTGTTGTTAGTATTACAGGAGTGGTTAGGATAAGAACCTTTGGGTGTAGCAATAATGGTGTAAGAATCTATGATTTGGAGTGAATGTAGCTCATGGGTGGAGTGAATGTAGCTCATGGGTTGCTTTGCTATAAGATTATTTTCTTCAATACAAGGTAGGGAGTAAGGATCATTGAGAGAAATTTGTTGGAGGTTTGTTTTAATGGTTTTTTAAACACTTAATAAAATGGAGAGAGCCTATTAAGTGTGTAGAGGATGACACCTTCAAGATCAAGGTAAGATCTCGATCCATTGTTTGCTATGGATTTAACTTTGGTTTTGATGGGGAAAAAATGTCAAGTCAGGGTTTGGTCTTTCCATGGTATTGTTGTGCATTTCATTCTAAATCTAAATAACTTGAAAACAACTCATTTATTGAAGTATATTTTCAATAGTAGTTCATATTTAAGCACATGTTTAAGGTAAGGGCATAAGGCATAGGTGAGTTGTGATACCTAAATGTTCTGACCTAACCTGATTCAAAATGCCATTGAATTTCTACATGTGTTTGAGCCTGATTTATGTGCAAGTGAGAGTCTGTATGCATTTTAAAGTGTGTCTCTAGGGTTTATTTGCATGTTTTACAAATGTGAAATTTTTCCCCTGGAGCGTTGCAACGTTGGAGATGGCGCCACCACAACATTGGGCTTTCTAGAATTTTGAAAATTAACTCATACTGCTGTAATATCAAGATCTGCTCCAGTATCGTCCAGGACGATACTGGGATCGTCCTGGGACGATCAGTGGAATTCAGCTCCAGTTTTAGCCCAGTTTTGCTCCAGGTGATTTTCTGCATGCATCGTCCAGGCCGATTGGAGACATCGGCCAGGCCGATCGGCACTGTAGAAAATATCGTCCATGCAATAGCCCTGAATGGAGACCAGGCCGATCCTTTTGGTCGGATCGTCCCGGGACGATGCTGCGATCGGCCGGGCCGATCTGTGTATTATAAAGCTGATTTCAAGTCATTTTGAGGAGAGAGAAAATCATTAAAAACGAAAATATCAGCCGAGGAGAGAGAAAGTCGTGGACTTTTGTGCAAAAGTGGATTTTCGGACGACGCGGAGCCGTTTTCGATCGAAGTGACTGTTGAGGAAATTGCTGTGCTCGAGGTAAGGCACATTCCGCCTTTCTCAATTTTCAGTTCCGTCGTGTTTGGCGGTATATTCTGTCCGGATTTTGTTTCCGTTAGCGATTTTCGTCCGTATCTTTTGAACGGTTCAGTTTTTACCGCGTAACTTTCTGTATATTGTTGACGTGCCGAGTGTGCACATTTTGGTTATTTTCTGAAGATTTTCGTCCGGGTATTTTTGATTCGACTGTGTTTTTAGTCGACCGGATTTTTCTGTGAAATTGGAATTTATCTGTGCAGTAGAATAAAGGTTCTGAAATGTGATTATCTGTATTCTGTGCGAATTCGGTAAATTTTCTTTGCAGGAATTTTTGTGTAAATTCCGTATACTGCCGTTGTGCTGCCCGATTTTTGTGTAATTTCTGAATTGTCCGGATTTCTTCTGAATTGAAATGCTATGTGTATAAGCTATAAAAAGGGAGTTATAAGGGGCCTGGATCCTATGAGATTCAGTAAGTGTCAGGGAAATCTGAAATGAGCTCAATCTAAAATTTTGATATTCGTTCTGTTCCGGATCCGAGGAAAAATCTGTTTAGGTGCTATAAGCACTATTTATATATTCTGGTGCTGGAAGCACATCTGATTTGTTCTGGTGCTATAAGCATATTTGTTCTGGTGCCGTGAGCACACTTAGCTATTAATTACTCAGCTATTATTCTGGTGCCGGGGGCACACTTAGCTATTAATTACTCAGCTATTATTCTGGTGCCGGGGGCACACTTAGCTATTAATTACTCAGAGAATTTCTGGTGCCGTGAGCACATTTAGCTATTAATTACTCAGAGAATTTCTGGTGCCGTGAGCACATTTAGCTATTAATTACTCAGAGAATTTCTGGTGCCGTGAGCACATTTAGCTATTAATTACTCAGAGAATTTCTGGTGCTGTGAGCACACTTAGCTATTAATTACTCAGAGAATTTCTGGTGCCGTGAGCACACTTAGCTATTAATTACTCAGAGAATTTCTGGTGCCGTGAGCACATTTAGCTATTAATTACTCAGAGAATTTCTGGTGCCGTGAGCACATTTAGCTATTAATTACTCAGAGAATTTCTGGTGCCGTGAGCACACTTAGCTATTAATTACTCAGCTATTGTTCTGGTGCCGGGGGCACACTTAGCTATTAATTACTCAGCTATTGTTCTGGTGCCGGGGGCACACTTAGCTATTAATTACTCAGCTATTATTCTGGTGCCGGGGGCACATTTAGCTATTAATTAAATATCTGATATCTGCTATATGATTCTGATATGATTTGTTCCGTTCTGATATGATCTGTACGAATCTGATTCTGTTGATCTGATATGTCTGATCTGTTCTGTTTCTGATTTGATACGACTTCTGTTTCCGTACAGTTCTGTTGATTTGATATCCGTTCCGATTCTGTTCTGTTCTGATATGATCTGAATTTCTGATTTCTGTACGATTCTGATTCTGATGTGATATCTATCCGTATCTGTTCTGATTTGTTCTGTTTTGTTCTGATAAGTTTCGATTTGGATATTTGTCTGATTTTGTTCCGATTTCTGATCGGATTTCTGTCTGATGAGTTTGGTTTTGGATTCTGAGAGTTTTGATTGGAGGTTTGTTGCTTTGCTGAGCTGTTGAGCTCACCCTTGCTTTCTGGTGGTTTTCAGGTTCTGGGAAGGGCAAGGAAGTTCAGGATTAGATTTCAGAGTCTGATCAGATTAGGTATTTTTGTACTTTTGATTTTTGTACAGTCATGGCTTTCCTGTTCTGTCTTTCTTTCTGTTGAAAGCCATGTACTGTTCTGTAGATGATTATTTTGAGGAAATGAATTAAGATAGATGTTTTGTTCCGCTGCATTTGATGTTTTTAGTAGCTCTGTTGTTCTGTGTGCTTCTGTTGAGTTAAGAATTTGGAAGATCAGTTCAGTAACCTAATCCAAAGCCAGATCCTGGTTAGCTATTCTCCGTCGCGATCCGGCGCGGGCGGGATCCGTCTCGTCTCGGGTCGGGTCGTGACAAGCTTTTTTGGTATCAGAGCACTGGTTTTGGAAACAGGTTGGATTGTAAAACAGAGCTCTAGGAAGTGATCAGTGAGTCTGTCTGGGAGGTAGTTTTGGGTCGTTTGGCTTTTTGTTGTGTTATTTTGTGTTGTTTTGTGATAGTTTTCCGGATTTTCTGGATTTTTCTGTATGGATCAGCCAGACCCAGACATGACAGAAGGTCAGAGTGCCGATCAGGCAGCACCAGTGGGGAGTACAGCCCCAGTGGTCGGTGCTGATACGCTTTCACAGTTTGCTTCACTTGTTGCTCAGATGATGAGCGAGACTCAGAGCAGAGCTTCGACTGTTAGATCTGAGGACATTGATCGACACCTGCAGTTATTTTTGAGGTTGAAGCCTCCGAGGTTTGAGGGCGCTGTTGAGCCCAGAGCAGCCGAGGAGTGGCTGAGGAGATTGGAGAAGACTTTTGACGGTGATGCAGTACGAGGCTGAGTTTACTGCATTAGCCAGGTACGCTCCGCAGCTGGTTAGCACGTCTGCTGAGAGGTGCTACAGATTTCTGAGAGGCTTACGAGACACTTTGAGGCAGCCTCTGATACCGTTCCGGATCACCGATTTCTCTGAGCTTGTGGAGCGAGCTCGTCTGATTGAGAATGACATGACGGCTACTCAGCAGCGGTGGACTGCGAGTAGGAAGAGGTTTGGAGGAGAGACATCTGGCAGTGGTTCCTCTGGGAAGAGGAGATTTGTTCCTGGATCTGGATCTGGAGATTCCAGAAAGAGCGGAGGATCGTCTGGTACTGCTACCAGTACGACTAGTTCTGGATCTGTCAGTACGGCACCTGTGTGCCAGAGTTGTGGACGGCGACACCATGGCCAGTGCTACAGGATAGCTGGTCTTTGTTTCAGATGTGGTCAGCCGGGACATAGGATTGCAGAATGTCCACAGATGGGATATGAGCAGCGATCTGAGGGCTTTGTCAGACCTGTTGGTTCAGCAGCAAGAAGACCGAGGACTGTTCCTCCTCGCCCTGAGGGATTTGCTGGTAGAGGCGGTGGTTCTAGTTCTGCACCACGGAGACCACCTACGATTCAGAGGGAGCAGAGTAGTTCTGTTGCTTCAGCTCCTGTTCCAGTTCAGCCACGAGTTTACAGTCTGAGTCAGCAGGAGGCTCGTGATGCTCCGGATGTTGTGACAGGTACGGTTTACATTTCTGATCAGCCCTGTCGTGTTTTGTTTGACTCTGGAGCGAGTCATTCTTTTCTGTCCGAGCATTGTTTTGAGATTTTACATTTGGATTCGATGGTTTTACCGGTTTCTTTGTCTGTGATTTTACCGGCTGGGAATCCATTGATTGCTCGACAGTTTTGTTTGTGTGAGATCGAGATTTCTGGCAAGAAGTGGAAATCGAGTTTGATTCGATTGCCGATTTCTTCGTATGATGTGATTCTGGGCATGGATTGGCTGAGTCAGTATGAAGCCCAGATTGACTGTCTGAAGAAGCAAGTGAGTTTGCTTATGGCTGGAGAGAGAATTGTATTTCAGGGATTACGAGGTGTTCTCTCCAGTCTGATTTCTGCGTTGGAGGTGAGCAGAATGTGGAAGAAGGGATGTCCGGTATTTTTGGCTTCGGTGCGGGATCTGAACCTGGAGGTTGGTTCTGTTTCTGAGATCCCTGTGGTTCGGGAGTTAGCTGCAGTTGTTTTTGCTTTGAAGATTTGGCGTCATTACCTGTATGGCGTCAGATGTGAGATCTTTACTGATCATAAGAGCCTGAAGTATATTTTTACTCAGAAGGATCTGAACCTGAGCCACCTTCTCGACTCGAGTTGATCAAGGACTACGATTTGACTATTCAGTATCAGCCTGGGAAGGCGAATGTGGTAGCGGACGCTCTGAGCAGGAAGTCTTCTGGATTCTCAGGTATTCAGCTTACCTGTGATGACTTTCTGATTCGTGATTTGGAGAGATTGCAGTTGGAGGTGGTTTCCTCCAGTGATTTGGAGTTGGCTCAGATGAGTATTCAGTCTTCTTTGGAAGCACGGATTCAAGAAGCCCAGAAGTCAGATTCTGACTATTCGAAGTTGATTGCTCAGATTGGATCTGGTAAGACTCCTGAACTTCGAATTTCTGATTCTGGTGTTATTTTCTGTAAGAACAGGTTGTGGGTACCTGTGTTTGGAGACTTGAGGCAGGAGATTCTGTACGAATCTCATCTTTCTGGCTACACTGTTCATCCAGGCAGTGGTAAGATGTACGCTGATATGAAACTTTTGTTTTGGTGGCCTGGGATGAAGAAGGATGTGGCAGAGTTTGTGTCGAGATGCGAAGCCTGTCAGTTGGTGAAGGCAGAGCATCAGCGACCAGGTGGACTGTTGCAGTCGTTGCCTATCCCTGAGTGGAAATGGGAGGAGGTAACGATGGATTTTGCGATGGGTTTTCCTCGATCTAGACAAGGACATGATGCCATTTGGGTGGTTGTAGATCGATTGACCAAGTCAGCCCATTTTCTTCCGATCAGACAGACGGATTCAGTTGATCGCTTGGCACAGATTTATGTGAAGGAAATAGTCAGATTGCACGGTGTGCCTCGTGTGATCGTATCTGATCGAGATGGACGCTTTACTTCCAGACTTTGGAAAGGCATTCAGCAGGGCTTGGGTACGAAACTGCATTTCAGTACAGCCTTTCATCCTCAGACCGACGGACAGTCTGAGAGGACGATTCAGGTACTGGAAGATCTGTTGAGGCTTTGTGTTCTGGACTTTAGCGGAAGTTGGGAGGATCATATTCCGCTGATTGAGTTTGCTTATAACAACAGTTTTCAGTCCAGTATCGGTATGGCACCGTACGAGGCTCTGTATGGCAGGAAGTGTCGTACTCCTTTGACTCTGACGGAGGTCGGAGATAGACAGGCTTTGGGGGCCACTTTTGCTGATGAAACTACTCAGAAGATCAATTTGATAAGAGAAAGATTGAAAGCCGCTCAAGATCGTCAGCAGAAGTATTACAATCAGAAGCACAGATTTGTTGAGTTTCAGGTTGGTGACTTTGTGTATGTCAAAGTCAGCCCGATGAAAGGTGTGAGCAGATTTGGTCAGGTAAGCAAGCTTAGTCCAAGGTATGTTGGACCATTTGAGATTTTGGAAAGAATTGGAAAATCTGCTTATCGCCTATTGCTTTCTGATTCTATGCCGGATGTGCATAATGTGTTTCACGTATCCACTCTGAGGAAGTGGGTTTCAGACTCTGGGAAGAAGTTGTCAGCTGATGAGGTGGAGATTCAGGAGAATCTGGCGTACAAGGAAGAGCCAGAGCTTCTTTTGGCGTACGACGTCCGAAAGTTAAGAAATAAAGAGATTCCGATGGTTAAAGTCCAGTGGAAGCACCGGACTGCACGGGAAGCAACTTGGGAGAAGGAGTCTGATATGAGACGGTCGTACCCGTACTTGTTTTGACTGAGTTTGGACTGGATAATGTCGAGGACGACATTTTTCTGAGTTGGGGAGATTGTAATATCAAGATCTGCTCCAGTATCGTCCAGGACGATCTGGGATCGTCCTGGGACGATCAGTGGAATTCAGCTCCAGTTTTAGCCCAGTTTTGCTCCAGGTGATTTTCTGCATGCATCGTCCAGGCCGATTGGAGACATCGGCCAGGCCGATCGGCACTGTAGAAAATATCGTCCATGCAATAGCCCTGAATGGAGACCAGGCCGATCCTTTTGGTCGGATCGTCCCGGGACGATGCTGCGATCGGCCGGGCCGATCTGTGTATTATAAAGCTGATTTCAAGTCATTTTGAGGAGAGAGAAAATCATTAAAAACGAAAATATCAGCCGAGGAGAGAGAAAGTCGTGGACTTTTGTGCAAAAGTGGATTTTCGGACGACGCGGAGCCGTTTTCGATCGAAGTGACTGTTGAGGAAATTGCTGTGCTCGAGGTAAGGCACATTTCGCCTTTCTCAATTTTCAGTTCCGTCGTGTTTGGCGGTATATTCTGTCCGGATTTTGTTTCCGTTAGCGATTTTCGTCCGTATCTTTTGAACGGTTCAGTTTTTACCGCGTAACTTTCTGTATATTGTTGACGTGCCGAGTGTGCACATTTTGGTTATTTTCTGAAGATTTTCATCCGGGTATTTTTGATTCGACTGTGTTTTTAGTCGACCGGATTTTTCTGTGAAATTGGAATTTATCTGTGCAGTAGAATAAAGGTTCTGAAATGTGATTATCTGTATTCTGTGCGAATTCGGTAAATTTTCTTTGCAGGAATTTTTGTGTAAATTCCGTATACTGCCGTTGTGCTGCCCGATTTTTGTGTAATTTCTGAATTGTCCGGATTTCTTCTGAATTGAAATGCTATGTGTATAAGCTATAAAAAGAGAGTTATAAGGGGCCTGGATCCTATGAGATTCAGTAAGTGTCAGGGAAATCTGAAATGAGCTCAATCTAAAATTTTGATATTCGTTCTGTTCCGGATCCGAGGAAAAATCTGTTTAGGTGCTATAAGCACTATTTATATATTCTGGTGCTGGAAGCACATCTGATTTGTTCTGGTGCTATAAGCATATTTGTTCTGGTGCCGTGAGCACACTTAGCTATTAATTACTCAGCTATTATTCTGGTGCCGGGGGCACACTTAGCTATTAATTACTCAGCTATTATTCTGGTGCCGGGGGCACACTTAGCTATTAATTACTCAGAGAATTTCTGGTGCCGTGAGCACATTTAGCTATTAATTACTCAGAGAATTTCTGGTGCCGTGAGCACATTTAGCTATTAATTACTCAGAGAATTTCTGGTGCCGTGAGCACATTTAGCTATTAATTACTCAGAGAATTTCTGGTGCCGTGAGCACACTTAGCTATTAATTACTCAGAGAATTTCTGGTGCCGTGAGCACACTTAGCTATTAATTACTCAGAGAATTTCTGGTGCCGTGAGCACATTTAGCTATTAATTACTCAGAGAATTTCTGGTGCCGTGAGCACATTTAGCTATTAATTACTCAGAGAATTTCTGGTGCCGTGAGCACACTTAGCTATTAATTACTCAGCTATTGTTCTGGTGCCGGGGGCACACTTAGCTATTAATTACTCAGCTATTGTTCTGGTGCGGGGCACACTTAGCTATTAATTACTCAGCTATTATTCTGGTGCCGGGGGCACATTTAGCTATTAATTAAATATCTGATATCTGCTATATGATTCTGATATGATTTGTTCCGTTCTGATATGATCTGTACGAATCTGATTCTGTTGATCTGATATGTCTGATCTGTTCTGTTTCTGATTTGATACGACTTCTGTTTCCGTACAGTTCTGTTGATTTGATATCCGTTCCGATTCTGTTCTGTTCTGATATGATCTGAATTTCTGATTTCTATACGATTCTGATTCTGATGTGATATCTGTCCGTATCTGTTCTGATTTGTTCTGTTTTGTTCTGATAAGTTTCGATTTGGATATTTGTCTGATTCTGTTCCGATTTCTGATCGGATTTCTGTCTGATGAGTTTGGTTTTGGATTCTGAGAGTTTTGATTGGAGGTTTGTTGCTTTGCTGAGCTGTTGAGCTCACCCTTGCTTTCTGGTGGTTTTCAGGTTCTGGGAAGGGCAAGGAAGTTCAGGATTAGATTTCAGAGTCTGATCAGATTAGGTATTTTTGTACTTTTGATTTTTGTACAGTCATGGCTTTCCTGTTCTGTCTTTCTTTCTGTTGAAAGCCATGTACTGTTCTGTAGATGATTATTTTGAGGAAATGAATTAAGATAGATGTTTTGTTCCGCTGCATTTGATGTTTTTAGTAGCTCTGTTGTTCTGTGTGCTTCTGTTGAGTTAAGAATTTGGAAGATCAGTTCAGTAACCTAATCCAAAGCCAGATCCTGGTTAGCTATTCTCCGTCGCGATCCGGCGCGGGCGGGATCCGTCTCGTCTCGGGTCGGGTCGTGACAACTACAGTGCTAGGGGTAGCGCTGCGGTGCTATAGGCTCTTAGATGGAGAGCTGCAGCACTCGCTCAATTGGGTACCATGACGCTAGGTTGAATTTTTATATTAATAATATCATTTTCCACTATTTAATTAATTACATTCCCTCAAAGCTTCTGACTAGAGAAAAAGATAGGAGAAATTTATTAGAGAGAAAGTTTATTCCAGGCTACATCAAATCATTTTAAACTTTTGGTCTAGTTCTGAAAATTGTTCGAGTCAAGATAGGTTACATCTGCCTATCTTAGTTTTAAAAAATAACAAATTAAAAAAATATATTTAATTTATAATTTCATTAGCAAAAAATGAGGATAACTTGTTAGGTAACTTTATGTATGTTGCAAATACAATAGTTTTAAACAGTTAGGTGTTTTCTTCAAAATTTTCATCAATTAATTAAGAGAAGGGAGTAGGTTAGCTTAGTGGAAAATGATATTTGCATTTTTAAATTTTGGCCAAGAACTGTGTCGCCCAATCGCCCACGGCACAGCGTCGCAACTACATGCCAAATGGCTCAACATAAATTAATTGCTAAAATTCCAGAGTGCTCAGTTGCTATGACACCACCTAACCCAACACCAAAACATCTATAGGGGCAAAGTTTTAGATTTTACTAACGTGCATGCAATCCTTTGGGACCCCTCTTCAAAACACATGAGATCTTCACATGCATACAAAGCAATCCCAGACGCATGCAGATGAGTTCAAATATAGACATTCAGTGAGTTATTTCTTTTAGATTGCATCATAATAGGTACAACTGTATCATGATTAATTAGTAGGTGTTACAACATATCACCTTTATATTTAAAATACATGTTATGCATTCATTTACTTTCAATTAATAAAACATGCATTTTTAGTATATTACAAGCATATTAATGTGTATAGTAATAACTATATTGGTTGTATATGATCTATATAATGTGAAATGTGTGTCAAGGCAAGAAAAACTAACTGAAAAATATTTGACTAATTCAGATTTGCTTGAGATATATTATTCTATGTATGAGGGTGAGCCACCAGGCTTTCTTTTAAATAAGGTATATAGTGTATTCCATAGTGATATGAAAAGTGAGGCATAGAGAGACTGATTAACATAATATGATATGTAGTCGGACATGAAGTGATAACTTTTTACGTGAAAGCCACCTGACTTGAGACTTGTCATTTGAGACATGGGATATGAGACTGATTTATGTCAACAAGATTGATATGATTGAGACGGATTCTTATAGAATTGATGTACATGATATTATACACGAAAACACTACAAGTAGCTAGGCGTCCTATCTTTGTTGCATATACATATTACATGAGCATATATGATAAATCACATAAGTGATATGATATATAAAAGGATACACAAATGACCGATATCGACATATGATATGGTTGATATGATTGATACAAGGGCACACGATATATATGAGCTATATGATATACATTATATATATATATTGTATATGATATTAATGTTATATGACGTGTACATACATATTAGCATATGACACTATAGTGGATTGATAAGACTTATCATCGATACATTGTATTTGATAGAAACAATGATATACATGCGTACGATATTCATGCACATAATAGACAAGTGTATTAATTTATAGAAAATAAAATATAAATTATTTTGTAACTGATGGGCATAGAAAATTAAAAAAATTATTTACAACTGATCTTTTATATGGTTATTGATCATTGATTTTGAATCACCTAATTTACATTGCTCATGTGAGATTACACTGTTCACATTAATTGATATATATATTTTTACAGCTACATGTTCATACTGATATTAATTTAATGATTACATGCATACTGCTTCTATTATCTTGTATTGATTGTAATCGTAAGTTTTGGTAACCTAACCTACTGAGTTGTTAGCTCGCTTCTTAATTTTTACATATTTTTAGCAAGGGTTCAGGATCTAGAGGAGTGAGACAAGCCAGACTTTTCCATGTTTTTAATTTATTTTCTAAATTTTTATTTATTCTTTTGAAGTCATGAGTAGAGCGAGATAGAATGATGTATGGTGATTGATCTCCAACTATTATGCATAAAATTTTTTAGATATGAATATATAAATATTATTTTGATGTATACGAATTATAGTTTCAGAATTAGGTGATCTTGGGCTCTTTGGATTTATATTGTCTCTACACTTATATTGATTATAAACATGCAATATTTATATATTATTCATCATCCAAATAATAACTTGATTTTTTTATTTAAGCTTTAAGTGCTTGATTTGGTCTCATTTAGACTTGAACTGGATTACTGGTACTAAACTATTCATCTCACCAAGATGTTATAGCTCAACCACAAGTTTGTTAAATCAAAATTTAGATAGCCCTAAATTAGATTTTGGTACTTTTTCATTTTAATCTGCATCAGTATAGATGCTTCATCACTTAAATTTTTGAGTGCCTCTTCAATATTTTGATGTCGATCATGATGCATTTTAAAATCTTTAGACCCCGTTTAAGATAATTTAATTTATGAATATGCAATTAATTTTTATATTATTTTTATCTCAAAATAAATTTTAAATTTTTAAAACTCATTATGACTACATTTTAATCATGAAATATGAATGACCAATTTATAAAATGGAGCTTATTTTAAATTTAAATTAGCTTAAGGAGCATATTAACGAAAAAATCTAGAAAGAAGCAAATACAGATTTAAAATATTCGGTTTCATTAGAAACCAGAATTAAATTATCTAATTTCCATATACCATTGAAACGGAACTTCATTATTCAGTTTCAATAGAAAATGTTCATAAGTTTTAATAAAAAAAAATTCCTTAAGAAACCGGTACTCTATATACCGGTTTCTTAATAAACAAATAATTTTTCCCCCAAGAAACCAGTATCGATTTCTATGAAAGTCAATTATTAATTTTACTTTTTTTTTACACTATTTCAATTTCAATTATTAGTTTATAACCTAATAGTAATTTATTTATTATATTTTTTTTAAAAAATAAATTAAATATATTTAATATAATTAATAAATATTAATATATTTAAAAATAATTAAAAAATAAATATATACTAACTAATTTATAAAATATAACTTAGAATTTTTAAAATAAAATATAAGAAAAAAATTATTAACTAGAACTTAATATTAAAGTTTAAAAAGTTATTAAATATTAATTTTTTTCTTAAATAATTACTAATATAAAAATAATAATTTAAAACATTTTATAACTTTATAAAATTTAATATTTAATTTTAAAAATATTTAATAAATTGGCATTTTATAAAAACAAATATTAAACTTAATTTAATTGATATTAAGTAATATTACGTGTATAGAAACCAGTACTGATTTCTTAGGAATTTTTCTAAGAACTTGATATTGTTAGTAAAGTTTTATCTTCAAATCAGTAAGAATTGCCAAAATAGCGTACTTGATCGGATGTTTTGGCTGAATATTTTCTTTTCTCCAACCTATAAGAGACATTCTTCTTCAAAATAATATAGAACATATATGTTGTGTGATATGAATAAATAAATAAATTAATAAATAAAGGAGATTTTTTTTTTCTCTTTTCCTCTCAATCAAAGTCCTATATGGTCTTGATTGGATACCCACGCTTTGGGCGGGCGGGCTTTGCCCAACCATGGCGACTTTCGAGATGTAGTATCCACCCATATCCACCCACTTTCCATGCTTTTTTAAACACAATCCACCATAGATTTATGGTCTTGAGGCTTATTGCACTTTGCTCTGACTGTAAACTTTTAAGCTGCATATTGAAATTTACCATGGTCGCAACGCGATTCAATTTTGCACACTGTGAAGTGAGGATTACGATAATATGCATCATATTATAATTAGCAAAGTAAATCAATTGATCCCCACCTTGTTGAGTACCCACCTATAAGGCCACCCTAGACATACCCATACCCACCTACACCCATTCCCATTGGGTTAACCGGGTATGATTAGATACATGGGTGGGTATGGGTACCCAATGCGGGCTTTGCTCTCAACTACAATAATACCATGCATATACCCATCATAAAATGATAATACAAGCAGAATGTGATAAAAGTATTCTGATTTATCTATTACATTTATTTAATTAATGGATGAGGTAACTATTTATTTTAAGAAAAATTTAATGAATAAAAAAAATTAAAAATAAAACACTGCCCTGATGATTCCAAACACTGGTTTCGACATGGAGAGTGTTGATAAGTAAACGTGGCAGCTGATGATAGTTCCCTGTATTATTTATTTTACTCCCGAGTATTTGAATGGACTATAACAACGGTGACAACCATAGCATGGTTTAGGGGTGTCAATTTTTGACACGACCCAAACCCTGATTCAGAAAAATTCGGATTAGGATTAACCCGGACCCGAAACGGATTGGATTCGAATTCAACAAATCAACCCTTTTAAAAATCGGGCCTGGTTTGGGTTGACACAGCAACCCGAAAATGACACGAAAACTCCTATTTGACCCGGAAACCCGAGAATGACTTATTTTTTACCCGTTTTGACCCAAAACTAGCAATTTTAGGTCAACTTCGGGTCAGGTTGACAGGAAATCAAATCGGGTTTGATTCGGGTCCGAAAATCTGTCCCGTTTTTAAAAACGAGTTGGATTCGAGTTGACCCGAATAGTGCTGGATCATTTCGGGTTCAACCCGAACCCGACTCGTTGACCCAAATTGACACCCCTAGCATGAATAGTTAACCATCTAATGATCTTAATCATTTAGTGAACATTCATATATCCCAAATTAAAAAGTAAAGAAGTGATTTAGGCTTCATTTGAAACTATTTTTTATTGCTTCTTAAAATAGAGTTTTAATAAATTTTTTTAATAAAACTCTATTTTAAAAAACAATAAAAAAATCATCCCAAAATTTTTGTATTAGAAAGCTACTTTAAGAAGCAATAAAAAAGCAGTCTCAAACGAAATCTTAGGCTTCGTTTGGGACGGCTTTCTTACTGCTTCTTGAAGCAGTTTTCTAGCACAAAAAATAAAATTTTTATACTAAAAGCTGCTTTGTGAAGCAATAAGAAAGTCGTCCCAAACGAAACCTTAGCCTTCATTTGAGACTGTTTTATTATTGCTTCTTAAAATAAATTTTTAGTTAAATTGTTTAACTAAAAAATTATTTTTAAAAAACAGTAATAAAACCAAAATTAAAAGCTGTACTAAATGAAGGTTTAATTAAATTATCAAGTAGGACCATTGGGAGTTAGATAATGCAGGTGCACTGGGCTATCCACAAATAAAGCAGAAATATACAAACATCACAAGTTAAAAACTTGGAGAGAAAGAAAGGAAAAAGAACACGGCCAAAAGCCTGAGGAACAGGTTCTATGCTCGTATAAAAATTGAGTGGGAACATTAAGATCCAATTTTGATCAGAATGATCTTAAATAAGTGACACGTGTCCATTTCTTAATGATAATTTTTTCCTAATTACATGTAAATATTTTTTTTTATTTTTAAATTTCTGTAAATTAAAATTTAAATATAATATAAATATCACGAATCAAATTTTTAAGCCATTCTGATCAAATTACCTCAAGTTCCAATGAGACCTCTGAAACGAGCATATGACAACACACCTAAAAACAGAACGGCGCTTAAGATTCCTGAAAAGATGACAACCTGGGAATTCAAATGGAAAATATTTGGTATTTTATCTGGAGAAGCTAAGTTCAGGAAGACAAATTAATGAAAGAAAAGAGAGAATATTAGATGCGGAGTGTGCACAAGTATGGGGTATCTAGCGGTACCCGTATTCGGTATCGCTCGGTACCGCTGGGTACTGCTAGGTACCCAGTATTTGTGAGGACGGTGTGCACTCCGCACCTAATAATTTTTCGAAAGAAAAAGAGGCGCGGGGCGCATACCCATTTGAATACGTAGCTGTGGTCGTCATTCCAAGAGTATGGAATGTTCATGCCAAATATTCCGGCTAATAACGAGTACACGGTAAGAGAACAAGTTCCAGAGCTCAAGAACAGCTCCAACTGCAAAGACAAAAAATAAGATATAATTAGGGTTTATTGTTGTAAAAGCTTTAAGCTTTTTAATTTCATAGGCCTTTCATGTAGAAACTAATTTGCCCTTGTAAATTTCTATGATGAGTGAGACAGGGTGTTAATCCTTACAGTAGCTGCCAAAAATCAGATCAAATGAAAATTCAGTACGAATTCAGTAGAGTATACGAGTGCTAGCAGAAAATTAAGGCTTTGTTTCAGACGGTTTTCTTACTGCTTCTTAAAGCGATTTTTTAGTACTAGAAAGTCGCTTTAAGAAGCAAGAAGAAAGTTGTCCCAAACGAAGCTTAAATCACATGCAACTCATCTTGATTAATTGGTAAGAAGCTGTGGCTATCAACCAAAAAGTCTGAGTTCAAAGTTTGTGTATGACTGTATGTGATATGTGTGTAAATTTATCTTAACTAACATAAATGTCTAAAAAATAAATAAATAAATCATCCATACTGTCAAATTATGAGAAAAAACGGATCAGAATATTCTAAATAATTTTTTATAAAAAAAAGAGTAAAATTTTTTAATTTATATTGAGATATGTGAAATAAATGAATAATCAGTAAATGTTAATATAGTACTGATATCTGAGTAAATACAAATCTGTTAAAATACAAATTTATCAAGAATGAAAAATGCCCGAATAACTTGCATGGTAAGGGAAAAAGTTACTTGAATCAATTGATTTCGGTGATTGTCAAGCTGCAAAAAACACAAAAGAAAAACAAAAGTCACATATGATTCAGCGAATGGAACTGGATAATATAACAGAAATAAATAAGTAGAATTCCTCGTATTCCTCAAACTACCTGAATATTGATGTAGTCCTCAGTATCATCGATATATTCTCGCAACTGAAAAAAATAGAATGAGAATTTGGCCAGTGTAAAAACAATAAAGAAGAAACGTTCAGTTATAGAAAGGATCATTTACAAGTTGTCTGTTTATATATATATATATATATATATATATTTTTTTTTTTTTTTTTTTTTTTTGAGATAGGCCAATTAAGACAGATTCACACACACATCGCATACACAAGACTCGAACTCAAATCCTCTTAATTAATAGCCTTAGCTCTCAACTAAGAGACCGAGATAAGTTGTGTGTTCATAACATTTTTATAAGAGTAAAAGCAACAAAATTATTGAATTACAGTTTTGTTTCTTTAAATATCCGTGCAAAGCTATGTGCAGCCTTGAAAATTAAAAATGGACAGCCGTGTACGATGTTTAAAACATTTTTGGCAAAATCTTCCAATTTTGATGCTAAAACTAACTGATTTCACCTTTAGAAACACAAAATGACAGCAATTTTTTTTTCTTTTTTTTTTGTTGTACATAACTGTGCACACTTAGTAGACATAGTTGTGTACAAGTTTGCATGATGTACACAACTGCATATAAGCTTTTTTTTTTTTTTTTTCAGCTTCATCAGGTTTTGGAACTGTATATATTTATGTATGGGTTTGAAAAACGAAAAAAAGGCCACACACAGTTGTGTATAGGTGCTTTTTGACAACTTCTATTCTTGGTGCTGCGTAAGCTGTGTACAATTTTTTTTTAAACAACTTCATCAAGTTTGGTGTTGTGCACAGCTGTGACAACCATAAAATCACAAAATGTGGGCTCTACAAAGCTATGTACAACCTTAAGGGGCTGTTTGGCAAAAAGTAGGATTTAACTTGAATAATAAGATTTAGTAAATTTGCTGAAGTTAAATCCTGGAAACTATTTGATAACGGAAGGGTTAAATCCTGCTAAATCCTCTGGAGTTGTTTGGCAATGTAATCAGATTTAAGGTGGTTATTTGTAACTTTATGCTGGAAGCCATGTTCCGCTGTCCGCTCTCACCCTCCCTTAAATCTTAAGTCCGCCGAATTGCAGGATTTCGTAAATATGACAAAAACGACAATACGGAGGATTTATTCCGCCGTAACTTCCAACGGCGCCATAAAATCTGTTTGGCAGGATTTAGCGTAAATCCTGCTCAAATCGGGCATAAATCCCATTGCCAAATAGCCCCCTAAGAAAAGTAACTTATGAAAACTAAAAAAGTTTTAGTAGAACCCTATTAATATCAATCCTGCATCATCAAGATTTCATACCGTGTTCAATTTGTTCAAGGTGCCATCAATTTGCATAAAGTATGCCTGCACAGTAGTCAGTGATGGTTTGGAATTAAACATGTAAAATAAGCCATTTTAATAAAAAAACCTAATGTTAAAAATCAACTTGTTAAAAAACCTCTAGTATCATTTCAAGCTCCTCAACATCATCATCATTTCCATGAAATGTTGCCACACTTGTCTTTCCTGCTTTGGATATTCTCGAGCCTATTGTCGGAGAGGCAGGCACCCAGTTAGGAGCAGCAGAACTAGCAGGCGATGTTGTTGCTGCCAATTTTCTTGAGAGATAAAGGTCAGCCATGTCCTCATCATCCTCCAGCAGCTGTTCAAGTTCGTCTCTTACCTGGAGAAGATAACCTTGGTATCAATGAAATTATTGAAAAGAAAAACCTTTAAACTATGCATTCACTAAGGGACGTAGAAAACATTAACAAAACATAACTTGAACCGCTAAGTGTATTTTAGGGTTAAAAAACGAAGTATAAAACATACGGGGCTTAAGGATGAGAGAAACAAGAATATGTAGAGAGAATCTTATAGAAAAATAAAAAAAATAATCAAAATAAAATTCATTAAAAAATACAAGTCTATTTTTTTTTGGTTGAACATATTATACTTTATTAGTCTGTAAACTTATTTCATTGTAATATAATCCACTTAGATAAGTTAAAACAAAAATAATACGATAGATGCATCATTTGAAGTAGAATTCATTTTATCGGTTATATTTTATTTCTTATTCCTTATAGAATAATCTAATTATTATAAGATAATGTGCTTCGTAACCACATTTGAATAGCATATTTCATAGCTTAACCTAAAATATAGGCTTGATAAAAAAAATTGTTTGCATTATTAAGCGCAGGATCAATAATATCAAAAAAATTATTAAGATAATTAAATTTAATGGAATCTGTTCATTTACAGATTTACTATCCTGCATTCAAAGAACGAATATGAAAATGAATGCTCAGGCTCCCAATTCACTCTTTGGTAGATATCAAGCTCCAATGCACAATTTCAGCGAGCTCAAATTAAACTTGTTCATAATAAAAAAACAAAAACAAAAAAAAACATAAAAACAAAAAAACAAAACTGAGGCAAGTGGAAATAATTTAAAATTTTTTTATTGAATAGAATAGGGAAGCAACTGGTTTTTGACGGTCAAGGTGAATTAAAGTTAACCCCAACCTCTTTCTTTTGTACTCATAACAAACCAATTGCCTTAAGACGATCAGTCAACAACCAAAAGAATATATGAAGGAATATGCTAAAGCACCAAATTATTCTGTATCGAGAGAATGAAAACTTATCTCGGACTACCTTTTGAACCCTCGCAGTCAACCTTGTCATGCCACTCTTTAGCTTGCGCACTCTGTCCAAGTTAAGACTGCTAATCTGCAAAACAATCTCATTTTAGGAGTACTAGCATGTTGAACACATATGTAGCTGGCACTCTAAATCAATTATCAGTTTTTATCCATCTAGAGAATATTTATCAACATGAATGGAAAAGTTAAAAAAAAAAAAAACATACCTGACTTACTATTTTATAACTAAAATAAAAAGAGGAAAAAAAGACCACGTTTTTATTTTACAACTCAAGGAAATCTCATTAAGAAGCACTGCAGTGCAGCGGTTAATGCTTCATGCAATCAAGTGATGGGATACAACCACATTATGATTAAAAAAGAAATTAAAAATTGAACACAAAATGGTAAATAATAATCTTCCTCACAAGTAGCTTTTAGTGGTAAAATTGATTCGTAAAGAAAAACAAGTAAACAAACTAATATACGACAATAAAAGAATTGAATTCAGGAAATTCACATATTTGTATAAACAAGTTACTATATATGTAAAGAGTTGCTCGTCTCCTTTGTAGTCATCAAACCAAAGGACTAGAAATAAGCTATGCTTTTTCAATTTGCTCATTGCTATATGAATGAACTGAGATAGGGACAACTGTTGTAATGGAAGCCTACATAAATCTGATGCAAACTCTTACCAAGTTGATCATGTCCAAATTAAAAAATTTTGATATTGGGAGATCTTTATGGACAATGAAAGATTGTATAATATGTTGTAGGATCTTATAATAAATTCTGTTTTAAAGCCTATTCTTTATTACTATTATATATAGTCTTACAAGGAAAGGTAAAAGGTTTGGCATTCCAAAACCCCAATCAAATGGAGAGAAGTGGGACAGAAAGAGTGAGAAGATGGCTACCAACAGAGAGAATAAAGAGAGGAGTATTCTTTTTTTCCTTTTTTTTTTTTTTTCATTTTTCATGGGAGTGGTAGGAGGGTGATGGCAAAAAAGAGTTATTCTGGTTCTTCAAGAAGAAGATGTTGCTATTATTGGCCATAATAGGCAAAAGCTCTCTCACTAGAGAAAGGAAGAAAGTAATAACATCAATAATATCTTATTCTCCACATCCAACCCTCTTTATTCACAGTAGGTGGTAGTATGGTTGCATCATCTCTTAAATTACTTACATATATAAAATTAAATCTCTATCTATCTTTTTAGCTTTATCTGAAGAAAAAATTCTTGATGCACCCTTAGTGAAATATTTGCTCTTTATAATGCCGTGGATGAACGCGAGTGTTACCGAACCATGTAAGCATGTATCTTTGAGTCCATTCTCTCATCTTCATTTAATTTTTGTCCAAAATTTTATTACTATTCTAGCATGCATGTATTTAAAAATTATAAATAAGAAGCTCTAGAAGGTGTTTGGGATTTTCATAACATACTTATAACTTTTCATAGAGCTAATGATGACTTAGATTAGGGGTGCTAATAAATGACCCCATATGATAACTCAAGATGGACCCAACCTCGAAAGTACAATTTGGGCTAATTTGATTAAATTTTGGACCTGGATTGGGTTGACCTAGAAACTCAAAATTTGATCGAACTTGATCTTATTACTATTCAGGATTAGGTTAAATATATTAGGGTCTAGTTAAACGGGTTGCGTTCAAGATAATTTGCTTGTGTTTGTTAAAAAAAATTACATGATGTATATAATAAATAGATCAAGTTCGCGCTAGGCGAATTGAGATCAAGCCATATTTGAGTAAAATATTTTGACCCATATAATAAATGGGTCGAGTTTGAGTTAAAATTTTAACCCATATAATAAATGGGTCAATTCGGATCGTACATTCAGGTTGTGCCAACTTTGGGTCATACTCGAACCTGATTTATGAACCCAAATTTACACCCCTAACTCTGATAGATAATTTGATTTCTATATGCTAATCGTTTCAAAGCATTGGTCTTGTATATAAATGCCCTATAAAAAAACATCATAAAGTTCAAAGAATGAGATCAACCTTTCAAGACTTTGGGTGTGAAGGATCTCATTTTGTATCAAACAAATTCATATTAGTAAACATAAGGGTGGTTAAACATTGGGAAATTGCATTTCACGTCAAGTTAAACCAACTATATCCAAAAGACATCCATAACTTCTAACATAGTAGTAGCCTCTAACAAAAACAAAATTTAGCAAGAAATGATGATGTGAAATTTAATAAATTAGAATGACTTCAATCAAGGTTGGAACTAAAAATAATCATTCATGAAAATCATGGGCTTTACAAACTGAACAAACCTTTGAAATAAGCTCATCTAAAGCTGGATAAGCAGAGTTTTCTAGTTCTGTTGCACGTGCATCGAGATGACTACAAATCGCTTCGAGAGCAACTTCTAGGGCCCGAAACTCAAATGGAGATTCTGCACCGAATTGCATAAAAAAACTCAAGGAGGGGATGAACATGATAAACTCTAGGAACTAGCAGTAACAAATTTCCAATAATTTAATCTCAAACTATTTTGAGCAGAAAATTTTTCAGAATAACAGCAAAATAATGTTTTTCCTTTTAGAGACTTGGAGACATTTTTAACATAAATTGCAAATACAAATTAAAAACGTACTGCAATAATTTATTTCATTTGTTTTTCATAAATTCTTATGGCCTCTAGTCTCTATAAATATGTTTACTACCCACCTAATGCCATTAATTTAAAATCCACAAGTTTGTTACTTACGGCCTTTAGGCATTATGTAAAGAGATGGTTACATTATGTTAGGGTATCACTTGTTCCTCTCTTTCATTTAACTGGGTGTAGGTGAAGATAGAAAAAGTGGTCGATGGACAGGTAAAAAATTAATAGTTAACTTGGACGGTGTCATACAGAGCAATTTCTCTATTATGTGGTCAGTAATGATCACTGAATGGGTTAGAGGAGATAGAAGACAAAGGCCTTCTCAAGACAAAATAGAAGACAATAACAAAGGCTATGACCAGTAAGTTGATTCAACATCAAAGGCAATAAATTTTACTCCGTCACTGATGAGCAAAACAAGTGGAGAAATCATGCTCAGGTTTGGATAGGAAACAATACAGAAAAAGAGGGAAGAATGCAGAAGAAAGTGAGAAAATAATTTGGGTGGGTAAGTTTTTGTTTCTAGACTAATGGATACTCATCTCTTTGTGTGACTGAACGTAGGTGGATTTCAACAAATCATGCAAAATTTATTATGTTATTTTCTTGGAGTTTTGCTTGCATATTATTATTAATTTCTTCATTCTCATGATTGTCATTGCTCTCTAGCATGCATTTTTACATAAAAAATGGTATCGGAGCTAGGCATTTTGACTTTTATGAGGAAAGTGTGAGTAATGGAGTATGAAGATGGAAAGGTGAGGATATCAAAGGTACCATTAAGGATTACCTACACCATAGAAAGTTACATCTACCTATCTTCGAGTTGAACTTGGTAATTATGAGCCAAGAAGATAGATATCTCTAGAATATGCAAGTGCTGGGAGTTATACACCTACTATTCACAATGAATGTTTCTTTCAACACATTGAATGACAGAACCACAACTGGCATGATGGAAGTTATGTTTGACAAGTACGAGAAGAAAAAATGTGAACAAGGTACATCTAATGAGAATTCTTCTAATCTCCAGATGGCTAAAAGCACTTCCGTATACTTTATACTAATGAGTTATATCCAATCACAAGCCAATTGAGCTTGGTTTATATTAACTTTGATGATGAAGTTCATACATTATATATATATATATATATATGTTCATACATTATATTGTTATCATCAGTACTAGAAAGTTGGGCTAGGATCTTCATAGTTGTCAGCAACTCATGTGGGTCAATGAAGTGATGTATGTGATTTAATTTTAAATCAGGACGTCAAGAGATGAGGATCTGATGAAGGTCCTTCTACTGCTGTGAATTTTAAGAGTAGAAAAATAAGTATTGAAAGAGACAATAATGGAGGTCTATTGAATCTTAACAAACGAGCAATAACAAAGCCATGGAAAGTGATGTAGCAAAACTGGCCACATGAAAAGAGGCAGTCCACAAAGGAATAATAACTAGTGTTTGAAAAAGATGGAGAAATCTGAAAATGATGCAAGTGAAGAGATCTATGATGCACTGGTTCTTAGTGCAGATAGTCCGATGGAGTCATGAATCATAAACCCAAGTGTGCATGCTCATTTAAATCCATATAAAAAGGATTTTCTATCTAACTATTTTGTAGAAGGTTGTGGGAAATTCAATATTCTTGATGATGAACTCTTGAATGTTGTGAGGGTGTTGATTTGCAAATTAAGACTGGCAATGAGACAATGTAGAAGCTTTATAATGTAAGGAATGATATTAGATTGAACAGAAACTTAATCTTGATTGATCAATTTGATGAAAAATACGTCTCAACCATCTGTTTTGATTCTTCGAAGGTGACCAAAGGCATTATGGTGATAGCACATAAAGCCAAAAATGCTACCATGTATATGCTGTCAAACACCATAATAGTGGAGAAGCAATTGCTACATCTATTAATGGTAATTTTGAAAGTGCAATGCATGATAAAGTTTCAATAAAGTATGAGCTTCCAACAGGTAGATGGGCAGATGAAAATTATAGGGAAAATGACATTTCAGGATCAACGAGCAATAATTTAACAATGCAAGAATGGTTGTAAAGGATGACAAGCTTATCATTGATGGACTGAGGTACTACAAAACCTTAGTCAACTCCCACGGATGATTGAGAGGTTGTGTCAGATAGAAATGACTCTCTGAATACATTACATCAAAATTTCATATTAAAATACGAGATTGTTGAGATGTGGAGCCAAAATCTACTACATGAATTTGTTTTATATATTTTTCATCCATTCCTACAAACTCTACAAATCCTTTATAATTATGTTACCTACGATTTAATACCATCTACTTAACCTTTACAAGTGAGTTACCTACCTGCCTCTATGCATTAAAGAGATGATTGCAAGGTGTTGAAAAACATTACTAATCATTATCTTTAATTCATTCGGGTGTAAAGGCGAAGGTTGGAAATGTAGTCGAAGGAGTGATTGGAGATAAGTACTTATCTATTGAGTGGAAAGCAACGATCTGAAAGGCCAAAGATGATAGCTAGAAATCAAAACTGTCAAAATGGCTGGTAATTGATGAGGTGGTCTAACATAGAAAGTGATAGGCTTTCCTCTTTCTCCAATTAAGCATAGTTGGTGGAGAAATTGTGCTTAAGTTTGGGGAGAGAGAGGAAGGGGGAATACTATTGAGATAAATTGAGGAAAATATTCGAGGATAAATATTTGCATCAGATTTTTTTCTCAAGACTATAACACATTTATCTCTCTCGACATAGCCATGAACATAAAATATATTTTATTGAACCATGCAAACTTTCTTATATTTTTTCCCTGCGTTCTTCTTGTAGATTATGTTTCCCATTGTAATTATTGTTAATGCTCTTAAGCGCTTACTTTTTCTCAATAATCATTTCCCTTCCATTTCAGTTGTCCTAAAGCTAAAAAAAATATCCATATTTTATTAAATAAAATCCATGACAATAACAAAAAAGAATCAAACGCTTGCATTTTGCTCTCCTAGCTTAAAACTAATAACATATTTGATTTGGTTGATCTAAATTTCCATTAATTTAGTCATTATAGCTCGAGATTTACAACATTATGGCAAAACTGCTGATAAAGTTTCATGGAAAACCATATGTTTGATAGTAGATACTCAAACAAGTACGTTATCACAACAATCCACTAGTTGATGGAAATATATCTTGCCATTGCTTTCATTTTTTATTCCTAATCTACAAGTCCTACTTTTTAAATTTTTTACTTCTAAAGTGATACCTGTAACCCAAATTCACAATTCACTAGACATGCAAGTTGACTAAACTCTAATAACTCACCATCTTCTTCAGCAGGTTCGGCATCATAATTCCTTCCCAGGTTCTTTCTTCCCTCGGATTGTGCTAGATTGGCAGAACTCCTCACTGGCAAACGCCTTCTAAGCTCCTCCACAACTGGAATCACATTATCATCCAAAGGATCTCTAAGCATCACCTGCTTAAAACATGGATGATTAGGAGAAATAGAAGAAACAAGATTAAAGAAAATAATTCTAATCTGCGGCATATTAAGAAGGATTAAAAGAAGGTAAGAGTATCACCTCATTCGCCGTAATAATTGCCTTGATATGCTGATCCTCAAACAAAAAAGTAGAAATCAGAGAGTATACCTGACGCTAAAAAAAAAATAGAAAGTTTAAGAAAAAAATCCACATCAAACCTCAAGATTAAGAACAACTGCCTTCTCCCGACCCAGAATGGTGGAAGGATACGAGAGCATTGGATCAATAATCCTTAGGTCCCGTGCATGAATCTGAACCCTATGCATAATCGCATACTTGTCGACGTCGAGGATCGTTCCCTCCCCATCGGAATCCATCAGAATCCAACTCCTCGACGCCTGAGCCGCCTTCTTCTTAGCGGAATCCACCGTCGCCGCCACCGACACCATGCCGTCTCTGGTCATTCCCTCACCCCCTCCGCAACCCTAGAATCGTCAAATTCCGTGAGGCTGTAAGGAGGGCGAGTCCTAGATCACATGACTTCCCGCAAAAGCCCTAATTGGACATGCTCTTCGAACAGTGAGGATATATATATACGAGAGGAAGCTAGGAGGGCTCTCCACGGCGGGACGAGAGTTTCTGTTTCAAGGAATCAAATTCTGTCATATCTTATTCATGTTTTGTACTGCACCAAGAAATTCACCGGTTTTAAATGTGTGATGACGTGGCCGTTTGATAGAAATAGTGACGCCGAAATTTTCCTGGGTGGCCAAGTGGGTGAACTTCGTGGTTGGCGTTGATTTGAGGAAGTCCGGTAGTCTTCGAGAATTATGGTCCGTTCGTTTTGTGGTGAAAGAGAGGAACTTTTATTTGGTCCGGTGCAAGGACCTAGAGGAAGGTTCGGTTTTGTCTAAAAAAGTGCAAATACCGAGTTTTTTGAAAAAATACCGAGTTTTTCAAAAAACTCGGTATTTGCACTTTTTGACCTATTTTTGCCTAAAACCGAACCTTCCTCTACATCCAGTGAAAGGACCTAATAATTGCTCGAAAGAGAGGCCCTAAGATTATGATATTTGGCTGTCCATTTTTTACTACATATTTATTTATAGAATATTTAGATTTTAAGGTTTTATTCCAAATCTACTTTGTTAGCAGACAATCTTGGGAACTACTATTGACACAAAAGAGTCTGATTTAGGATAGCTCAAAATAGCAATGGAACCGAGGAAAGTATATAGAAAAGACAGTTCTTTTCTATTCCTACCAACGTCTTATTGAAGCCTCCGCCAATCCATCGTAGCTCGACAAAAACGATTTGGGACAATTTTTTTATTGCTTCTTAAAATAGAGTTTTAGTACAAAAATTAAAAAATTTGAACTACAACTCTGTGTTAAAAAGCAATAAAAAAGCCGTTCCAAACGAAGCCTAAATCAAATAAAAATTTATACGTATTTAATTTTTTTAAATATATATATATATATATATATATATATATATATATATATATATATATATATATATATATATATATATATATATATATATATATATATATATATATATGGTTGTCAAAATCGGATCACTGGTCGGATTTCGGTAGAACCTGGAATGAACCCGACACTAGTTGACTCGATCCAAACCCGACCCATTTTTGCAAACATGTTAGATATTTCAATCTGGATCCGTCCCACTCGGATTGCCGGGTTGACCCGACCCGATCCACGCACACGATAAAGAGCACGACAGCGAAAACGTAGGCACAACAACAACGAAAAACGCGACGGACCAACGAGACACGATCTCACGTGATGGCGATATGACCGACGACGACTCACGCGAAGAAACACGACTCGACATGGCGGGAACTTGATGCAGGCAGATGCAGGCAAACGCGGTCAATGGGTTTAGTTGTGTCATTCATAATCATTCCAGGTAAACCCAAACTTGAACCTGATCCGTTTCACAAATGGGTTGACCCAACTCCAAAATTTTTTGGTCGGATTTAAGTCTGGTTTTCGGGTCGTGCCAAATATTGACACCCTATGATGTGATTGTAGATTAAATTATTACATAAATATATACATATAAATTTAGATATTAAATATATGTATATAAATCTCTATATATTATATTATTGATCGCTTTGTATGATAATTATCTCTAAAAGACATAAAATTGGGTTAATAATCTCTCAAAAAATTATTATTTTTATTTTTTTTTAGCTCGAACTATGCTCAAATAGAAGCTAAATAATTAGAATAAAAAAGCTTAGAAATGGGTTGAAATTTGTTTGGATATAAAAATTAACATTAATCTCTAACACAAAATAAACGATATTCAAATTCCTCGTGATGTAATTTATATTATTAAGACATCTTGACATATTTTTTATATGTTCTTTCCCTTTCGCCTTAGAGCTTTTTGATTCCTCGTTGATTCATAGTGATGGCATAGAACAGTCTTGGCAGGATTAAGTGCATCTTTTTGAGGATAAATGTAGGAAAGACATTCACCCGAAATGGAGTTCGGGCAATGGTGATGAACAAGTTATTAGTGGCAATGACAACATTTGACTTCTTTAATGATTCGTTTGGGACGGATTTATTAATGCTTTTTAAAAAAGTTTTTTTAATAAAAAAATAATTTTTTTTTGTACTTAAAGCTGCTTTAAGAAGCAGTACTAAAGTCGTCCCAAAATAGGAGAGATTATTTTGTGCGGATGCCGAACGCAGTTCACCATCCGGAGACCAACCAGAATGCGCCACGTCAGCAGTACCATGCTCGGTACCGAGCAGTAGTGAGCTAGGTACCAAGCAGAAGGTGACGTGGCGCATTCTGATTGGGATTCGGCATCCGCACAGAATAATTTCACCAAAAGAAGCATAAATCTTGGAAATTCATAATGACAACATTTCTTTAAAATTTTGCCTTTTTTTAATTCTTATTTTGGTGTATTTAAAAAAAACTAAAAGATAGATTATGAGCGTGTTTGGGATAGTTTTTTAACTGCTTTGTTTTTCATTTCGTTTAATTACTATTTTCTTATTGTTTTCTCACTATTTTTAAAAAAAATTATATTGGAAAGCAGTTTTTTACAATTATAGTAATAAAGTTATTCTTTGCACAACAATTTCACAATCAACTTTAAAAAATATTGTAGTCGTCCCAAACAGATCATGTATCACGAAAGTGATACACCCCAACAATGTGAAATACGGTGCGGTTTGACCTTAACACTTAAAACAAGTTTGAAGAGCCAATATTGATAAATGTTTATTGCTATCAAGAAAAAATTTTATATAAAATTAATACAAACATTAAAAGTACTCAAAAGAAAGTAAATATCATATCATTTCATAAATAGAGTTTATAATAATGTTATATCAAAGAAATAAAAATAGCTATTAGTGCAAAAGAAATTTGAAGCAACAAGCACATTAGCATAGCTACCCTAAGCCCAACATATATATATAGGCTTTATCATTTTGTCTACTAAGCTTAAATTGGTATTTGTAATTAATCCACTTAAAAATATTGTTAGATTAGTAATTACCTATTACCAAGAAGATTAAGGTGGTATAAACCTTAATTAAATTGATGGAATTATTGTGTTGTTTTGAGATAATAAATTTTTAATAGAGTAAAATACAAGTATAATTATAGGTTTAATCTTGTAATTAATAATAATAACCTAAGTTAATCATAAGATGACATAGGTTGGCTAAGGTGCAATTATCTTAGTTAAATTTAGATTTCTATATATTTATTTTATAAGAAAATTTTCAACAGGTATTATACAATGAACATGGCAATTGTTAGTCTGAATAAAATTTATATTAACCAGCAAAGTCCACCTACTTGAAAATAAATCTACTATTACATGAATCATTTTGATATTCATGAATTTATGAAGCAATAATCAAGGCCAGCTATCTCTACTACATGATAATTCCTTAATGAACAAAAAACAAAATACTAGCGTGCCAATATTTGACACGACCTGAAAATCCGACATAAAAATTCTAGTGTAGGGTCAGCCCGTTTGGCAGATGAGTTAGGTTTGAGTTACAAAAATTTACACGTTTAATATATCGGGTTGGGTCCAAGTAAACATACCAACCCGAAATTGACACAGATCTAACTTGATTTCCCAGCACAAGCTCGATTCGTCCGTGGTTTGTCACTTCACTTGCACTCGCGTCGTTCATATGCAGTTGGATCGAAAGCAACGGCGACGATTTCCCCGCACATACCCGATTACTAGGGTTTGCTTTTCCTCTTCTCTTGTCATTCTTCCGCTCCTTTGATGACGTTCCTTCCTGTCAGGTCAGAACACAGGACAGCTGAGCTCGCAGTCATCCGTTCATCTACAATTGGATCAGAACCAACAACGACGACAGGGAAAACACTATTTTTTAGTTCTATCGGAAGCAACGATGACGACAGGAGGAAGCAATGACAATGACGACAAGGAAAATGACGATTTGTAGTTGGATCAGAAGTAACGACAATGACAAGAGGAAGCAACAACAACGATAGTACGTTCCTTCGTCTAGGGTCGTGTCAAATCGAAAACCCGACAGATTGGATCCGGGTTGAAGTTTTTGACCCGTTTGTAAAAACAGTTCAGGTCAAAACAATAGTGGGTCAATGTCGGGTTCAACCCGTAACCCAATTTTACCCCTACAAAATATGCTAAAACATATATATAACTAACTTTGTATTGTAACATGATTAAAAAGGTACATTTATCTCATAATTAAAAATTGTTACTAATTTCTCAGCAAACTATACAAAATTTTAAGCTTATTTGAGAATCCACAAACGACGTCGAGTGGAATTCAACCCTCATATTCTACACATCAAGAATCCTATAATAGCAGAAGCACAAATATTAGAAATCTATATTTAATTAAGATAATTGTACCTTAGTTAATCTATGTAATCTTACAACTAACTTAGATAAATTATTATCACAAAATTAAGGCTCCGTTTGGGACGGCATTGTTACTGTTTTTAAAAATAAATTTTTAGCACAAAAATTTTACTAAAAAGTTATTTCATAAAACAATAAGAAAGTCATCCCAAATGAAGATTAAGGTTTTGTTTGAGACGACTTTTTTATTGCTTCTTAAAGCAACTTTCTAGTACAAATTTAAAAATTTTTGTACTAAAAAGCTGTTTTAAGAAGCAGAAAAAAAAAACGGTCCCAAACGAAACCTAATTCTATAACTATAACTGTATTATACTCCATTATAAATTTATTATCTCAAAACAACACAATAATTTCTTTAAATTAATTAAGGTTTATAACAGCTTAATCTTTTAGGTAATAGATAATTAAACAATTACTAATCCACCAATTTTTTTGAGGGGACTAATTACACATACCAATTTAAGCAGGGCAGGCAAAATGATAAGGTCTATACATATATATACTAAAACAAGAAGGGAAGAGGAAGCATTTCAGGAAATAAGAAGAGAAAGAAGAAGAAGATTACTCAGCGTTATCGGCCAAGATTACGACGAAGAAGGCGATTGCTTGGCTATATATATCTAGGGCTAAAAAAAGACGGGGTGAAGAAGCATACAAAGAAGAAGGAGACCAGCCATTGTTATCGGGTAAGGGGTTCTTGATCGACGAAGAAGAAGAAGATTCGGTGAGGTCTTGCTGTTGGCAATTGCTGCCCGGCTGAAGGATATGGGAAAGGGTTCTTTGTTGTCGGCATCGGTCGAGCATCAAAAAAGGGGAGAGGTTCTGTGGCTGAGAGGAAGGGGATATGCGTGAGGGAAGGTGACCTACCCTGATATTCGTAAGTGGTGAGTTGATACGGCGGAGGGTTGAAGAAGGTTCTGTGCAAAGATTGCAGCGTGATGGTCGCATGAAGCTGCAATACGGAAGAGATCGAGGGATTTGAGATCGCGGCGGAGAGGCGACGCGCGGCTAGCGGTTTATGTGCGAGAATCAACAGATTTGATTTGATTCGATTCACAGGCATGGGTTTATGTTATAAAGTTCCGTTCTTATAGATTATACATTATTTAAAAAAGAGTAGTTTTTTTAAATGAACCGAAGGGCATCAGTACCCGATTTTCAAATTGGAATTTGTTGAGTTATTTATCTTCCTCTTTGGTGACTTCAACTAAGTTAAAGTTTCTTTTTAACATTTTATGCGAGCAAATGTTGACTCTTTATGTAGGCTAGGGGTGCAAATGAGTCGAGTAGAGCTCGAGTCAAGCATAACTCGGGCTCAACTCACGAGCAAAATCCCAAGCTCGAACTCGAGCTGAGCTCAGAAGTGTGGCTCGAGCTCAGCTTGTGCTACTAAAATGAGCTCATTGAGCGGCTCGATTCCACAATTCAAGCTCGATCTGCATCTGCTTCTGTCCTACGTCCCGCATCCAAGCTCCGGTTTTGTCGTGTGTCCCACATCCAAGCTCATCTCTCTCCTCCTCTCTTATAAAAAAAAAGCTCTGATTTTGCCCCGCATCCCGCGTCCCACGTCCGAGCTCCGATTTCACTTTCGAGCCCGTGTTCAAGCCCGCCCGAGATTTCGCCTTCCCTCCCTACGATCCCCTTTCCTACATTTTTTTTTTAAATCAATCTATGAGTTATCCCCTTGCAACACTTTATATGAGCTCAAATAGTCTTGAGGATATTGAATCCTTATGTAAAGAGTTTTTCATTAAACATTGACTGTAATGGCTGCATTCTGATGCGAAGGCATTGGTATTAGTAGCCCTCGGATTCACTCATTCCAGCTTACCGAAGGCCAAACTCCAAATTGAGACCAAGGCTCATATAAAGAAATAAATTTTGAAATTGCATTATTTTATTTTCACTCCTTTTATATTCGATTTTTATGTGAAAGTAAAATCAATAAATTTAAGAGAATTGTATCAATAAAGTCAATAAATCTTGATTTCTAATTTTGAGAATATTTGTGTCATCATATGATTAAAAATTATTTATGATAACTCTTAATCTTTAATAGAGACGTCAATAAATAAACCGACCCGTCAACCCGACCATAAAAATACAAATTCGGATGGATCCATTTAATAAATAGGTTAAATTTGAGTCATACATTTTGGTCTATCTATTAAATTAGTCAAATTCACTCGCCAGCCCAACTTTAACCCAAAAACATCTATTTAAATTTTTAGGAGATTTACATACATACCACCCTATACTATTCTATTTACGTATTTAACACCTAAACTTTTAATATTACATACATGCCACTCATAGTTGATTTTCATATTAAATATGAATGATAGAAAAAAAATATGAGTGATATATTTAATATTAAAATAACATAGGATATTATGTATATAATATTAAAATTTTAAATATTAGATATATAAATAAGACGATATAAAGTGATATGTATGTAAATTTTCCTGAATTTTTTACTTAATTATTCTCATTTTTTATCAATTAACTTAATATTTATTATTAACAAATTAATATTTTTTTTTCATTAAAACATGTTATCGGGTGTGTTTATCTTGTTATCATCAAGGTTGTGAAAACCGGACCGAACAATGAACCGGAAGAATGAGAGGTTCATGGTTCGACCGGTCGAACCGGTCGAATCGGGGTCGAACCGGATGACGTAATAAATAATAATATAATTAAAAGTAATAAAATTAACATAATAATAATATAAAATTTTTATAATTCTAAGAATTTTTAGACTAAAAAATAAATAAAATTCATACATATATAATATATTACATAATTTTAAAATTAAATATAAATAAATATTATATTTATGCTATATATTTAAATATAAATAATTATTAATTTTAAATTTAAATATAAAACATATTCAATTTTTTATTTTAATTTATATTTAATAAAAATTTAGTTTATATATAAATATATATATTTGATATAAATAATTGCTTTATGTTATATATTTATGCATAATTTACCTATATAAATTATATATAAATTTTATATTATAAAACTATATTTATAAAGTCATATAATATTATTTTTTAAGATTTTTATTTTTCTATCATTTAATTTCGCATTTAGAAAATGATTTAGAACTTTAAAAATGATAAATAATTATTTTTATTTAAATAATTATAAAAATATAATTAATAATAAATTTAAGAAGTTTAAAAATTATTATGATGATTTTTTATTTGAATATTCTACAAAAAAAAATTTCCAAGAAGTTCTCATTCAAACAAGTCTAATGCACATTGTTGAATGTTGAAACAAAAAACAACTAGTTCTTTAGTCCCACATCACTTAGGAATTCTAAGTTGTGTTGTTTATATACCTTTCTTTGTACTCATGCTTTAAGAGCTTTTATGGTATTATGGCATCATGTGAGTCTAGTTATTTATATTTAATTTACTATTTAATATAATAAAATTTTTGAATCATATTATTAAATAAGATATATGATATTTAAATTAATTTAATATTAATTAAACATTTTATATAAAAATAAAATATTTAAATATATTATTAGTTGAACCGGCCGGTTCTTAAAAAACGGACCGATTCAACGGTCGGCCGGTTCAACCGGCGGTTTAAGCCGGTTTTGGCCGGTTCATTGTTAGCCCGGTTCTTAGATAGGACCGAACCGGCTGTAAGACCGGTTCACGGTTGAACCGGTCGAACCGACCGATCCGGTCCGGTTTTCAAAACAATGGTTATCATATCAAATTTGGGTCCACTATTTATCCCATTTATTAAACTGGTCATATTTGAGTTCGTCATATTTAGGTCAAACTCAAACCTGACCCATTCTTTTGACACCACTACTCTTTAAATTTATTCAATGAAGATTGTGCTTGACGAATAATTAATATAAATTGACATTACATTCATCTCAAAATAAATTCACAAGCTTTGAGATCCAACTTTAGTCTTTTTTTTTTCTAACTTCATCAAATCCAACCAAATGATAGAATAAAACTACTTCCCCATTATCCAAGCTTTCTAACTTCAACCAACCAAATGAATCCTTGGATTTGAACAATAGAGGTGGTCTTAATAGGTGTTGGTTGCAAGTCTTATTGGCACAAAACTTAGGCTTCGTTTGGGACGACTTTCTTATTGCTTCTTAAAGTTGCTTTCTATTACAAAAATTAAAATTTTTATAAAAAAAAACTGTTTTAAGAAGCAATAAGAAAGCCGTCCCAAACAAAGCCTTATAATAGAATAATAACCCACGCAGTTCAGAACTAAAACCAACCAAATAGAAAATTATTAGGTGTACATGCAGAGTATAGGAGTACAAAACTGCGTGGAGTTTAGAGTACACACACAGATGTATTTCTGTTATCCAAATATAGAGTTTTTGACATACAAAACTTGCATTAGTATTATAATAATTCATAAAAATAATCAAAATAATCAGTACAAAAAGATATCCACCAAAATAGATACTAAGAAAACTTTGTAATAAATGTAAAAGGTTTTGTGCATTCCAAAACCCAATCAATGGAGAGAAGTGGGACAGAAAGAGTGAGAAGATTGGCTACCAACAGAGAGAATAAAGAGAGGAGTATTCTTTTTTTTTCCTTTTTTTTTTTTTTTTTCATTTCATGGGAGTGGTAGGAGGGTGATGGCAAAAAAGATTTATTCTGGTTCTTCAAGAAGAAGATGTTGCTATTATTGGCCATAAAGGCAAAAGCTCTCTCACTAAGAAAGGAAAGAAAGTAATAACATCAATAATATCTTATTCTCCACATCCAACCCTCTTTATTCACAGTAGGTGGTAGTATGGTTGCATCATCTCTTAAATTACTTACATATATAAATTAAATCTCTATCTATCTTTTTAGCTTTATCTGAAGAAAAAATTCTTGATGCACCCTTAGTGAAATATTTGCTCTTTATAATGCCGTGATGAACGCGAGTGTTACCGAACCATGTAAGCATGTTTCTTTGAGTCCATTCCTCTTCTCATTTAATTTTTGTCCAAAATTTTATACTATTCTAGCATGCATGTATTTAAAAATTATAAATAAGAAGCTCTAGAAGGTGTTTGGGATTTCCATAACAACTTAAACTTTTCATAGAGCTAATGATGACTTAGATTAGGTGTAATAAATGACCCCATATGATAACTCAAGATGGACCCAACTCGAAAGTACAATTTGGGCTAATTTGATTAAATTTTGGACCTGGATTGGGTTGACCTAAAAACTCAAAATTTGATCGAACTTGATCTTATTACTATTCAGGATTAGGTTAAATATATTAGGGTCTAGTTAAACGGGTTGCGTTCAAGATAATTTGCTTGTGTTTGTTAAAAAAAATTACATGATGTTTATAATAAATAGATCAAGTTCGCGCTAGGCGAATTGAGATCAGCCATATTTGAGTAAAATATTTTGACCCATATAATAAATGGGTCGAGTTTGAGTTAAAATTTTAACCCATATAATAAATGGGTCATTCGGATCGTACATTCAGGTTGTGCCAACTTGGGTCATACTCGAACCTGATTTATGAACCCAAATTTACACCCCTAACTCAAGATAATGTATTTCTATATGCTAATCGTTTCAAAGCATTGGTCTTGTATATAAAGCCCTATAAAAAAACATCAAAAGCCAAAGAATGAGATCAACCTTTCAAGACTTTGGGTGTGAAGGATCTCATTTTGTATCAAACAAATTCTTATTAGTAAACATAAGGGGGTTAAACATTGGAAATTGCATTTCACGTCAAGTTAAACCAACTATATCCAAAAGACTCCATACTTCTAACATAGTAGTAGCCTCTACACAACAAAATTTAGCAAGAAATGATGATGTGAAATTAATTAAATTAGAATGACTTCAATCAAGGTTGGAACTAAAAATAATCATTCATGAAATCATGGGCTTTACAAACTGAACAAACCTTTGAAATAAGCTCATCTAAAGCTGGATAAGCAGAGTTTTCTAGTTCTGTTGCACACGTGCATCGAGATGACTACAAATCGCTTCGAGAGCAACTTCTAGGGCCCGAAACTCAAATGGAGATTCTGCACCGAATTGCATAAAAAAACTCAAGGAGGGAATGAACATGATAAACTCTAGGAACTAGCAGTAACAAATTTCCAATAATTTAATCTCAAACTATTTTGAGCAGAAAATTTTTCAGAATAACAGCAAAATAATGTTTTTCCTTTTAGAACTTGGAGACATTTTTAACATAATTGCAAATACAAATTAAAAACGTACTGCAATAATTTATTTCATTTTTTTCATAAATTCTTATGGCCTCTAGTCTCTATAAATATGTTTACTACCCACCTAATGCCATTAATTTAAAATCCACAAGTTTGTTACTTACGGCCTTTAGGCATTATGTAAAGAGATGGTTACATTATGTTAGGGTATCACTTTTTCCTCTCTTTCATTTACCTGGGTGTAGGTGAAGATAGAAAAAGTGTCGATGGACAGGTAAAAATTAATAGTTAACTTGGACGGTGTCATACAGAGCAATTTCTCTATTATGTGGTCAGTAATGATCACTGAATGGGTTAGAGGAGATAGAAGACAAAGGCCTCTCAAGACAAAATAGAAGACAATAACAAAGGCATGACCAGAAAGTTGATTCAACACAAAGGCAATAATTTTACTCCGTCACTGATGAGCAAAACAAGTGGAGAAATCATGCTCAGGTTTGGATAGGAAACAATACAGAAAAAGAGGGAAGAATGCAGAAGAAAGTGAGAAAATAATTGGGGTGGGTAAGTTTTTGTTTCTAGACTAATGGACTCATCTCTTTGTGTGACTGAACGTAGGTGGATTTCAACAAATCATGCAAAATTTATTATGTTATTTTCTTGGAGTTTTGCTTGCATATTAATTAATTTCTTCATTCTCATGATTGTCATTGCTCTCTAGCATGCATTTTTACATAAAAAAGTATCGGAGCTAGGCATTTTGACTTTTATGAGAAAGTGTGAGTAATGGGGTATGAAGATGGAAAGGTGAGGATATCAAAGGTACCATTAAGGATTACCTACACCATAGAAAGTTACATCTACCTATCTTCGAGTTGAACTTGGTAATTATGAGCCAAGAAGATAGATATCTCTAGAATATGCAAGTGCTGGGAGTTATACACCTACTATTCACAATGAATGTTTCTCTCACCATGTAATGACAGAACACTACTGGCAGATGGAAGTTATGTTTGACAAGTACGAGAAGAAAAAATGTGAACAAGGTACATCTAATGAGATTCTTCAAATCTCCAGATGGCTAAAAGCACTTCCGTATATACTTTATACTAATGAGTTATATCCAATCACAAGCCAATTGAGCTTGGTTTATATTAACTTTGATGATGAAGTTCATACATTATATTATATATATATATATGTTTCATAACATTATATTGTTATCATCATACTAGAAAGTTGGGCTAGATCTTCATAGTTGTCAGCAACTCATGTGGGTCAATGAAGTGATGTATGTGATTTAATTTAAATCAGGACGTCAAGAGATGAGGATCTGATGAAGGTCCTTCTACTGCTGTGAATTTTAAGAGTAGAAAAATAAGTATTGAAAGAGACAATATGGAGGTCTATTGAATCTTAACAAACGAGCAATAACAAAGCCATGGAAAGTGATGTAGCAAAACTGGCCACATGAAAAGAGGCAGTCCACAAAGGAATAATAACTAGTGTTTGAAAAAGATGGAGAAATCTGAAAAGATGCAAGTGAAGAGATCTATGATGCACTGGTTTTCTTAGTGCAGATAGTCCGATGGAGTCATGAATCATAAACCCAAGTGTGCATGCTCATTAAATCCATATAAAAAGGATTTTCTATCTAACTATTTTGTAGAAGGTTGTGGGAAATTCAATATTCTTGATGATGAACTCTTGAATGTTGTGAGGGTGTTGATTTGCAAATTAAGACTGGCAATGAGACAATTAGAGCTTATAATGTAAGGAATGATATTAGATTGAACAGAAACTTAATCTTGATTGATCAATTTGATGAAAAATACGTCTCAACATCTGTTTTGATTCTTCGAAGGTGACCAAAGGCATTAGGGTGATAGCACATAAAGCCAAAAATGCTACCATGTATATGCTGTCAAACACCATAATAGTGGAGAAGCAATTGCTACATCTATTAATGGTAATTTTGAAAGTGCAATGCATGATAAAGTTTCAATAAAGTATGAGCTTCCAACAGGTAGATGGGCAATGAAAATTATAGGGAAAATGACATTTCAGGATCACGAGCAATAATTTAACAATGCAAGAATGGTTGTAAAGGACAAGCTTATCATTGATGGACTGAGGTACTACAAAACCTTAGTCAACTCCCACGGATGATTGAGAGGTTGTGTGCAGATAGAAATGACTCCCTGAATACATTACATCAAAATTTCATATTAAAATACGAGATTGTTAAGAGTGGAGCCAAAATCTACTACATGAATTTGTTTTATATATTTTTCATCCATTCCTACAAACCTCTACATCCTTTATAATTATGTTACTACGATTTAATACCATCTACATAACCTTACAAGTGAGTTACCTACCTGCCTCTATGCATTAAAGAGATGATTGCAAGGTGTTGAAAAACATTACTAATCATTATCTTTAATTCATTCGGGTGTAAAGGCGAAGTTGGAAATGTAGTCGAAGGGAGTGATTGGAGATAGTACTTATCTATTTGAGTGGAAAGCAACGATCTGAAGGCCAAAGATGATAGCTAGAAATCAAAACTGTCAAATGGCTGGTAATTGATGAGGTGCTTACATAGAAAGTGATAGGCTTTCCTCTTTCTCCAATTAAGCATAGTGGTGGAGAAATTGTGCTTAAGTTTGGGAGAGAGAGGAAGGGGGAATACTATTGAGATAAATTGAGGAAAATATTCGAGATAAATATTTGCATCAGATTTTTTTCTCAAGACTATAACACATTTATCTCTCTCGACAAGCCATGAACATAAAATTATATTATTTGAACCATGCAAACTTTCTATATTTTTTCCCTGCGTTCTTCTTGTAGATTATGTTCCCATGTAATAATATGTTAATGCCTTAAGCGCTTACTTTTCTCAATAATCATTTCCCTTCCATTTCAGTTGTCCTAAAGCTAAAAAAAATATCCATATTTTATTAAATAAATTCCATGACAATAACAAAAAAGAATCAAACGCTTGCATTTTGCTCTCCTAGCTTAAAACTAATAACATATTGATTTGGTTGATCTAAATTTCCATTAATTTAGTCATTATAGCTCGAGATTTACAACATATGGCAAAACTGCTGATAAAGTTTCATGGAAAACCATATGTTTGATAGTAGATATCAAACAAGTACGTTATCACAACAATCCACTAGTTGATGGAAATATATCTTGCCATTGCTTTCATTTTTTATTCCTAATCTACAAGTCCTACTTTTTTAAATTTTTACTTCTAAAGTGATACCTGTAACCCAATTCACAATTCATAGACATGCAAGTTGACTAAACTCAATAACTCACCATCTTCTTCAGCAGGTTCGGCATCATAATTCCTTCCCAGGTTCTTTCTCCCTCGGATTGTGCTAGATTGGCAGAACTCCTCACTGGCAAACGCCTTCTAAGCTCCTCCACAACTGGAATCACATTATCATCCAAAGGATCTCTAAGCACACCTGCTTAAAACATGGATGATTAGGAGAAATAGAAGAACAAGATTAAAGAAAATAATTCAAATCTGCGGCATATTAAGAAGGATTAAAAGAAGGTAAGAGTATCACCTCATCGCCGTAATAATTGCCTTGATATGCTGATCCTCAAACAAAAAAGTAGAAATCAGAGAGTAACCTGACGCTAAAAAAAAATTAGAAAGTTTAAGAAAAAAATCCCATCAAACCTCAAGATAAGAAACAACTGCCTTCTCCCGACCAGAATGGTGGAAGGATACGAGAGCATTGGATCAATAATCCTTAGGTCCCGTGCATGAATCTGAACCCTATGCATAATCGCATACTTGTCGACGTCGAGGATCGTTCCCTCCCCATCGGAATCCACAGAATCCAACTCCTCGACGCCTGAGCCGCCTCTTCTTAGCGGAATCCACCGCGCCGCCACCGACACCATGCCGTCTCTGGTCATTCCCTCACCCCCTCCGCACCCCTAGAATCGTCAAATTCCGTGAGGCTGTAGGAGGGCGAGTCCTAGATCACATGACTTCCCGCAAAAGCCCTAATTGGACATGCTCTTCGAACAGTGAGGATATAATATATACGAGAGGAAGCTAGAGGGCTCTCCACGGCGGGACAGAGTTTCTGTTTCAAGGAATCAAATTCTGTCATACTTATTCATGTTTTTGTACTGCACCAAGAAATTCACCGGTTTTAAATGTGTGATGACTGGGCCGTGGATAGAAAAGTGACGCCGAAATTTTCCTGGGTGGCCAAGTGGGTGAACTTCGTGGTTGGCGTTGATTTGAGGAAGTCCGGTAGTCTTCGAGAATTATGGTCCGTTCGTTTTGTGGTAGAAGAGAGGAACTTTATTTTGGTCCGGTGCAAGGACCTAAGGAGGTTCGGTTTTGTCTAAAAAAGTGCAAATACCGAGTTTTTTGAAAAAATACCGAGTTTTTCAAAAAACTCGGTATTTGCACTTTTTGACCTTTTTTGCCTAAAACCGAACCTTCCTCTACATCCAGTGAAAGGACCTAATAATTGTCGAAAGAGAGGCCCTAAGATTATGATATTTGCTGTCCATTTTTACTACATATTTATTTAAGAATATTTAGATTTTAAGGTTTTATCCAAATCTACTTTGTTAGCAGACATCTGGGAACTACTATTGACACAAAAGAGTCGATTATGGATAGCTCAAAATAGCAATGGAACCGAGGAAAGTATAAAGAAAAGACAGTTCTTTTCTATTCCTACCAACGTCTTATTGAAGCCTCCGCCAATCCATCGTAGCTCGACAAAAACGATTTGGGACAATTTTTTTTATTGCTTCTTAAAATAGAGTTTTAGTACAAAAATTAAAAAATTTGAACTACAACTCTGTGTTAAAAAGCAATAAAAAAGCCGTTCCAACGAACCTAAATCAAATAAAAATATTAACGTATTTAATTTTTTTAAATATAATATATATTAAATATATATATATATATATATAAATATAATATATATATTATATATATATATAAATATATATATATATATATATATATATATATGGTTGTCAAAATCGGATCACTGGTCGGATTTCGGTAGAACCTGGAATGAACCCGACACTAGTGACTCGATCCAAACCCGACCCATTTTTGCAAACATGTTAGATATTTCAATCTGGATCCGTCCCACTCGGATTGCCGGGTTTGACCCGACCCGATCCCCGCAACGATAAAAGAGCACGACAGCGAAAACGTAGGCACAACAACAACGAAAAAAACGCGACGGACCAACGAGACACGATCTCACGTGATGGCGATATGACCGACGACGACTCACGCGAAGAAACACGACTCGACATGGCGGGAACTTGAGCAGGCAGTGCAGGCAAACGCGGTCAATGGGTTAAGTTGTGTCATTCATAATCATTCCAGGTAAACCCAAACTGGAACTGATCCGTTTCACAAATGGTTTACCCAACTCCAAAATTTTTTGGTCGGATTTAAGTCTGGTTTTCGGGTCGTGCCAAATATTGACACCCTATGATGTGATTGTAGATTAAATTATTACATAAATATATACATAAATTTAGATATTAAATATATGTATATAAATCTCTATATATTATATTATTGATCGCTTTGTATGATATTATCTCTAAAAGACATAAATTGGGTTAATAATCTCTCAAAAAATTATATTTTTTATTTTTTTTAGCTCGAACTATGCTCAAATAGAAGCTAAATATTAGAATAAAAAGCTTAGAAATGGGTTGAAAATTTGTTTGGATATAAAAATTAACATTAATCTCTAACACAAAATAAACGATATTCAAATTCCTCGTGATGTAATATATTATTAAGACATCTGACATATTTTTTATATGTTCTTTCCCTTTCGCCTTAGAGCTTTTTGATTCCTCGTTGATTCATAGTGATGGCATAGAACAGTCTTGGCAGGATTAAGTGCATCTTTTTGAGGATAAATGTAGGAAAGACATTCACCCGAAATGGAGTTCGGGCAATGGTGATGAACAAGTTATTATGGCAATGACAACATTTGACTTCTTAATGATTCGTTTGGGACGGATTATTAATGCTTTTTAAAAAAGTTTTTTTTAATAAAAAATAATTTTTTTTTGTACTTAAGCTGCTTTAAGAACCATTACTAAAGTCGTCCCAAAATAGGGAGATTATTTTGTGCGGATGCCGAACGCAGTTCACCATCCGGAGACCAACCAGAATGCGCCACGTCGCAGTACTCACTCGTCCCGAGCAAGAGTGAGCTAGGTACCAAGCAGAGGTGACGTGGCGCATCTGATTGGGATCTGGCATCCGCACGAATAATTTCACCAAAAGAAGCATAAACTTGGAAATTCATAATGACAACATTTCTTTAAAATTTTGCCTTTTTTTAATTCTTATTTTGGTGTATTTAAAAAAAACTAAAAGAAGATTATAGCGTGTTTGGGATAGTTTTTTAACTGCTTTGTTTTTTCATTCGTTTAATTACTATTTTCTTTATTTGTTCTCACTATTTTTAAAAAAAATTATATTGGAAAAGCATTTTTTACAATTATAGTAAATAAAATATCTCTTGGCACAACAATTTCACAATCAACTTTAAAAAATATTGTAGTCGTCCCAAACAGATCATGTATCACGAAAGTGATACACCCCAACAATGTGAAATACGGTGCGGTTTGACCTTAACACTTAAAACAAGTTTGAAGACCCAATATTGATAAATGTTTATTGCTATCAAGAAAAAATTTTTATATAAAATTAATACAAACATTAAAAGTACTCAAAAGAAAGTAAATATCATATCATTTCATAAATAAGTTTATAATAATGTTATATCAAAGAAATAAAAATAGCTATTAGTGCAAAAGAATTTGAAGCAACAAGCACATTAGCATAGCTACCCTAAACCCAACATTATTATAGCTTTATCATTTGTTCTACTAAGCTTAAATTGGTATTGTAATTAATCCACTTAAAAAATTGTTAGATTAGTAATTACCTATTACCAAGAAGATTAAGGTGGTATAAACCTTAATTAAATTGATGGAATTATTGTGTTGTTTTGAGATAATAATTTTTTTTTAATAGAGTAAAATACAAGTATATTATAGGTTTAATCTTGTAATTAATAATAATAACCTAAGTTAATCATAAGATGACATAGGTTGGCTAAGGTGCAATTATCTTAGTTAAATTTAGATTTCTTATATATTTATTTATAAGAAAATTTTCAACAGGTATTATACATATGAACATGGCAATTGTTAGTCTGAATAAAATTATATTAACCAGCAAAGTCCACCTACTTGAAAATAAATCTACTATTACATGAATCATTTTGATATTCATGAATTTATGAAGCAATAATCAAGGCCAGCTATCTCACTTACATGATAATTCTCTTAATGAACAAAAACAAAATACTAGCGTGCCAATATTTGACACGACCTGAAAATCCGACATAAAAATTCTAGTGTAGGGTCAGCCCGTTTGGCAGATGAGTTAGGTTTGAGTTACAAAAATTTACACTTTAATATATCGGGTTGGGTCCAAGTAAACATACCAACCCAAATTGACACAGATCTAACTTGATTTCCCAGCACAAGCTCGATTCGTCCGTGGTTTGTCACTTCACTTGCACTCGCGTCGTTCATATGCAGTTGGATCGAAAGCAACGGCGACGATTTCCCCGCACATACCCTATACTAGGGTTTGCTTTTCCTCTCTCTTGTCATTTCTCCGCCCTTTGATGACGTCCTTCCTGTCAGGTCAGAACACAGGACAGCTGAGCTCGCAGTCATCCGTTCATCTACAATTGGATCGAACCAACAACGACGACAGGGAAAACACATTTTTTTAGTTCTATCGGAAGCAACGATGACGACAGGAGGAAGCAATGACAATGACGACAAGGAAAATGACGATTTGTAGTTGGATCAGAAGTAACGAAAATGACAAGAGGAAGCAACAACAACGATAAGTCCGTTCCTTCGTCTAGGGTCGTGTCAATCGAAAACCCGACAGATTGGATCCGGGTTGAAGTTTTTGACCCGTTTGTAAAAACAGTTCAGGTCAAAACAATAGTGGGTCAATGTCGGTTCACCCGTAACCCAATTTTACCCCTACAAAATATGCTAAAACATATATATAACTAACTTTGTATTGAAACATGATTAAAAAGGTACATTTATCTCATATTAAAAATTGTTACTAATTTCTCTCAGCAAACTATACAAAATTTAATAGCTTATTTGAGAATCCACAAACGACGTCGAGTGGAATTCAACCCTCATATCTACACATCAAGAATCCAAATAATAGAAGAAGCCCAAATATTAGAAATCAATATTTAATTAAGAAAATTGTACCTTAGTTAATCATGTAACTTACAACTAACTTAGATAATTATTATCACAAAATTAGGCCCGTTTGGAAGGCATTGTTACTGTTTTTAAAAAAAATTTTTTAGCACAAAAATTTTACTAAAAGTTATTTCATAAAACAATAAAAAAGTCATCCCAAATGAAGATTAAGGTTTTGTTTGGAGACGACTTTTTTATTGCTTCTTAAAGCAACTTTCTAGTAAACAATATAAAATTTTGTACTAAAAAGCTGTTTTAAGAAGCAGAAAAAAAAACGGTCCCAAACGAAACCTAATTCTATAACTATAACTGTATATACTCCCTTATAAATTTATTATCTCAAAACAACACAATAATTTCTTTAAATTAATTAAGGTTATAACAGCTTATACTTTTAGGTAATAGATAATTAAACAATTACTAATCCACCAATTTTTTTGAGGGGACTAATTACACATACCAATTTAAGCAGGGCAGGCAAAAGATAAGGTCTTACATATATATACTAAAACAAGAAGGGAAGAGGAAGCATTTCAGGAAATAAGAAGAGAAAGAAGAAGAAGATTACTCAGCGTTATCGCCCAAGATTACGACGAAGAAGGCGATTGCTTGGCTATATATCTAGGGCTAAAAAAGACGGGGTGAAGAAGCAAACAAAGAAGAAGGAGACCAGCCATTGTTATCGGGTAAGGGGTTCTTGATCGACGAAGAAGAAGAAGATTCGGTGAGGTCTTGCTGTTGGCAATTGCTGCCCGGCTGAAGGATATGGGAAAGGGTTCTTTGTTGTCGGCATCGTCGAGCATCAAAAAGGGAGAGGTTCTGTGGCTGAGAGGAAGGGGATATGCGTGAGGGAAGGGACCTACCCTGAATATTCGTAAGTGTGGAGTTGATACGGCGGAGGGTTGAAGAAGGTTCTGTGCAAAGATTGCACGTGATGGTCGCATGAAGCTGCAATACGGAAGAGATCGAGGGATTTGAGATCGCGGCGAGAGGCGACGCCGCGCTAGCGGTTTATGTGCGGAATCAACAGATTTGATTTGATTCGATTCACAGGCATGGGTTTAGTTATAAAGTTCCGTTCTTATAGATTATAACTAATTTAAAAAAGAGTAGTTTTTTTTAAATGAACCGAAGGGCATCAGTACCCGATTTCAAATTGGAATTGTTGAGTTATTTATCTTCCTCTTTGGTGACTTCAACTAAGTTAAAGTTTCTTTTTAACATTTTATGCGAGCAAATGTTGACTCTTTATGTAGAAAGGGTGCAATGAGTCGAGTAGAGCTCGAGAAGCATAACTCGGGCTCAACTCACGAGCAAAATCCCAAGCTCGAACTCGAGCTGAGCTCAGAAGTGTGGCTCGAGCTCAGCTTGTGCTACTAAAATGAGCTCTTGAGCGGCTCGATTCCACAATTCAAGCTCGATCTGCATCTGCTTCTGTCCTACGTCCCGCACCAAGCCCGGTTTTGTCGTGTGTCCACATCCAAGCTCATCTCTCTCCTCCTCTCATAATAAAAAAAAGCTCTGATTTTGCCCCGCATCCGCGTCCCACGTCCGAGCTCCGATTTCACTTTCGAGCCCGTGTTCAGGCCCGCCCGAGATTTCGCCTTCCCTCCCTACGATCCCCTTTCCTACATTTTTTTTTTAAATCAATCTATGAGTTATCCCCTTGCAACACTTTATATGAGCTCAAATAGTCTTGAGGATATTGAATCCTTATGTAAAGAGTTTTTCATTAAACATTGACTGTAATGGCTGCATTCTGATGCGAGGCATTGGTATTAGTAGCCCTCGGATCACTCATTCCAGCTTACCGAAGGCCAAACCCAAATTGAGACCAAGTCTCATATAGAAATAAATTTGAAATTGCATTATTTTATTTCACTCCTTTATATTTCGTTTTTTATGTGAAAGTAAAATCAATAAATTTAAGAGAATTGTATCAATAAGTCAATAATCTTGATTTCTAATTTTGAGAATATGTTGTCATCATAATGATTAAAAATTATTTATAAATCTTAAATGCGTTGAACTGCAGGATTTATTAAATCCGGTATTTACAAAAAAACGACAAGACGGAGGATTTATTCCGTCATACCACTGCGCCATAAATCCTGTTTGGCAGGAAATCCGGCATAAATCCCGTTGCCAAATAGCCCATAAAGGAAAGTAACTTAAGAAAACTAAAAAAGTTTTAGTAGAACCCTATTAATATCAATGCTGCATCATCAATATTTCATACCGTGTTCAATTTGTTCAAGGTGCCATCAATTTGCATAAAGTATGCCTGCACAGTAGTCAGTGATGGTTTGGAATTAAACATGTAAAATAAACCATTTTAATAAAAAAAAAACTAATGTTAAAAATCAAATTGTTAAAAAACCTCTAGTATCATTTCAAGCTCCTCAACATCATCATCATTTCCATGAAATGTCGCCACACTTGTCTTTCCTGCTTTGGATATTCTCGAGCCTATTGTCGGAGAGGCAGGCACCCAGTTAGGAGCAGCAGAACTAGCAGGCGATGCTGTTGCTGCCAATTTTCTTGAGAGATAAAGGTCAGCCATGTCCTCATCATCCTCCAGTAGCTGTTCAAGTTCGTCTCTTACCTGGAGAAGATAACCTTGGTATCAAGGAAATTATTGAAAAGAAAAACCTTTAAACTATGCATTCACTAAGGGACGTAGAAAACATTAACAAAACATAACATGAACCGCTAAATGTATTTTAGGGTTAAAAAACGAAGTTTAAACATACGGGGCTTAAGGATGAGAGAAACAAGAATATGTAGAGAGAATCTTATAGAAAAATAAAAAAAATAATCAAAATAAAATTCATTAAAAAATACAAGTCTACTTTTTTTTGGTTGAACATATTATACTTTATTAGTCTGTAAACTTATTTCATTGTAATATAATCCACTTAGATAAGTTAAAACAAAAATAATACGATAGATGCATCTTTTGAAGTAGAATTCATTTTATCGGTTATATTTTATTTCTTATTCCTTATAGAATAATCTAATTATTATAAGATAATGTACTTCGTAACCACATTTGAATAGCATATTTTATAGCTTAACCTAAAATATAGGCTTGATAAAAAAAATTGTTTGCATTATTAAACGCAGGATCAATAATATCAAAAAAAAATATTAAGATAATTAAATTTAATGGAATCTGTTCATTTACTATCCTGCATTCAAAGAACGAATATGAAAATGAATGCTCAGGCTCCCAATTCACTCTTTGGTAGATATCAAGCTCCAATGCACAATTTCAGCGAGCTCAAATTAAACTTGTTCATAATAAAAGAAAAAAAAAACAAAAAAAAACATAAAAATAAAAAATAAAAACAAAACTGAGGCAAGTGGAAATAATTTAAAAATTTTTTATTGAATAGCATAGGGAAGCAACTGGTTTTTGCCGGTCAAGGTGAATTAAATTTAACCCCAACCTCTTTCTTTTGTACTCATAATAAACCAGTTGCCTTAAGACGATCAGTCAACAACCAAAAGAATATATGAAGGAATATGCTAAAGCACCAAATTATTCTGTATCGAGAGAATGAAAACTTATCTCGGACTACCTTTTGAACCCTCGCAGTCAACCTTGTCATGCCACTCTTTAGCTTGCGCACTCTGTCCAAGTTAAGACTGCTAATCTGCAAAACAATCTCATTTTAGGAGTACTAGAATGTTGAACACATATGTAGCTGGCACTCTAAATCAATTATCAGTTTTTATCCATCTAGAGAATATTTATCAACATGAATGGAAAAGTTAAAAAAAAAAATACATACCTGACTTACTATTGTATAAACTAAAATAAAAAGAGGAAAAAAATACCACGCTTATATTTTACAACTCAAGGAAATCTCATTAAGAAGCACTGCAGTGCAGCGGCTAATGCTCCATGCAATCAAGTGATGGGATACAACCACATCATGGTTAAAAAATATATTAAAAAATTGAACACAAAATGGTAAGTAATAATCTTTCTCAAAAGTAGCTTTCAGTGGTAAAATTGCTTCATAAAGAAAACCGAGGAAACAAACTAATATACGCCAACAAAAGAATTGAATTCACGAAATTCACATGTTTGTACAAACAAGTTACTTTATATGGCTATATATGTAAAGAGCTGCTCGTCTCCTTTGTAGTCATCAAACAAAAGGACTATAAATAAGCAATGATTTTTCAATTTGCTCATTGCTATATGAATGAACTGAGATAGGGACAAGTGTTGTATTGGAAGCCTACATAAATCTAATACAAACTCTTACCAAGTTGATAATGTCCACAAAGTGCTTGGGCTGCATCAAATTAATAAATTTTGATATTGGGAGATCTTTATGGACAATGAAAGATTGTATAACATGTTGTAGGATCTTATAATAAATTCTGTCTTAAAGTCTATTCTTTATTACTATTATATATAGTCTTACAAGGAAAGAGGTTTGGCATTCCAAAACCCCAATCAACTGGAGAGAAGTGGGACAGAAAGAGAGAGGAGTTGGCTACCAACAGAGAGAATAAAGAGAGGAGTATTCTTTTTTTTCCTTTTTTTTTTTCATTGTTCTTGGGAGTGGCAGGAGGTTGATGGCAAAAAAGAGTGGTTCTGGTTCTTCAAGAAGAAGATGCTGCTAATATTGGCCATAATAAGCAAAAGCTCTCTCACTAGAGAAAGGAAAAAAGTAATAACATCAATAATATCTTATTCTCCACATTTTACCCTCTTATTCACAGTAGGTGGTGGTATGGTTGCATCATCTCTTAAATTATTTACATAGATAAAATTATATCTCTATCTATCTTTTTAGCTTTACCTGAAGAGAAAATTCTTGATGCACCCTTAGTGAAATATTTGCTCTTTATAATGCCGTGGATGAATGCGAGTGTTACCCAACCGTGTAAGCATGTGTCTTTTGTTGTTTGGTGAGTCCATTCTCTCATCTTCATTTAATTTTTGTCCAAAATTTTATTACTATTCTAGCATGCATGTATTTAAAAACTATAAATAAGAAGCTCTAGAAGGTGTTTGGGATTTTCATAACATACTTCTAACTTTTCATAGAGCTAATGATGACTCAGATTAGGGGTGCCAATAAATGACCCCATATGATAATCCAAGATGGACCCAACCTCGAAAATACAATTTGGGCTAATTTCATTAAATTTTGGATCTGGATTGGGTTGACCTAGAAACCCAAAATTTGATCGAACTTGATCTTATTACTATTCAGGATTAGCTTAAATATATTAGGGTCTAGTTAAATGAGTTGCGTTTAGGATAATTTGCTTGTGTTTGTTAAAAAAAATTACATGATGTATATAATAAATAGATCAAGTTCGGGCTAGGCGAATTGAGATCAAGCCATATTTGAGTAAAATATTTTGACCCATATAATAAATGGGTCAAGTTTGAGTTAAATTTTTAACCTATATAATAAATGGGTCAATTCGGATCATACATTCAGGTTGTGCCAACTTTGGGTCATATTCGAACCTGATTAATGAACCCAAATTTACACCCCTAACTCTGATAGATAATTTGATTTCTATATGCTAATTGTTTCAAAGCATTGGTCTTGTATATAAATGCCCTATAAAATAACATCATAAAGCTCAAAGAATGAGATCAACCTTTCAAGACTTTGGGTGTGAAGGATCTCATTTTGTATCAAACAAATTCATATTAGTAAACATAAGGGTGGTTAAACATTGGGAAATTGCATTTCACGTCAAGTTAAACCAACTATATCCAAAAGACATCCATAACTTCTAACATAGTAGTAGCCTCTAACAAAAACAAAATTTAGCAAGAAAGGATGATGTGAAATTTAATAAATTATAATGACTTTAATCAAGAAACTAATAAGTGTTGGAAATAAAAATAATCATTCATGAAAATTATGGGCTTTACAAACTAAACAAACCTTTGAAATAAGCTCATCTAAAGCTGGATAAGCAGAATTTTCTAGTTCTGTTGCACGTGCATCGAGATGACTACAAATTGCTTCGAGAGCAACTTCTAGGGCCCGAAACTCAAATGGAGATTCTGCACCGAATTGCATAAAAAAACTCAAGGAGGGGATAAAGATGATAAACTCTAGGAACTAGCAGTAACAAATTAAATTTCCAATAATTTTATCTCAAACTGTTTTGAGCAGAAAATTTTTCAGAATAACAGCAAAATAATGTTTTTCCTTTTTGAGACTTGGAGACATTTTTAACATAAATTGCAAATACAAATTAAAAACCTACTACTGCAATAATTTATTTCATTCGTTTTTCATAAATTCTTATGGCATCTAGTCTCTATAAATATGTTAACTACCCACCTAATGCCATTAATTTAAAATCCACAAGTTTGTTACTTACGGTCTTTAGGCATTATGTAAAGAGATGGTTACATTATGTTAGGGTATCACTTGTTCCTCTCTTTCATTTAACTGGGTGTAGGTGAAGATAGAAAAAGTGGTCGATGGACAGGTAAAAAATTAATAGTTAACTTGGACGGTGTCATACAGAGCAATTTCTCTATTATGTGGTCAGTAATGATCACTGAATGGGTTAGAGGTGATAGAAGACAGGTCTTCTAAAGACAAAATAGAAGACAATAACAAAGGCTATGACCAGTAAGTTGATTCAACATCAAAGGCAATCAATTTTACTCCATCACTGATGAGCAAAACCAGTGGAGGAATCATGCTCAGGTTTGGATAGGAAACAATACAGAAAAAGAGGGAAGAATGCAGAAGAAAGTGAGAAAATAATTTGGGTGGATAAGTTTTTGTTTCTAGACTAATGGATACTCATCTCTTTGTGTGACTGAACGTAGGTGGATTTCAACAAATCATGCAAAATTTATTATGTTATTTTCTTGGAGTTTTGCTTGCATATTATTATTAATTTCTTCATTCTCATGATTGTCATTGCTCTCTAGCATGCATTTTTACATAACAAATGGTATCGGAGCTAGGCATTTTAACTTTTATGAGGAAAGTGTGAGTAATGGAGTATGAAGATGGAAAAGTGAGGATATCAAAGGTACCATTAAGGATTACCTACACCATAGAAAGTTACATCTACCTATCTTCGAGTTGAACTTGGTAATTATGAGCCAATAAGATAGATATCTCTAGAACATGCAAGTGCTGGGAGTTATACACCTACTATTCACAATGAATGTTTCTTTCAACACATTGAATGACAGAACCACAATTGGCATGATGGAAGTTATGTTTGACAAGTACGAGAAGTTAAAATGTGAACAAGGTATATCTAATGAGAATTCTTCTAATCTCCAGATGGCTTAAAGCACTTCCGTATACTTTATACTAATGATTTATATCCAATCACAAGCCAATTGAGCTTGGTTTATATTAACTTTGACAATGAAGTTAAATATATATATATATATATATATATATATATATATATATATATATTTTAAGTTCATACATTATATTGTTATCATCATTACTAGAAAGTTGGGCTAGGATCTTCATAGTTGTCAGCAACTCATGTGGGTCAATGAAGTGATGTATGTGATTTGATCTTAAATTAGGACGTCAAGAGATGAGGATCTGATGAAGGTCCTTCTACTGCTGTGAATTTTAAGAGTAGAAAAATAAGTATTGAAAGAGACAATAATGGAGGTCTATTGAATCTTAACAAACGAGCAATAACAAAGCCATGGAAAGTGATGTAGCAAAACTGGCCACATGAAAAGAGGCAGTCCACAAAGGAATAATAACTAGAGTTCGAAAAAGATGGAGAAATCTGAAAATGATGCAAGTGAAGAGATCTATGATGCACTGGTTCTTAGTGCAGATAGTCCGATGGAGTCATGAATCATAAACCCAAGTATGCATGCTCATTTAAATCTATATAAAAAGGATTTTCTATCTAACTATTTTGTAGAAGGTTGTGGGAAATTCAATATTCTTGATGGTGAACTCTTGAATGTTGTGAGGGTGCTGATTTGCAAATTAAGACTGGTAATGAGACAATGTAGAAGCTTTATAATGTAAGGAATGATATTAGATTGAACAGAAACTTAATCTTGCTTGATCAATTTGATGAAAAATACGTTGAGTTATTCTTCGAAGGTGACCAAAGGCATTATGGTGATAGCACATAAAGCCAAAAATGCTACCATGTATATGCTGTCAAACACCATAATAGTAGAAGCAATTGCTACATCTATTAATGGTAATTTTGAAAGTGCAATGCATGATAAAGTTTCAATAAAATATGAGCTTCAAACAGGTAGATGGGCAGATGAAAATTATAGGGCAAATGACATTTCAGGATCAAGGAGCAATAATTTAACAATGCAAGAATGGTTGTAAAGGATGACAAGCTTATCATTGATCGACTGAGGTACTACAAAACCTTAGTCAACTCCCATGGATGATTGAGAGGTTGTGTCAGATAGAAATGACTCTCTGAATACATTACATCAAAATTTCATATTAAAATAAGAGATTGTTGAGACGTGGAGCCAAAATCTACTACATGAGTTTGTTTTATATGTTTTTCATCCATTCCTACAAACTCTACAAATCCTTTATAATTATGTTACCTACGATTTAATACCATCCACTTAACCTTTACAAGTGAGTTACCTACCTGCCTCTATGCATTAAAGAGATGATTGCAAGGTGTTGAAAAACATTACTAATCATTATCTTTAATTCATTCGGGTGTAAAGGCGAAGGTTGGAAATGTAGTCATGTAGTCGGAGTGATTGGACATAAGTACTTATCTATTGAGTGTGGAAAGCAACGATCTGAAAGGCCAAAGATGATAGCAAGAAGTCAAAACTGTCAAAAGGGCTGGTAATTGATGAGGTGGTCTAACATAGAAAGTGATAGGCTTTCCTTTTTCTCCAATTAAGCATAGTTGGTGGAGAAATCGTGCTTAAGTTTGGGAGAGAGAGGAAGGGGGAATACTATTGAGATAAATTGAGGAAAATATTCAAGGGTAAATATTTGCATCAGATTTTTTTCTCAAGACTATAACACATCTATCTCTCTCAACATAGCCATGAACATAAAGTATATTTTATTGAACCATGCAAACTTTCTTATATTTTTTCCCTGCGTTCTTCTCGTAGATTATGTTTCCCATTGTAATTATTGTTAATGCTCTTAAGCGCTTACTTTTTCTCAATAATCATTTCCCTTCCATTTCAGTTGTCCTAAAGCTAAAAAAATATCCATATTTTATTAAATAAAATCCATGACAATAACAAAAAAAAATCAAACGCTTGCATTTTGCTCTCCTACCTTAAAACTAATAACATATTGATTTGGTTGATCTAAATTTACATTAATTTAGTCATTATAGCTCGAGATTTACAACATTATGGCAAAACTTCTGATAAAGTTTCATGGAAAACCATATGTTTGATAGTAGATACTCAAACAAGTACGTTATCACAACAATCCACTAGTTGATGGAAACATATCTTGCCGTTATTTTCATTTTTTATTCCTAATCTACAAGTCCTACTTTTTTAAATTTTTTACTTCTAAAATGATACCTGTAACACAAATTCACAATTCAATAGACATGCAAGTTGACTAAACTCTAATAACTCACCATCTTCTTCAGCAGGTTCGGCATCATAATTCCTTCCCAGGTTCTTTCTTCCCTCGGATTGTGCTAGATTGGCAGAACTCCTCACTGGCAAACGCCTTCTAAGCTCCTCCACAACTGGAATCACATTATCATCCAAAGGATCTCTAAGCATCACCTGCTTAAAACATGGATGATTAGGAGAAATAGAAGAAACAAGATTAAAGCAAATAATTCTAATCTGCGGCATATTAAGAAGGATTAAAAGAAGGTAAGAGTATCACCTCATTCGCCGTAATAATTGCCTTGATATGCTGATCCTCAAACAAAAAAGTAGAAATCAGAGAGTATACCTGACGCTAAAAAAAAATATAAAGTTTAAGAAAAAAATCCACATCAAACCTCAAGATTAAGAACAACTGCCTTCTCCCGACCAAGAATGGTGGAAGGATACGAGAGCATTGGATCAATAATCCTTAGGTCCCGTGCATGAATCTGAACCCTATGCATAATCGCATACTTGTCGACGTCGAGGATCGTTCCCTCCCCATCGGAATCCATCAGAATCCAACTCCTCGACGCCTGCGCCGCCTTCTTCTTAGCGGAATCCACCGTCGCCGCCACCGACACCATGCCGTCTCTGGTCATTCCCTCACCCCCTCCGCAACCCTAGAATCGTCAAATTCCGTAAGGCTGTAAGGAGGGCGAGTCGTAGATCACATGACTTCCCGCAAAAACCCTAATTGGACATGCTCTTCGAACAGTGAGGATATATATATACGAGAGGAAGCTAGGAGGGCTCTCCACGGCGGGACGAGAGTTTCTGTTTCAAGGAATCAAATTCTGTCATATCTTATTCATGTTTTGTACTGCACCAAGAAATTCACCGGTTTTAAATGAGTGATGACGTGTCCGTTTGATGGAAATAGTGACGCCGAAATTTTCCTGGGTAGACAAGTGGGTGAACTTCGTTGATTTGGGGAAGTCCGGTAGTCTTCGAGAATTATGGTCCGTTCGTTTTGTTGTGAAAGAGTGGCCGTAAGATTATGACCTTTGCTTGTCCGTTTTTTAATTTTTACTGCATATTTATTTATAGAATATTTAAATTTTAAATCAGATAAAAATTTAAACGTATTTAATTTTTTTTAAATAAAACATATATATATATATATATATATATATATATATATATATATATATATATATACTAGTGTAAATGCACGTGCACATGGTGCACGTGAAACAAAATTTTAAAATAAATAATATATAACAAAAAAGTTTATTATATGATATATATATATAATAACATCAAATTTAGGTTTATAATACAATTTAATTTTATTTAATATATAGTTGCTAAAGAATGTACAGAATTTTATCTTGAAGATAAAAAATTTCAAGTTTTAAAAGATTGAGAAGCATCATTTTAATTGTAGTATAGAATTAACAATAGTGTTATTATGTGAAGTTTTGAGGATGTTAATGGAGAATGAGTTCTAATGTAGTGGTCAATCAAAAACGTGACAAACAGAGATGGCTAACAGCAAAAGGTTTGGGGAGTACAAAGAGAAGATAAATAATGGTTCTTGAAACCTAAACAAAGAAGCTCAATGAAACATAAATGAGACTCTCACAAAAGAAATTAACAAGGCATTGAAGGGTAAAATACATAATAGGATAAAGAAAACAATCAAGCTATCCTTCGCACATACAGTTGAACTAAGAAACAAATTTTTTAATTAATCACACAATTGAATCCATCTTATATGACACATAGTTATAAATGAAGAATAATGTTGGCTAACTCTAAGGGAGGACAGCCATAACTTAATATAGAAGCGTTTGGACTAAATAAAAAAATGAATCGCATATAAACTTATATGAGATGGCTACAGGTAATATAAAAAAATAAAAGAAATAGTTAACATAAAATAAGAAAATATTAAAAAATAATGGTGTTTATAAATCAATTGTAAATCAATTTAAATTAAAAAATGCTTAATAAAATGTAGTGGTAATGATAAAATAAAAAAATCAAATTAACTCATGTTATAAAATCTTAATAACTTTACATAATCATTTAAGAATGTTAGAATGTAAGTAATACAAATTAAACAAGAATTTGTGCAAATGGTGTTTATAAATCAATAGTGAGCAATCATATGATTTTGCAACTGACAAATTGTTTATAATAAATAATTTACATTGAATGATATGTAGAGCAATAGGAATTTCGAAAAACCGCAGGGAGCAATGAGCAGGAACAAATCGTGGCTTGGAGTTGATGGATAGGAGGTTCTGCAAAATAGGATATTATGTATCAAACGTGCAAACGAGAAATATGAATAATTTAAATAAAGAATACAACGAAAAAAAAAAATACATGGAAACAGATTAGTATTTCAACTATTAAAGTATTTAAGTTTGTAAATTTCTTGCATTGAAGAGAGACAATTCTTGAATTCGTAGGATTGGAATATCAGAAATTTTGAAGGAGAACAAAATTCATTTAAAAGCATTGAATTGTCGAAATGAAAAAAACAGGAAGAAAAATATCTAATGAAAACTTACAGGTAATAAAAGCACAAATATTAATGCAGATTGAGAAAAATAATCAATAATATATTGGCAAATACTTATGTGTTCTGGAATTAAAATAATTGAGTGACATACAAAGATATTTAAAACAACGATGAAAGAATGATAAAATCTAATTATTACTGAGAAAGGCATATAACACTTAAGAGTCAATGTAGATAAGTTTAGTTCATGCCAATATGAAATAAAATAAAGACATTAAAAAAAATCATGATCATGATGGTTAAACCTAAAATTACGTATTGATTAATTTTCTATGGCTGTGATTTACCTCCATCTTTCTATAAAGTCTCATATTCCCTCTCCTAGCATGGTATTGACCTTAGGTATCTAGGATCAACTATGTGGATTTTTATTATTGGTCTTCATTTGGTTTTACATGTAATTTTAGCTTGAACCCTACCAGCAGCTGAAACAGTACTTCCCTGAGAGCATAGAAGCTACTCGACTTAGTCGATTGAGCGATATTGAGCGATGCAGCAAATTTCTCAACTTATATTATCCATCTTACTATTGAACTACTCTAAACGCCGAGACCCCTTCTTACTGTGCCGGGACGCTAAATCAAGTTCACACTCTACCTCTTGCGAACAGCAGTCAGTGACATAGCGATCCCGTGTAGCCTCCACCTAGTGTAGATATATCTCCAATGAGAAAACGACAAGAACGGAGAAAAAATATAGGTATGTAAAAGAAGACAATGCGGCCATGGGAAAGGAGTCAGTCCCTCATTATAAGTCTGTGAACTTTTAAATTTTACTTAATGTAGAGATATCATCTTTATTTGCATTTGAATTAAAATTTATACATTTAAATATCATTTCTCATGTAGAGAATGATAACGTTATCATTTTGAGCATTCCCTATTTTTATAAATAGGGCTAAGGCCATGAAATTCAATAGGTTGAGATGGACTAAAGAATGGTTTTTTCTAGTAACTGATCCAAATAACAATACATCACTTATTTCTAACTATAATAGTCCATATCATATTTCTCTATACCTCGTCCCTCATCACTTAAGGATTTAATTCATTTATTCTTCAATCTCTTCCTCTTACCTTCTCACTTCTTTCTATACACCATACTCTTAATGTGATGCCCCAGGTGTCAATAGTGAAAGGATTCGTCTGACATTCTGATCGAACTCCATTCCAGTTGCCTTGCTCGAACCTGAAAATTTTAACCACATATAATGAGCTTACAAGTCCAGCAGGTCACCAAAGCCTACAACTGAAATCAAAGCACGGCGATGCTATCAATATGCATGTCAGTCAATCAAATCATATCAGTCGATGGTCAATGAGTCTATGCAATACGGAAATCCGTCGTCAATGAAATCAATAGTCGATGCAGCGGAAATCAAATCAGTAGTCAATGCAGTACGAAAATCAATAATCAATAATCACAACGGTAAAAACATCGATAAATCAATATTCCCCAGCAATCAAATCAGTAAGTGACTGGAAGCCAATATCTATCCATCGTAGCAGTGTCTATCAATCAATACAATCAGTTCCATCAATCGTGTCGTCTAGTCAATCCGATTATTCAATACGATTTACTCGATGTCAATCTACAATATTCAATGACACTACGGCAGTCTCAATTAATAGAGCACTTTCCAGTCAATTATATCTGTAATATCAAGATCTGCTCCAGTATCGTCCAGGACGATCTGGGATCGTCCTGGGACGATCAGTGGAAATCAGTTCCAGATTTTGCCCAGTTTTGCTCCAGGTGATTTTCTGCATGCATCGTCCAGGCCGATTGGAGACATCGGCCAGGCCGATAGGCACTGTAGAAAATATCGTCCATGCAATAGCCCTGAAGGGAGACCAGGCCGATCCTTTTGGTCGGATCGTCCCGGGACGATGCTGCGATCGGCCGGGCCGATCTGTGTATTATAAAGCTGATTTCAGTCGTTTTGAAGAGAGAGAAAATCAAAAATAAATATCTGATTTTTCTGAGGAGAGAGAAAGTCGTGGGATTTTGGAGAAAAGTGGATTTTCGGACGACGCGGAGCCGTTTTCGATCGAAGTGACTGTTGAGGAATTTGCTGTGCTCGAGGTAAGGCACATTCCGCCTTTCTAAATTTTCAGTTCCGTCGTGTTTGGCGGTATATTCTGTCCGGATTTCGTTTTCGTTAATGATTTTTGTCCGTATCTGTTGATTGGTTCAGTTTTTACCGCGTAACTTTCTGTATATTGTTGACGTGCCGAGTGTGCACATTTTGGTTAATTTCTGAAGATTTTCGTCCGGGTATTTTTGATTCGACTGTGTTTTTAGTCGACCGGATTTTTCTGTGAAATTGGAATTTATCTGTGCAGTAGAATAAAGGTTCTGAAATGTTGATATCTGTATTCTGTGCGAATTCGGTAAATTTTCTTTGCAGGAATTTTTGTGTAAATTCCGTATACTGCCGTTGTGCTGCCCGATTTTTGTGTAATTTCTGAATTGTCCGGATTTCTTCTGAATTGAAATGCTATGTGTATAAGCTATACAAAGGGAGTTATAAGGGGCCTGGATCCTATGAGATTCAGTAAGTGTCAGGGAAATCTGAAATGAGATCAAATATGATATCTGTTCTGTTCCGGATCCGATGAATTCTGTTTTGGTGCTATAAGCACATCTGTTTTGGTGCCGTGAGCACAAAGGGAGACATAAGGGGCCTGAATCCTATGAGATTCAGTCAGTGTCTGGGAAAGGAGGCATAAGGGGCCGGAATCCGTAGAGATTCCGTCAGTGTCAGGGCATTTAGCTATATGTATCTGTACCACTTTCTGTATCTGTTCTGTTCTGTACGAAATTGTGATTATGATATGATATGATCCGTACGATTCTGATTTCTGTTTCTGACTCTGTTGATTTGTTCTGTTCTGATACGATCTGTACGACTCTGATGTGATTTGATATCTGTCCGTAAGTTTTGATTTCCGATTCTGTTCCGACTTCTGATCTGATTTCTGTCTGACAAGTTTGGTTTTGTTTTCTGAGGATTTAGATTGGTGGTTTGATGCTTTGCTGAGCTGTTGAGCTCACCCTTGCTTTCTGGTGGTTTTCAGGTTCTGGGAAGGGCAAGGAGGTTCAGGACTAGGTTTCAGAGTCTGATCAGATTAGGTACTTTTGTACTTTTGATTTTTGTACAGTCATGGCTTTCCTGTTCTGTCTTTCTTTCTGTTGAAAGCCATGTACTGTTCTGTAGATGATTATTTTGAGGAAATGAAAAGATAGATGTTTTGTTCCGCTGCATTTGATGTTTTTAGTAGCTCTGTTGTTCTGTGTGCTTCTGTTGAGTTAAGAATTTGGAAGATCAGTTCAGTAACCTAATCCAAAGCCAGATCCTGGTTAGCTTTTCTCCGTCGCGATCCGGCGCGGGCGGGACCCGTCTCGTCTCGGGTCGGGTCGTGACAAGCTTTTTTGGTATCAGAGCACTGGTTTTGGAAACAGGTTGGATTGTAAAACAGAGCTCTAGGAAGTGATCAGTGAGTCTGTCTGGGAGGTAGTTTTGGGTCGTTTGGCTTTTTATTGTGTTATTTTGTGTTGTTTTGTGATAGTTTTCCGGATTTTCTGGATTTTTCTGTATGGATCAGCCAGACCCAGACATGACAGACGGTCAGAGTGACGATCAGGCAGCACCAGTGGGGAGTACAGCCCCAGTGGTCGGTGCTGATACGCTTTCACAGTTTGCTTCACTTGTTGCTCAGATGATGAGCGAGACTCAGAGCAGAGCTTCGACTGTTAGATCTGAGGACATTGATCGACACCTGCAGTTATTTTTGAGGTTGAAGCCTCCTAGGTTTGAGGGCGCTGTTGAGCCCAGAGCAGCCGAGGAGTGGCTGAGGAGATTGGAGAAGACTTTTGACGGGATGCAGTGTCCTGCAGACAGGAAAGTTCCGTTAGCTGTTTTTCTGTTGGACGGAGAGGCTGAGCACTGGTGGGATAGCCAGCAAGCAGCCAGATTTCAGGGCAGATTGAACTCCTTGATCACTTGGGAGGAGTTCACCGAAGTATTTCGAGACTGGTTTGTTCCCCCTTCTGCACGACAGCAGATGCAGGAGAGTTTTCTGAGACTTGTTCAGGGGAGCAAGACGGTGATGCAGTACGAGGCTGAGTTTACTGCATTAGCCAGGTACGCTCCGCAGCTGGTTAGCACGTCTGCTGAGAGGTGCTACAGATTTCTGAGAGGCTTACGAGACACTTTGAGGCAGCCTCTGATACCGTTCCGGATCACCGATTTCTCTGAGCTTGTGGAGCGAGCTCGTCTGATTGAGAATGACATGACGGCTACTCAGCAGCGGTGGACTGCGAGTAGGAAGAGGTTTGGAGGAGAGACATCTGGCAGTGGTTCCTCTGGGAAGAGGAGATTTATTCCTGGATCTGGATCTGGAGATTCCAGGAAGAGCGGAGGATCGTCTGGTACTGCTACCAGTACGACTAGTTCTGGATCTGTCAGTTCGGCACCTGTGTGCCAGAGTTGTGGACGGCGACACTTTGGCCAGTGCTACAGGATAGCTGGTCTTTGTTTCAGATGTGGTCAGCCGGGACATAGGATTGCAGAATGTCCACAGATGGGATATGAGCAGCGATCTGAGGGCTTTGTCAGACCTGTTGGTTCAGCAGCAGGAAGACCGAGGACTGTTCCTCCACGCCCTGAGGGATTTGCTGGTAGAGGTGGTGGTTCTAGTTCTGCACCGCGGAGACCACCTACGATTCAGAGGGAGCAGAGTAGTTCTGTTGCTTCAGTTCCTGCTCCAGTTCAGCCACGAGTTTACAGTCTGAGTCAGCAGGAGGCTCGTGATGCTCCGGATGTTGTGACAGGTACGGTTTACATTTCTGATCAGCCCTGTCGTGTTTTGTTTGACTCTGGAGCGAGTCATTCTTTTCTGTCCGAGCACTGTTTTGAGGCTTTACGTTTGGATTCTCTTTTACTTCCGGTTTCTTTGTCTGTGATTTTACCGGCTGGGAATCCATTGATTGCTCGACAGTTTTGTTTGTGTGAGATCGAGATTTCTGGCAAGAAGTGGAAATCGAGTTTGATTCGATTGCCGATTTCTTCGTATGATGTGATTCTGGGCATGGATTGGCTGAGTCAGTATGAGGCCCAGATTGACTGTCTGAAGAAGCAAGTGAGTTTGCTTGTGGCTGGAGAGAGAGTTGTATTTCAGGGATTACGAGGTGTTCTCTCCAGTCTGGTTTCTGCGTTGGAGGTGAGCAGGATGTGGAAGAAAGGATGTCCAGTATTTTTGGCTTCGGTGCGGGATCTGAACCTGGAGGTTGGTTCTGTTTCTGAGATCCCTGTGGTACGGGAGTTTGCCGATGTTTTTCCTGAGGAGTTGGTTGGTTTACCTCCGGATAGAGATGTGGAGTTCTCTATTGATGTTTTTCCGGGTACAGCTCCGATATCGAAAGCTCCGTACAGGATGGCACCGAAAGAACTTTCTGAGTTGAAAGTTCAGCTTCAGGAGTTGGTTGACAGAGGTTTTGTACGTCCTAGTGTTTCGCCCTGGGGAGCACCTGTTCTGTTTGTGAAGAAGAAGGACGGTACACTCCGTATGTGTATTGATTACAGAGATTTGAACAAGGTCACGATCAAGAACAAGTATCCTTTGCCTCGGATAGACGACTTGTTTGATCAACTTTCCGGATCTTCGGTATTTTCGAAGATTGATTTGAGATCCGGATATTATCAGGTGAAGGTGAAGGAAACTGATGTGGTGAAGACCGCTTTTAGTACTCGGTACGGGCACTATGAGTTTTTGGTTATGCCTTTTGGGGTAACCAATGCGCCTGCGATTTTCATGGATCTGATGAACCGAGTATTCAGGGAGTATTTGGATCAGTTTGTGATCGTCTTCATTGACGATATTCTGGTATATTCGGCATCTGAGGATGAGCATGCCAGACATTTGGGGATTGTGTTGGAGACTTTGAGGAGGCATCAGCTGTATGCCAAGTTCTCTAAGTGTGAATTCTGGCTGAAGAGCATTTCATTTCTGGGGCACGTGATTAGCGGAGAAGGCATTTCTGTAGACCCCCAGAAGATTCAGGCTGTTGCTGATTGGCCAAGGCCGACTACGGTATTTGAGGTACGTAGTTTCTTGGGTATGGCCAGGTATTATAGGAAGTTTGTGAAAGGATTTTCACAGATTTCGACTCCTCTGACGAGACTGACTCAGAAGTCAGTACCTTTTGTTTGGACACCGGAGTGTGAAGCTAGTTTTCAGAGATTGAAGGAGTGTTTGACTTCAGCTCCAGTGTTGGCACTTCCGTCAGGTACGGAGGGTTTCCAGGTGTTCAGTGATGCTTCACTGAAAGGATTGGGTTGCGTTCTGATGCAGCATGGTCAGGTAATTGCTTATGCTTCGAGACAGTTAAAACCACATGAGAAGAATTACCCGACGCATGATCTGGAGTTAGCTGCAGTTGTTTTTGCTTTGAAGATTTGGCGTCATTACCTGTATGGCGTCAGATGTGAGATCTTTACTGATCATAAGAGCCTGAAGTATATTTTTACTCAGAAGGATCTGAATCTGAGACAGAGGAGGTGGCTCGAGTTGATCAAGGACTACGATTTGACTATTCAGTATCAGCCTGGGAAGGCGAATGTGGTAGCGGACGCTCTGAGCAGGAAGTCTTCTGGATTCTCAGGTATTCAGCTTACCTGTGATGACTTTCTGATTCGTGATTTGGAGAGATTGCAGTTGGAGGTGATTTCCTCCAGTGATTTGAAGTTGGCTCAGATGAGTATTCAGTCTTCTTTGGAAGCACGGATTCAAGAAGCCCAGAAGTCAGATTCTGACTATTCGAAGTTGATAGCTCAGATTGGATCTGGTAAGACTCCTGAACTTCGAATTTCTGATTCTGGTGCTATTTTCTGTAAGAACAGGTTGTGGGTACCTGTGTCTGGAGATTTGAGGCGGGAGATTCTGTGTGAATCTCATCTTTCTGGCTACACTGTTCATCCAGGCAGTGGTAAGATGTACGCTGACATGAAGCTTTTGTTTTGGTGGCCTGGGATGAAGAAGGATGTGGCAGAGTTTGTGTCGAGATGCGAAGCCTGTCAGTTGGTGAAGGCAGAGCATCAGCGACCAGGTGGACTGTTGCAGTCGTTGCCTATCCCTGAGTGGAAATGGGAGGAGGTAACGATGGATTTTGCGATGGGTTTTCCTCGATCTAGACAAGGACATGATGCCATTTGGGTGGTTGTAGATCGATTGACCAAGTCAGCCCATTTTCTTCCGATCAGACAGACGGATTCAGTTGATCGCTTGGCACAGATTTATGTGAAGGAAATAGTCAGATTGCACGGTGTGCCTCGTGTGATCGTATCTGATCGAGATGGACGCTTTACTTCCAGACTTTGGAAAGGCATTCAGCAAGGCTTGGGTACGAAACTGCATTTCAGTACAGCTTTTCATCCTCAGACCGACGGACAGTCTGAGAGGACGATTCAGGTACTGGAAGATCTGTTGAGGCTTTGTGTTCTGGACTTTAGCGGAAGTTGGGAGGATCATATTCCGCTGATTGAGTTTGCCTATAACAACAGTTTTCAGTCCAGTATCGGTATGGCACCGTACGAGGCTTTGTATGGCAGGAAGTGCCGTACTCCTTTGACTCTGACGGAGGTCGGAGATAGACAGGCTTTGGGGGCCACTTTTGCTGATGAAACTGCTCAGAAGATCAAATTGATAAGAGAAAGATTGAAAGCCGCTCAAGATCGTCAGCAGAAGTATTACAATCAGAAGCACAGATTTGTTGAATTTCAGGTCGGTGACTTTGTGTATGTCAAAGTCAGCCCGATGAAAGGTGTGAGCAGATTTGGTCAGGTAAGCAAGCTTAGTCCAAGGTATGTTGGACCATTTGAGATTTTGGAAAGAATTGGAAAATCTGCTTATCGCCTATTGCTTTCTGATTCTATGCCGGATGTGCATAATGTGTTTCACGTATCCACTCTGAGGAAGTGGGTTTCAGACTCTGGGAAGAAGTTGTCAGCTGATGAGGTGGAGATTCAGGAGAATCTGGCGTACAAGGAAGAGCCAGAGCTTATTTTGGCGTACGACGTCCGAAAGTTAAGAAATAAAGAGATTCCGATGGTTAAAGTCCAGTGGAAGCACCGGACTGCACGGGAAGCAACTTGGGAGAAGGAGTCTGATATGAGACGGTCGTACCCGTACTTGTTTTGACTGAGTTTGGACTGGATAATGTCGAGGACGACATTTTTCTGAGTTGGGGAGATTGTAATATCAAGATCTGCTCCAGTATCGTCCAGGACGATCTGGGATCGTCCTGGGACGATCAGTGGAAATCAGTTCCAGATTTTGCCCAGTTTTGCTCCAGGTGATTTTCTGCATGCATCGTCCAGGCCGATTGGAGACATCGGCCAGGCCGATAGGCACTGTAGAAAATATCGTCCATGCAATAGCCCTGAAGGGAGACCAGGCCGATCCTTTTGGTCGGATCGTCCCGGGACGATGCTGCGATCGGCCGGGCCGATCTGTGTATTATAAAGCTGATTTCAGTCGTTTTGAAGAGAGAGAAAATCAAAAATAAATATCTGATTTTTCTGAGGAGAGAGAAAGTCGTGGGATTTTGGAGAAAAGTGGATTTTCGGACGACGCGGAGCCGTTTTCGATCGAAGTGACTGTTGAGGAATTTGCTGTGCTCGAGGTAAGGCACATTCCGCCTTTCTAAATTTTCAGTTCCGTCGTGTTTGGCGGTATATTCTGTCCGGATTTCGTTTTCGTTAATGATTTTTGTCCGTATCTGTTGATTGGTTCAGTTTTTACCGCGTAACTTTCTGTATATTGTTGACGTGCCGAGTGTGCACATTTTGGTTAATTTCTGAAGATTTTCGTCCGGGTATTTTTGATTCGACTGTGTTTTTAGTCGACCGGATTTTTCTGTGAAATTGGAATTTATCTGTGCAGTAGAATAAAGGTTCTGAAATGTTGATATCTGTATTCTGTGCGAATTCGGTAAATTTTCTTTGCAGGAATTTTTGTGTAAATTCCGTATACTGCCGTTGTGCTGCCCGATTTTTGTGTAATTTCTGAATTGTCCGGATTTCTTCTGAATTGAAATGCTATGTGTATAAGCTATACAAAGGGAGTTATAAGGGGCCTGGATCCTATGAGATTCAGTAAGTGTCAGGGAAATCTGAAATGAGATCAAATATGATATCTGTTCTGTTCCGGATCCGATGAATTCTGTTTTGGTGCTATAAGCACATCTGTTTTGGTGCCGTGAGCACAAAGGGAGACATAAGGGGCCTGAATCCTATGAGATTCAGTCAGTGTCTGGGAAAGGAGGCATAAGGGGCCGGAATCCGTAGAGATTCCGTCAGTGTCAGGGCATTTAGCTATATGTATCTGTACCACTTTCTGTATCTGTTCTGTTCTGTACGAAATTGTGATTATGATATGATATGATCCGTACGATTCTGATTTCTGTTTCTGACTCTGTTGATTTGTTCTGTTCTGATACGATCTGTACGACTCTGATGTGATTTGATATCTGTCCGTAAGTTTTGATTTCCGATTCTGTTCCGACTTCTGATCTGATTTCTGTCTGACAAGTTTGGTTTTGTTTTCTGAGGATTTAGATTGGTGGTTTGATGCTTTGCTGAGCTGTTGAGCTCACCCTTGCTTTCTGGTGGTTTTCAGGTTCTGGGAAGGGCAAGGAGGTTCAGGACTAGGTTTCAGAGTCTGATCAGATTAGGTACTTTTGTACTTTTGATTTTTGTACAGTCATGGCTTTCCTGTTCTGTCTTTCTTTCTGTTGAAAGCCATGTACTGTTCTGTAGATGATTATTTTGAGGAAATGAAAAGATAGATGTTTTGTTCCGCTGCATTTGATGTTTTTAGTAGCTCTGTTGTTCTGTGTGCTTCTGTTGAGTTAAGAATTTGGAAGATCAGTTCAGTAACCTAATCCAAAGCCAGATCCTGGTTAGCTTTTCTCCGTCGCGATCCGGCGCGGGCGGGACCCGTCTCGTCTCGGGTCGGGTCGTGACAATATCTATCGGCTCAAATCCCAATAAACAATCAAATCAATACGGCGAAAGATCAATTGAAATCAAATCAATACAATCAGTTCCATAAAGAAATCTATCGTACGATAAATCAAATCCATACGGCAATAATCCATTCAATCAATCAATCGATAATCGGCACGACGAATCAATGTATCAGTATATCAATAACCTATCAGGATCTGTCGTATCAATAGTATCCATATGTCAATATCATATCTATCAATGTCGATATCGGTATCTATCAATCGATACAATCTATATCAATATCAGTGTCAATATCTATGAATCAATACGTAGAATCCATATCAATATCGGTGCCAGTATCTATGAATCAATCAAGTCGAGAAAATCAATCGGAAAAGTAATACGATAAATCCAATCGGAAAAGCAATACGATAAATCAATAAAATCAATAAATCCGTCAAATCATCAATCAATCAAATCCAGTCTATACTATCAAGTCGATCAAATCAATCGGAAATCAATAAATCAATGCAGATCGGGAAATCTATGCGATGCAATATCATATACATGCAATTTCATACCATGGTCTTACTCGACAAGCACAAACACTAGTCATTATCAATAGTGCTGTTGTAGAAATCAACCAGGTTAACTGGCTATTATCAATAGTGCTGTTGTAGAAATCAACCAGATTAACTGCTATTATCAATAGTGCTGTTGTAGAAATCAACCAGATTAACTGGCTATTATCAATAGTGCTGTTGTAGAAATCCATATTACTGTTGTAGATATCCATACGTTGGTTTCTATAACCAACGTTCAACTAGGTTTCCACTTGTCTTTCAGAATCAATCAAGTCAATCAATAGTCAATGCAATAATCGATGCAATAAGCAATATTAAAGAAATCTAGAACGATCATATCAATGGTCATGCACATATCAATTCAATCTATCAATCCCGGAAAAATCAGTAATCGTACGAAAATCGGGCAGAGTAACGGCAGTCGGTCAAATTTACACAAAAATCCTGCAAAAAGGCACAAATTCCAAATCTCTCCAAATTACAGAAGAATATCTATGACATCAATACAAGACTATTATCCTATAGAAATCAAATCAAATCAAGTCCTGATATTATTCTATTCGATTAAAATCGCGTAGAATCAATTCCGACCGGTAAAATCGTCGCAGAAAATACTCAAATCGTGTGCAATAATCATATCTATAACATACCAAAAGTTGTGCGGTGAAAGTTGTGTCAAATCAAAATCACGTCGAAAATTCGATTACGAAAACACAAAACGAATCACAACTCGGTCAAAACTCAATATCTTTGAAAACAGAAATAGGGTTCGGAGTCCTTACCACTAGATCTACACTTTTCCCAACAGCGACGTCGGACGAAAAGCGCTCCGCGGCCTCCAAAACCAAGCTTCCTCTTTTTCCTTTTCTCTTTCTCTCTCCTCAAAACAGATATTTTGTTTTAAAATGATTTTCTCTCTCATCAAAACGAGCTGATTTTCATATATCATAAAGCAGATCGGCCCGGCCGATCGCCAAATCGTCCCGGGACGATCAGACCAAAAAAATCGTCCTGGACGGTTCCCAGGACTATTCTCAGGCCGATATTTTCTACAGTGCAGATCGGCCTGGACGATCCCACTATCGTCCCGGACGATTCTGAGAGGAAAATCCAAATCAGAGAGGAACAGTAAGGGAACGAGGTCTCACACTTAACTCCTGCAAAGTCAACCGCAATCTTTGTTTTCACAAACCTGCTCATTCTAAAGCAACAAGCGATTGGCCAAAAATTGAGTCACAATGCTTGACACAGCCCATAATCTCCTAGAAAATGAGGGAAACAGCCAAACTAAAATAAGGTTGCAACATGAAGCACTGAAAGAGAATATTTTTTAACACTTGACCTCCCTTTCAGTGTTGGGGCTATACCACTCAACTGCTTAATAGAAAATACTGATGCATTGGGAGTGTCTACTATATGGAAATCAATGCAAAAAATCAAAGGTTAATGTGTATTAAGGTTAAACTACAGCAAAAAACTTTACATAAATCAATAATGAGCAATTATATGATTTAGTAAATGACAAATTGTTTATAATAGTTAACTTACCTTGAATGATATGTAGGGCAAGAGGATTATCAAAAAACAGCAGTGAACATTGAGCAGGTCCAAATCATGGGTTGGATTTGATGGATAACGGATCCTGCAAAATAGTATATTAGGCAAAAAAAGTGAAACGAGAAATATGAATAAATCAGAAAATCGCACAATCAAATTTAAAAAAAAATTACATAGAAATAAAATGTAATCTCAATTATCAAAGTGTATAATTTTATAAAATTCTTGTATTGAATAGAGACAAATTTTGAAGTACAAGAAATGGAATATAAAAATTGTTTAAGGAGAAGTAAATTGAGTAGTCCATATGAAAAAATAAGAAGAGAAACATAAAATGAAAAGTTACAGCAAATCAAAGTCCAAATATTAATGCGTACTGAGAAAAAGACTAAATAATACATTGGCAAACACCTAAGTGTTTTGGAAATAAATTTGTTTAAACACCAAGACATTTAAAAGAACAATGAAAGACTATAAAAAATGCTTATAAGTGAGCTGAGACATATAATACGTGAAGAAAAATGTAGATAAGGTTAGTTCATGCCAATATGAATGTATTATAGGAAAATGAAAAAAAAAAAACAAAACAAAACAAACCATGGCTGATTGAACATTCGCTGGACTCATATAAGGCTCCGATTGGAGATTCAGTGGTGATTGCCGAACCCAAAATGAAAAGGCAATGACGAAGTATGTAAAATAGACGTAGGTGGAAATGGGAGAAAGAAGACAGTTTAAAATGTCGAATTGAAACCCTAAGGGGCTGTTTGGCAACAAGTGGGATTTAACTTTAGTGGGATTTAGTAAATCCTATAAATCCGGATTTAGTAAAACCGAAATGTGTTTAATCCTGAGAAATGTTTGGTATGTCAAATGTGAAATCTTGTTAAATCCTTAGAAACTGTTTGATAACATATTTAAGGATTTGTGGAAGTTAGGGATTTAAACGTGAAGAATATAATTATAAATAAAAAAAATATAATTAAAATGAAAATTAATGTGTTATAAATTTAATAACATATTAAGTACAAATTATTCATTAATTATTATTTACACTATTAATTAAATATTTCATAATACATACATATTAAGTTATATTAATTAAGCTAATTCTATTAATATTTAATTAATAATTGTACAATTAAGTTAAATTAGATAATAAATTTATGCACTAATTATACAATTAATTATTAAATTATTCTACTTATTTATTAATATTTTAAAATATATTAATTAAGTAAATCAATAATAACTGAGAGGCGTCAAGGTTTACCTGTCATCTTCTCTTTTAGGGGCTATTTGGTTGCATACAAAGTAAATGCAGTGTAAAGTAAATGCAGTGTAAAGTAAATACTTTGAGGTTGTTTGGTTGTCTGCAAAGTAAACGCAGGAGAAATGTTTCCCTTGTTTGGTTAGATATATCAAGAGTAAAGTAAAAACAGTGCATTTGTAATTTTTTTTTTCATTATAACTTATATATTTATAAAACTAATCACCGATTGTTTAAACTTCGTTTGGGATAGCTTCTTCTTGCTTTCTAAAACAGCTTTTCAGTACAAAGAGAAATAATAAATCAAAATTTGTTAGGCAGGTCGAAATCGCCATGGGGCACTGCCCACTCTTGGACCCTGACATATTTGCCAACAGTTACTTAATAAATTTGCCTCCATGAAAATTATGGCTGATTCCACCCCTGATTTCGATTGAAGAAAGGTGGAGGAAATGAAATGAAATTCCTGTAACTTAAAATTTTATTATTAATCTGCAACCATTTATTTAAGTTTTACAACCATTTAAATTTTTTATTGTTTAAAATAAACTTTGGTAAAGAAATGTTAAATTAATATTATTTCCCCATGATAAAAGTACCCACCGGAAGGATCATGAATCCAATATCTTTAAGAATTGGCCACAAAAGGGATGATATGCCATAGGAATAACAGAATATCTTTAAAGCCTTTTTTACATGATATAAAACCTGGATAAGAATTCATTCAGGAGAATAAAAAAACAGTTTTGATTGCTAGTTATATTTGTTATTTCTCCCATAACAGATTTGAGACGAGTTATTTAAAATCTGATCAACAAAAACAAACTGAACACTGAAGGCATAGACTCCAACTGCAACATACATTGCATGCCAATAGCAACTCCAGCTGCAAAAAGGATAAGCCACTCAAACTTTCCAAACGTTTTAACCTCCGTCCCAAACATAACCTGAATCCACAGCTTTTCAGCAACCAGTTTAACATATCAAAACTTGCTAAAGAAGATTCTATTCACGACATCAATGGGCAATGCATAGGCCGGGTCAATAGGCTTCAATCCTGGATACTCCATGAGCGAAATACCTGTATGCCACAGGATAGAAATCAATGAACAAAATCTGGAGTTTCAATCAGCAGGGAAACACAAAGATTTCAGACTCAAATCTGGATTGTAAATCCTATAAAACCAGATTTATTAAATTCTGCCAATGTGAAATCCTGAAAATTGTTTGGCAACATAAGTATTAAATCTTGTTAAATATTATGAAACTGTTTAGCAATTAATGTAATCAGGATTTAAGGTAGTTATTTGTAATGCAGGATGCCAAATGTTAAATTTGTCGACCGGTAGGATTTAGGGGCTGTTTGGTTGCCTGAAAATATCCTCGACAAAAGTGATAATTTTACTAAAAAAGTTACCAAAATTTCAAAATTTCTTCAGACAAATTAATGCTATAAACTCTCTAACATCGAATATTATCATCTTTAGCTTTAAATTTACCTGCAATTGCAACGTGTGAAAGGGATAAAATTAACTAGACAAGAAACGTATACAGCAATTTAGAGCTGTATACAGCAATTGAGCTCTGCAAGGAAGTTCAGACCTTCCTGAAGGCTCTCCTCTTTAGGAACTCAGTTAGTTCTTCCCAGGTAAGGAACTTCTGAACTTGAACAGTAGGTTTAATGCTGAACAGAAGTTTCTATTTTTATACATTTGAAATTATGTCTGCAACGGCCTTCAAAAGTTTGCTAAGCTACAGTTGCAGGGTTAGTTTATAAATTATAATAAATCTTCAAAATTTTTTTTTCCATATCAGAATGGATGAATATTTTTTTTCTCCATTGACTTATTTATGAGATATAAGCTTGTTAATTTCTACATACTTTATGAGTTAAAAGCGTCGTTGCTAACCTCAAATTTACCTGCAATTGCAACGTGTGAAGTAGAAAATTTACCTGCAAGTTCAAAAACGTTGATTTACCGCAAAATTTACCTGCAAGTTCAAAAAACCTTGATTTTCAACAACTGGAAAAATTAACAGAGAAGAAGACAGCGTTACCTTACTTAACAACTCTGGATTTGGCCGAACAAGCGCGCGAAAGGGATAAAATTAACTTCAGAAATTCCGAGCTCCTTCCGATGGAAATGTCGCAACTTCCGATCGGACAGGCAAACGGAACCTCGTCGAAGGAGCGAACAAGAACGAAGGAGCCCTAGAAGCCTCTCGTGCAATCTTACACCTCGTGCAAAGCAATGAAGCCGAACAGCAACGACGATGATGCGAACTCGAGCTCCCGTCCTTACCTCCGATGAAAATGGCGCAGCTTCCGATCGGACAGTCAAAGGGAACGTAGTCGTCGCGCGAAGTCTGAGAAGAACGAAGGAGCCGAAGAACCCTCTCGTGCAATTTTACACCACCTGCGAAGCAATGAAGCCGAACAGCAACGACGCCAAGTAAATCTTCTTCCAGCGAATTTAAAACCCGCTCGTATCGAGCGGGTTTCTAATTCCGGCAAAACAGCCTCTTTATTACACGCCTACTACATGGGATGAATTCCTTTTGTTTCACTCAAAATTAACCAAACAGCCTAATTTAATAAATACATGTATTTATTTTACTTTACACTCCTAATTCAGGCAACCAAACAGCCCCTTAGTCGTTGCTGTTAGGCTTCGTTGCTTCGCAGGAGGTGTAGAGATTGCATGCGTTGCTTCTTCGTTTCCTTCGTGACTGTTCAACTTCGCTCCTTCGACGTCTTTCCCTTTCTGTCGGATCGGAAATTTCCACATTTTGATCGGAAGCAAGAAGGGGACCTCGATGGCTGTGAAGGTAACTTTCTCCCTTTCGCGCTCTTCTTCTGCTAAATCCCGTTAAATCCGCCAAACAGAGGGATTTAGTAAATCCGGGATTTAAGCCGTAGATACCTAAATCCGGGATTTACAGAATCCCGGGATTTAACGAGCACACAAAAACCGTTTGGCTGAATTTAGCGTAAATCCGACTTAAATCCGTGAATAAATCCGATACCAAACAGCCCCTAAGAATTAAATAATAGGTGAAGTCGTGGGGCTTCGAGCAAGTTGTGTATAACTGCGTTCGATGAGAGTGAGAAGCGCGAGATACAGCAGGCTTCGGCGAGCGAAACCTGAACGAAAGCGAAGTAAGAGCAAAAAAAAAAAAATCGACAAAAACTATTTTAAGGAATTAAAAAGAGCCGTGAAGAAATAAAAAAGAGGCATTAAGAAGTTTACATTTTGAAAGCTGATGTTTGGTGAGTTCGGTGAGCAGGCAGGAAGCGACAATGGGGGAGAAGCGTGAGATACAGCACGCTTCAGCATTCAAAACCCGAACGAAAGCGAAGTAAGAGCAAAAAAAATTTCGACAAAAACTATTTTAAGAAATTAAAAAGAGGCGTGAAGAAATAAAAAAGAGGCATGAAGAAGCTTACCTTTTGAAAGCTGATGTTTGGTGAGTTCGGTGAGCAGGCAGGAAGCGACAATGGGGGAGAAGCGCGAGATACAGCACGCTTCGGCGTCGAGAGAGGATATATGAAAGCGTCATTTCGTGTAAGGATGTTTTTTGATAAGAATGAAAAGTTTAGGGATGCGAAGAGGATGAGGAGGGATGCATTGAAAAGCGAAAACGCGGATTTTGATTTGCAAGCAGCTTAGGATAAAGCTTTAAAAAAATCAACGACGGATATAAAGATTAAAAATTTTTAATGGCCAGGATGACGTATGGGGAGAAGCACAAGCGGCACTTTAATAGTAGTATAGATATATGTCAAAATCGGAGCACGGGGCGGATTCGGATAGAATTCGGAACAAACTCGACACTAGTTGACCTAACTCAAACCCGACCATTTTTGCAAACATGTCAGATATTTCAACTCGGACCTGTCTCCCACGCAGGTTGTCGGGTTGACCCGACCTGACCCACACACACGATAAGTGCACGACAGCAACAACGTAGGCACAACAACAACGAAAAATGCGACGGACCAACTAGACACGATCTCACACGATGGCGATGTGACCGACGACTCACGCAAAGAAACACGACTCGACGCGACGGGAACTTGATGCGGGCAGATGCAGGCAAACACGGTCAATGGATTTAGTTCTATCATTTAGAACCATTCTAGGTAAACCCGAATCTGAACCTGACCCGTTTCACAAACGGGTTGACCCTACTCCAAAATTTTCAGGTCGGATTTAAATATGGTTTTCGGGTCGTGCCAAATATTGACATCATATGATGTGATTGTAGATTAAATTATTACATAAATATGTACATATAAATTTTAGATATTAAATATATGTATATAAATCTCTATATATTATATTATTGATCGCTTTGTATGATAATTATTTCTAAAAGACATAAAATTGGGTTAATAATCTCTCAAAAAATTATTATTTTTATTTTTTTTTAGCTCGAACTATGCTCAAATAGAAGCTAAATAATTAGAATAAAAAAGCTTAGAAATGGGTTGAAATTTGTTTTGATATAAAAATTAACATTAATCTCTAACACAAAATAAACGATATTCAAATTCCTCGTGATGTAATTTATATTATTAAGACATCTTGACATATTTTTTATATGTTCTTTCCCTTTCGCCTTAGAGCTTTTTGATTCCTCGTTGATTCATAGTGATGGCATAGAACAGTCTTGGCAGGATTAAGTGCATCTTTTTGAGGATAAATGTAGGAAAGACATTCACCCGAAATGGAGTTCGGGCAATGGTGATGAACAAGTTATTAGTGGCAATGACAACATTTGACTTCTTTAATGATTCGTTTGGGACGGATTTATTAATGCTTTTTAAAAAAGTTTTTTTAATAAAAAAATATTTTTTTTTGTACTTAAAGCTGCTTTAGGAAGCAGTACGAAAGTTGTCCCAAAATAGGAGAGATTATTTTGTGCGGATGCCGAACGCAGTTCACCATCCGGAGACCAACCAGAATGCGCCACGTCAGCAGTACCAAGCTCGGTACCGAGCAGTAGTGAGCTAGGTACCAAGCAGAAGGTGACGTGGCGCATTCTGATTGGGATTCGGCATCCGTACAGAATAATTTCACCAAAAGAAGCATAAATCTTGGAAATTCATAATGACAACATTTCTTTAAAATTTTGTCTTTTTTTTTTTAATTCTTATTTTGGTGCATTTAAAAAAAAACTAAAAGATAGATTATGAGCGTGTTTGGGATAGTTTTTTAACTGCTTTGCTTTTCATTTCGTTTAATTACTATTTTCTTATTGTTTTCTCACTATTTTTAAAAAAAAAATTATATTGGAAAGCAGTTTTTTACAATTATAGTAATAAAGTTATTCTCTGCACAACAATTTCACAATCAACTTTATAAAATATTGTAGTCGTCCCAAACAGATCATGTATCACGAAAGTGATACACCCCAACAACGTGAAAAACGGTGCGGTTTGACCTTAACACTTAAAACAAGTTTAAAGAGCCAATATTGATAAATGTTTATTGCTATCAAGAAAAAATTTTATATAAAATTATTACAAACATTAAAAGTACTCAAAAGAAAGTAAATATCATATCATTTCATAAATAGAGTTTATAATAATGTTATATCAAAGAAATAAAAATAGCTATTAGTGCAAAAGAAATTTGAAGCAACAAGCACATTAGCATAGCTACCCTAAGCCCAACATATATATATAGGCTTTATCATTTTGTCTACTAAGCTTAAATTGGTATTTGTAATTAATCCACTTAAAAATATTGTTAGATTAGTAATTACCTATTACCAAGAAGATTAAGGTGGTATAAACCTTAATTAAATTGATGGAATTATTGTGTTGTTTTGAGATAATAAATTTTTAATAGAGTAAAATACAAGTATAATTATAGGTTTAATCTTGTAATTAATAATAATAACCTAAGTTAATCATAAGATGACATAGGTTGGCTAAGGTGCAATTATCTTAGTTAAATATAGATTTCTATATATTTATTTTATAAGTAAAATTTCAACAGGTATTATACAATGAACATGGCAATTGTTAGTCTGAATAAAATTTATATTAACCAGCAAAGTCCACCTACATGAAAATAAATCTAATATTACATGAATCATTTTGATATTTATGAATTTATGAAGCAATAATCAAGGCCAGCTATCTCTACTACATGATAATTCCTTAATGAACAAAAAACAAAATACTAGGGTGTCAATATTTGACACGATCTGAAAACCCGACCTAAAAATTCTGGTGTATGGTCAGCCCGTTTGGCAGACAGGTTAGGTTTGAGTTACAAAAATTGACACGTTTAAAATATCGGGTTGGGTCTAAGTAAACCCGCCAACCCGAAATTGACACAGATCTAACTTGATTTCCCAGCATAGACCTGATTCGTCCGTGGGTTGTCACTTCAATTGCACTCGCGTCGTTCATATGCAGTTGGATCGAAAGCAACGACGACGATTTCCCCGCACATACCCGATTACTAGGGTTTGCTTTTCCTCTTATCTTGTCATTCTTCGGCTCCTTCGATGATGTTCCTTCCTGTCACGTCAGAACATAGGACAACTGAGCTCGCAGTCAGCCGTTCATCTGCAATTGGATCAGAACCAACAACAACGACAGGGAAAACACTATTTTTTTAGTTTAATCGGAAGTAACGATGACGACAGGAGGAAGCAACGACAATGACGGCAGGGAAATGACGATTTGTAGTTGGATCAGAAGCAACAACAACGACAGGGAAAACACTATTTTTTTAGTTCGATCGGAAGTAACGATGACGACAGGAGGAAGCAACGACAATGACGGCAGGGAAATGACGATTTGTAGTTGGATCAGAAGCAAAGACGACGACAGGAGGAAGCAACAACAACGACAGGATGTTCCTTCGTGTAGGGTCGGGTGGACTCGAAAACCCGACATATTGGATCCGAGTTGAAGTTTTTGACCCGTTTTCAAAAATAGGTCGGGTCAAAACAATAGTGGGTCAATGTCGGGTTCAACCCGTAATCCAATTTTGACACCCCTACAAAATATGCTAAAACATATATATAACTAACTTTGTATTGTAACATGATTAAAAAGGTACATTTATCTCATAATTAAAAATTGTTACTAATTTCTCAGCAAACTATACAAAATTTTAAGCTTATTTGAGAATCCACAAACGACGTCGAGTGGAATTCAACCCTCATATTCTACACATCAAGAATCCTATAGTAGCAGAAGCACAAATATTAGAAATCTATATTTAATTAAGATAATTGTACCTTAGTTAATCTATGTAATCTTACAACTAACTTAGATAAATTATTATCACAAAATTAAGGCTCCGTTTGGGACGGCATTGTTATTGTTTTTAAAAATAATTTTTTAGCACAAAAATTTTTTTAACTAAAAATATTGTATTAAAAAGTTATTTAATAAAGCAATAAGAAAGTCATCCCAAATGAAGATTAAGGTTTTGTTTGGGACGACTTTTTTATTGCTTTCTTAAATCAACTTTCTAGTACAAATTTAAAAATTTTTGTACTAAAAAGCTGTTTTAAGAAGCAGAAAAAAAAAACGGTCCCAAACGAAACCTAAATCTATAACTATAACTGTATTATACTCCATTATAAATTTATTATCTCAAAACAACACAATAAATTCTTTAAATTAATTAAGGTTTATAACAGCTTAATCTTTTAGGTAATAGATAATTAAACAATTACTAATCCACCAAATTTTTTGAGGGGACTAATTACACATACCAATTTAAGCAGGGTAGGCAAAATGATAAGGTCTATACATATATATACTAAAACAAGAAGGGAAGAGGAAGCATTTCAGGAAATAAGAAGAGAAAGAAGAAGAAGATTACTCAGCGTTATCGGCCAAGATTACGACGAAGAAGGCGATTGCTTGGCTATATATATCTAGGGCTAAAAAAAGACGGGGTGAAGAAGCATACAAAGAAGAAGGAGACCAGCCATTGTTATCGGGTAAGGGGTTCTTGATCGACGAAGAAGAAGAAGATTCGGTGAGGTCTTGCTGTTGGCAATTGCTGCCCGGCTGAAGGATATAGGAAAGGGTTTTTTGTTGTCGGCATCTGTCGAGCATCAAAAAAAGGGGAGAGGTTCTGTGGCTGAGAGGAAGGGGATATGCGTGAGGGAAGGTGACCTACCCTGATATTCGTAAGTGGTGAGTTGATACGGCGGAGGGTTGAAGAAGGTTCTATGCAAAGATTGCAGCGTGATGGTTGCATGAAGCTGCAATACGGAAGAGATCGAGGGATTTGAGATCGCGGCGGAGAGGCGACGCGCGGCTAGCGGTTTATGTGCGAGAATCAACAGATTTGATTTGATTCGATTCACAGGCATGGGTTTATGTTATAAAGTTCCGTTCTTATAGATTATACATTATTTAAAAAAGAGTAGTTTTTTTAAATGAACCGAAGGGCATCAGTACCCGATTTTCAAATTGGAATTTGTTGAGTTATTTATCTTCCTCTTTGGTGACTTCAACTAAGTTAAAGTTTCTTTTTAACATTTTATGCGAGCAAATGTTGACTCTTTATGTAGGCTAGGGGTGCAAATGAGTCGAGTAGAGCTCGAGTCAAGCATAACTCGGGCTCAACTCACGAGCAAAATCCCAAGCTCGAACTCGAGCTGAGCTCAGAAGTGTGGCTCGAGCTCAGCTTGTGCTACTAAAATGAGCTCATTGAGCGGCTCGATTCCACAGTTCAAGCTCGATCTGCATCTGCTTCCGTCCTACGTCCCGCATCCAAGCTCCGGTTTTGTCGTGTGTCCCACATCCAAGCTCATCTCTCTCCTCCTCTCTTATAAAAAAAAAGCTCTGATTTTGCCTCGCGTCCCGCATTCGAGCTCCGATTTCACTTTCGAGCCCGTGTTCAAGCCCGCCCAAGATTTCGCCTTCCCTCCCTACGATCCCCTTTCCTACATTTTTTTTTAAATCAATCTATGAGTTATCCCCTTGCAACACTTTATATGAGCTCAAATAGTCTTGAGGATATTGAATCCTTATGTAAAGAGTTTTTCATTAAACATTGACTGTAATGGCTGCATTCTGATGCGAAGGCATTGGTATTAGTAGCCCTCGGATTCACTCATTCCAGCTTACCGAAGGCCAAACTCCAAATTGAGACCAGGGCTCATATAAAGAAATAAATTTTGAAATTGCATTATTTTATTTTCACTCCTTTTATATTCGATTTTTATGTGAAAGTAAAATCAATAAACTTAAGAGAATTGTATCAATAAAGTCAATAAATCTTGATTTCTAATTTTGAGAATATTTGTGTCATCATATGATTAAAAATTATTTATGATAACTCTTAATCTTTAATAGAGATGTCAATAAATAAACCGACCCGTCAACCCGACCATAAAAATACAAATTCGGATGGATCCATTTAATAAATAGGTTAAATTTGAGTCATACTTTTTGGTCTATCTATTAAATTGGTCAAATTCACTCGCCAGCCCAACTTTAACCCAAAAACATCTATTTAAATTTTTAGGAGATTTACATACATACCACCCTATACTATTCTATTTACGTATTTAACACCTAAAACTTTTAATATTACATACATGCCACTCATAATTGATTTTCATATTAAATATGAATGATAGAAAAAAAATATGAGTGATATATTTAATATTAAAATAACATAGAATATTATGTATATAATATTAAAATTTTAAATATTAGATATATAAATAAGACGATATAAAGTGATATGTATGTAAATTTTCCTGAATTTTTTACTTAATTATTCTCATTTTTATCAATTAACTTAATATTTATTATTAACAAATTAATATTTTTTTTTCATTAAAACATGTTATCGGGTGTGTTTATCTTGTTATCATATCAAATTCGGGTCCACTATTTATCCCATTTATTAAACTGGTCATATTTGAGTTCGTCATATTTAGGTCAAACTCAAACCTGACCCATTCTTTTGACACCACTACTCTTTAAATTTATTCAATGAAGATTGTGCTTGACGAATAATTAATATAAATTGACATTACATTCATCTCAAAATAAATTCACAAGCTTTGAGATCCAACTTTAGTCTTTTTTTTTTCTAACTTCATCAAATCCAACCAAATGATAGAATAAAACTACTTCCCCATTATCCAAGCTTTCTAACTTCAACCAACCAAATGAATCCTTGGATTTGAACAATAGAGGTGGTCTTAATAGGTGTTGGTTGCAAGTCTTATTGGCACAAAACTTAGGCTTCGTTTGGGACGACTTTCTTATTGCTTCTTAAAGCTGCTTTCTATTACAAAAATTAAATTTTTTATAAAAAAAAAACTGTTTTAAGAAGCAATAAGAAAGCCGTCCCAAACAAAGCCTTATAATAGAATAATAACCCACGCAGTTCAGAACTAAAACCAACCAAATAGAAAATTATTAGGTGTACATGCAGAGTATAGGAGTACAAAACTGCGTGGAGTTTAGAGTACACACACAGATGTATTTCTGTTATCCAAATATAGAGTTTTTGACATACAAAACTTGCATTAGTATTATAATAATTCATAAAAATAATCAAAATAATCAGTACAAAAAGATATCCACCAAAATAGATACTAAGAAAACTTTGTAATAAATGGAAGATAATTTAGAGAGAGAAAGAAACTGGAACTGAAGAATGTTAAAATGAAAGATTTTAACTATTGCATGAATACAGATCACTCACTCACCACCAAAACTTACATGAGCAGAACTGGAAGGCAAGTAAAACTCCATTTAGAAAACCCTTATCATTCTCGGAGCCAGCAACTAAAGCTAATGAAATTGGAGAATCACTCTTTACAAATGGTTTAATCTATCAAAAGCTGCAGAGAAGGATAAGCAACACCTCACTCCAGTGATGATCTTCAGCTACCTTCATATTACAATATCAGAACATACAGGGCAAATGATATTTTGATCTTCTGGTTGTGATCATGGCCGATACAAGCTGTATCCATTCAGTCCACCACCCAGGTTTGGATAATCAGAGAGGTTATGGTAAGAGTACCCGTCTCCACCTCCGTCGGTACTGCCGAGATTTATTAGGGAAAGATCGGCGGGACTGTAAGGCCATGTACTCTGAATCAAACCATCCATCTGGCAATTAGCATATGCCGTCGAAAGATCCACCTGAGCTTCATGAGCTCGACCAGAAGAGCTACTGTAGACACTCAGGAAGTTATCGTCATAATACTGCTTGGGTTGATCGAATCTACCTGAGCTAAGGTCGACGGAAGCTGTGTCACCCGGGAAAGAATATCGGCCGTTAAAGGAATGGTGACGATGATGAAGAGGGTGATAGTAGTACTGGCTGCTTAGGCTCTGTTCCTCATCGAGCAAGTCATTGATAATGTCAAGGTGAGGGAACTCATCAGCCACGCCACCATGAGAGGTTGAAACTGGCTCCCTTAGAAGATTCGAGTTGAATGGTTCGGCGCTTGTGGTTAGGATAGATTGCTGATGGATGTGCAATGCCTCTGGTTTTACAGATCCGAAGGTTAATCCAGACTTAGAAGCTTTTTGCTGCTCTTTCCTTGTCATTGATGGAGTTGGAAACAAAGATGCAGAAATGGATGATATAGCAGATTGGCTTGATGAAGTGGATGATTGGATCAAAGGGGCTGAAGGAGAATGAGCGAACCCAGCTAGGTTCAAACCCGTGACATTTTTTCCCATGATCGCATTGCGATAAGACTGAGGAACATAGCTTGGAGCTGATGGAGATGGATCGGCGGCCTGCCGAGTGGTAGCAGAAGTGGAACGTGAGAGGAGAGGTGCGACTTGCACGGTTGAAATGGCGGTTGTGTTTGGTCTTGGTGCTACTGGAATGAGAGGGGCACTGGAAGGTCTTGAGATTGGAGTGGTTGGTTGAGATGTAATGTTCTTCGCTGCAGGAGTGGGATAAAATTTTGTGACAGAAGAATGGGATGATTTTGTTGATAGAGCAGCAGATCTCTTGGGGGCATTGAGATTACTTGATGGTAGCTCTTTGGATGAAGCAGGAAGACCAATTGATGAAGTTATGGAGTTAGTGCCAGTTGTGCCATTTTGCAGTGATTGCTTGGCCCGTTGAAGAAGTGGCTGGGTCTTTCTCCCAGGTTCAGATGAAGCAGAGGATGATTCTAATTTTCGGATATTTAATAGTTTTTCTGCATCACCTTGATCTTTTGATGTATTCTTAAGTGGGATTGGCGTCAGTTCTTGCTGTCATGGTGCAAAAGAACAAAACAAGTTTCATACAACAAGTTCTAAGACTTTTACTGGTTAAACTAACTGGCATCCAAATTTCAGAAGCTTTACTTCATTAAATAAAAAGAACACTAAACAAAACATTGATAACAGTCGATGAGACGGTCCGAGAAATGTACAAGCATCAAAAGGTAATCCAAGATAAACTAAAAAGTTAAATTAGTGAAACAAGGAAAATTAAACATGGTTACAGACCGAGAATTTTTCAAATAATATTGGCCAAAATTTAAAACAGATAAAAATTGAAAAGATCTCAGGCAGGGTAACAATGTAAGTTTAAAAAGAGTAAAACAAATCAAATTGTAGACGTTATTAAGACAATTTGTGACAGAAGAAAGCCTAAAGCATAGCTGTAGTGTAGCTTGACTTTTCTAAAAAAACATAATAAACTCACATTAATGGAATATAAGTTACAACAAAATAGGAGGGATGTCAGAGGAAGTTAGCACCAATTTTTACCATACTGTAGAGCCTTAATAACATGCCAATAAAAAGGAACCTAGACAATAGGCACAAATCTAAGCAGCCTCAGCAATTTCATAATGCCCTACCAGTTTAAAAGTTTAGTTGGAGCATAAAGTGATAGCATTTCCTTCTTTTTGTTATTTTGCGCAACATTTAATATGTGCCTAACATAGACAAGTTTACTAAGGACACAACTTGTAAATTATTAATAAGTTACAATTATCCTCCTAAAACAAAAGTAGAAATTTAATGTAAGAAATACATGTCACACCTTTTCCACCAAATGACTATAGTGCCGCTGTATCGAACTTTTCCGAGAAACATCATCTCCTTCCAATTCATGGCAAGTGGATGGAGAACTATCAAGGATTTCTCCAGGATGGCTTGCAACAGACTGATGGTTTTGAGAGCATTTGCCACCATAGGGTTTTGCCCTACGCATTTATTCAATAGTTGTTTCAAAAAGTTACAAAACAGAAAGAAGAATTAAAAATAAGAGAAGAGAGAATACCTATCTGGTGAAGTTTGGATGCTGTTGATAATCACAGAGTTTCGTCTGCAAGTTCCATTAGAGACAACAGATGGAACCGAGTCAGTCGAACAATTCGAGGAGCTATCATCCAAGCCAAGGTTTGCCTTTTCTGGCAGAGAACTTGACATTTCACTTGCGCTGGTTTCTATGGAAGGATGAAGTTCCAATGCATCCGTCTCCCAATTCCTAGGATTGCTATCCCGATCCTCAAACTCAGGATAAAGAGGCACGGCAACATCACCACCATTATAGGAAATATCAGAAGCATCTTCTGGTGTGTCCATTCTCTCATTCATCACACTCAAATGTTCGAGAGACAACTCCCTGGAAGCTATCTCGTCCAGATACTTTTCTTCTTGGGTTTTGTCATTAAATACTAAATCTGACTTGAAATCCCTCTGTTTTTCCTTGTTCTTTCGATTATTACGCTTCTGCTTGCCCTATATATAGGAACAGAACCAGAATAATAAAATAGAAAAAAAACTTAAGCCTGTATTATTTAGCGATGTAATAGCAAAAATTTAGAAAAATAAATTGCTCTAAGATAACAACATATTAAATGGAAATGTACTACCACAACGAAGCTGATTAAGAGAAAAATGCAAAGGTTAATAAATAAATGATGTGAGAGGAAGTTATGGCACTTAAAAAATATATTACATCTCAAAAAATAAATTGGTTAGAAGGACCAAGATAATGAATTTGAAAGATAACATTCCATGATCAGAAAGAGAAGAACGTGTAAAATGGAGGGGAAAAAAACATATACAAACAAAGACTAGCTAAAAGTAAAAGTATAACAGTTGTCCCATCAAGATTTAGATGATGTTAGAGAATTCAATATTCTTACAAGTTAATGAAGCATGAGTTTAACGATTACTATTTTGCAAGCATATATAAAACAAATGAATGAATTTTGTACATTTCACCCATTTTTTGTAAGTAGCTTTTGGGCCAATATGCAAAGTCTAAAAGAAGCATGAATGGCCATAGTTGCCCTTGTTGAACTAAAGTAAATTAACAGTCAGATTTGCCATCCATCTTTTACTTGCTAATACCCACAATTTAGATCAATTGTTCTCAAAGAAGCTTACTCCCTCTAATGTACTTATTAATTTAATTTGGGAGGAAATACCCATCATATTTTCTTTGTTAAATTAAGGCACATACTTTTATAAGAATGTTACTGACCCTCTGATTTCACAATACGTCTCTATTAACCATGCATGTATGTGGGCTCCGAAAATTCGGCCCCGGTCTCCACTCGCTTTTCTTATTCGGCGAGGGAGTTTTAACTGAATAAGTTCCGAGGTAAATTTTGGAAGGCAGATGGGTTTGTAGATAAGACACTACCCAGAGATTTCGCCCTCATTTTGCGAGGACTTTATGATCTGAGTTCTGGTTTCCTATAGGCGCAAGCCCCTATAGTTAATTACCCCTCCCGATAACGAGAGAGAACTTTCGATTAAGGCTAGTCGTCAATCAGATACGTAGAATATACATGTTATCCGGCATATAGTAGCAGCAATGAGTTTGGATTTAGAAATTTGAGAATTGAGTTTAGAAATAGATGGAGAATTTGGGAATTTGAAAAATGTTTGGTTGTCTGGAAATTTAATATTTAAAAATAGAAATTTTACCATTTTGCACTTAAAGCGGATGGTGGGGGAATGGATGACAGACCCGATCAAGATCCCATGGTTCCGTCGTCCCGTGCCATCATGGTCCATGGTCTACTTAGTCAGAGAAGGTAGTCGACCCAACCTGATAGAAGGATCCTTGTCGGCAGCCATGGGTTGCTTCGTCCAAGGGGACCTTGTAGACCGGGGTTGAATGTTTGTCTAAGAGGATAAATTTGAATCCACCTTAGCTAACAGAGAGCTTTGTGCCCTATCGATCATATCCTATTGATTCATATCTCAAGGATTTGATGCCAATAAGGAACGTATTGGCTCTGGCCATAACCGCTATCTGTGGTGCCATTTGGCGGCAGAACCACTCGGTTCAGAGGGCCCCGGGTCATAACCGTTTACCTGCAGTGTCATTTGGCGGCGAAACTGCCGGTTAGAGGACACGTACCACGTCCTTACTGACAAGAGATTGTTTTGAGAATGAATCCTAGTGATATTCTCGACCAGACATTTGGCTCTTTTGTGAGCTGAAGTAAATTTTAATTTGTTCGTCCCGACAAACTTTTGCGGAGGGTGGATGGATTTTGTTTTAAGCGTTTGAATGGTTGAATTTCAGTTTCATTTTTAAATATTTTTGGAATTTTGGGATTTTGAGATTTTTCTGGATTTTTGTGGGTTTTGAATTTTGAATGGATATTTGGGAGATATTTGAAAATGATTGTGAAACCCATCCGGTTGAGATTTGCATTCAACACGGCCATCATCGAGGTGTTCGGGGTCACTTTCACTTTATGGATTGAACATTGTCAACTCTATCGGGCTGTCGATAGAGGATCGGGTTTCGTAGGCTTTGTGCCCTTTGATAGTGAATTCTCATTGTTATAGGCCTTGAAGGCCTGATATGAATGTGTTAAAACAAATATACTGGTCTTCTCAACCATATATTTGTTTGTTGGTTTGAACCTTGTCGACTTCTATTAACCCGTATAGAAGGATCGGGTTCGAACTAGAATTCACTTAATAACCCGCGCAGCATCCCTTGACGTCATGTGTGTACCAATAACACGCTCGCCGGGGCCCATGCGGGTTGAGAATATATTTCCCCCTTTAGTGTACCTATGTGTATACAATTTATAGTGCACGTGCAGAGGATATTTTTGGAATATTTATAGACGCCTTCTGTCTGCTTGTACGGATGTTGCAGATCCAGTGGCGTGGCGTAGCAGCTTTTTGAATTGAGTTGTTCGCTGCTTTATACAGGTAGACTGTCGTGCACTATTTGTTGATTTTTGTAGGCGGATCATAGTGCACTAACTAATCTCCTGCCTTATTTGTGGATGCTTGTATTTATCACTGACCTTCACATATAAACTGGTCATCATGTTATTATGCTTTTTTTTGTACATTGACTCTCAATTTTTGTAATGAAATGTGATCTTTACTTGCTTATTAATCACCGGCATTTGAAAGGGCATCGTAATATCCATTGCATATTTCTCGTAGTCACTACACATCTCTCTTCTACTTGTAGGCTAGATGTTGTATACATGACAACTCTCCTGCCGGTTGAGACTTCACTCACAATGACTTGAATGCTACATGTTCATTATCTTCCATATCACCTACAATCATTCACAAATCTTATGGTAGTTGTTTGAAAGTGAACCATCATGTGTGTAGGATATTTATGTTCTTGCTTGCATATGACCTTTTGATGTCATTGAGACTTCACTCACAATGACTTGAATGCTACATGTTCATTATCTTCCCACCTACAATCATTCACAAGTCTTATGGTAGTTGTTTGAAAGTGAACCATCATGTGTGTAGGATATTTATGTTCTTGCTTGCATATGACCTTTTGATGTCATTGAGAGTTTGTATGTCAACTTGCATTTGGTTGTAGGAGAGTTAAATTTTGACTTGAACTTAGTATGCAATCTTCAAACATTTCTTCTTTGCACTACTACTCTCTTTCTTTACATATGCATATAGGAAATATTGTTGCTTGCATATGATCGATCAAATATTATGGCTTGCTTATTGAATTGCATTTGATTGTATGTTCATTTACTTAAAGTACGGTCCCTTGTTGAAATTGTTTGGGTTCTTTGAGATTATCCCAAATTACAATCTCTAGTCATCATTCCTTCAAGTTTAGATCAAATACAAATCAAAGTCTCCTACACTTGGTCCAAACCAAGTTCTCTTGCAAATGATTCAAGCTCTGTTCTATGTATGTGCTTTAAGTCCTTACTTGAGTTCAACCACTCAAATCAAATTTGAATACTCACAAACTTGAGTTCAATATCAAAGTTCACTTGGCATTCCAATCAAATTCAAGCATGAATTTATTTCATTTGGATTCAATCATTTGCTTTATATCCAAATACAAGTCCATTTCATTATTTGAGTTCAAAGTCCACTCAAGTCTTTACTTGAGTTTAAAAATCCAAGTCAAGTCTTTGTAGTTATGTTGTGTCATTTGCAAGTTTAAGTCTCGAATGCTTGCAAAATCAAGTTCCCTTGAATGTTCAAATTGTTCAAATCATGTTCTTGAGTTCAAATGGCTCTTTTGAATCACATGAGATTCAAAATCAAGTTTTATTATAGTTCAAATTATAAGTCCACATCAAAGTTCTCTTGGGTCCATGTCTTATTCAAGTTCGATGTCCACAAGTTTTGTGTTCAATGTCAAAGTTCAACTTGCAAGTTCAAACCATATCCACTTGATGTATAAATCAAGTTCGAATTTAAGTTCAAGTGCATTTAGTTCATTTTGATTTGAGTTCTGAACATAGTCCCAAGTCCTTGGTTGTTCAAATGTGTCCAAACCTTTATTTTCTTCGAATTCAAAAAGGTCCGAGTGTAGCAACACTTTCACCCGAAATTTCGGTAACCTTCCGGCGTCTCCCCCGTTTAGGGAAAAACTGGGCCTTTCCCACCACGCTAAGAAAAGCGTGCATGGTAGATGCCCTCTTTCGAGGACACCGTGGCCGTGTAATTTTTCGATCCCCCACCACGCTAAGAAAAGCGTGCATGGGTATTTCTTTTGTAAAAAAGTATTTTTTTTATTAATATTTTGTAAGCAAGGTCGTCATTTCCCCGCGAGCGGGTACTTATGGGTATCCCCGCTTCGTCGTGCGCATCGCACCGGGATCCCTTCCCACCACGCTAAGAAAAGCGTGCATAGGCGGGGTTTCCAAGGCGATACGAACTTCGAAAAAGGAATTTGGTGATTACCCGCTTCGTCGCAAGCGTCGGGACGCACTCCCTCCCACCACGCTAAAAAAAGCGCGCATAGTTGGTCGTTTTGTCTCGACGAATGCGTTGAAACGAGTTCTCGGAGTTTTAGGGTTAGAGAGTTATACCTTGGCGGTCGTCGGCGCGGATCGAGATAAGAGAAGGAAGAAGCATACATTTTTTATTATTATATATTATAATTAATAATACTTGATAATAATAATAAAAAAAAGGAATTATGATTTAAAAAAACTAATTATAATTAATAATAATTAATTTTAAATTAAAATAATTATTTTTAATTAATTTTAAGCATTTACAGTTAATCATTAATAAAAATGATTAACTATAATAATACTAAAAATTAATTAAAATTTATTTTAACTAAAATTAGTCATTATTAATAATGATTAAATATAATTAAATATTTAATTATAACTAATCTTAATTAAATATAATTATTTAATTATTATCAATTTATTAATAATAATAATAATAATAAATACATAAAAAAAAACAAAAATCCCTCTCCTCCCCTTCTCTGGTTCGGCTAGATTTACGGGATTTGGCCATGGCAGCGCGTGAGAGGGAGTGAGTTACCTTCCACGGCGAGCTCCCGTCGTTTGCTTCGTTCAGACAGGATGGGGAAGGTAGGAGGAGCAAAGTCGAACAGCGGCAGAGGGGCGACGGTCGGGCTTGGCTTCGGACGGGATGGAGGAGCTCGGGATTAAGGTAAGAACTAAGAAGCTCTCTCTTTCTCCCTCTCTCTCTCTCTCTCTCTCTGCTTGTGCCGGTCGGCCGAGAGGTCGGAGATGGAAGAGGGAGTCGGCTCGAGCGACTGGTGCGGCTTTGGTGGAGGTCGGGCGGAGCTTGTGGGATCGGGAGCAGAGAGTTCGTGTGAGCAGCGATCGTGGATAGGGATCATGAGATGGGGAGAGCTTCGGCAGTGGAGAAGGTGTCGTGGGAGCACCGAATGAGGGGGTTGCCCTCTCGTTTTAAAGGCACGATCCGGGATGCGATCGAGGCCGGTTTTTGCGCAGGAGGTGCGGAGATTCGACGTGAATCGGCGTTGTCGTAGAGTGTCTCGGCGGGATTCCTGGGTCCGTCGGGCAAGGAATGATTTTGAGCTCATTTTTTTTTCTGTTTCCTTTGGATATGGTATGCAGGTCAACACTGTAAAAATGTTCAGAAGCATTGCATAGCATGGGTTGAGGAACATAGAAATATTGAATTTTTTTTCAAGACATGTAGAACTCAAAATTATCAGATACAACAGTATATTTTCCCAAGTGTTTTACCAGTTTCTTCTTTTTTGTTTTTTGTGCGAGTTTTAAGCTTATTTATAATCGTTTTATGACTTCGTTTTACATTAAAAAAGTATCTGTTAACTGTAAGAATAAAGACTTCAATCATATCCTTAAACGAGGTCACAAACATTCATTTATGCGAGTTTGCTAGATACCAAAGTGTTTCTAGTGACTGTAGTCTTAATCAAAATATAGTCACTCTATTCCATTTGTTGACCACAAAAAGGACAACTAAAAAGGAAAAAAGAATGTCCCTCTTCATGTTTTGACAAATATACATGCGTAAGCTATTGTTGTTTACAGATTATACATAAACCTTGGAATTTCAAAATATGTGAGCCGTGTTAGGCCTTATCCCATGCAAGATGAGCCTGTATACTGTAGAGAAATGTCTACCAGAAATAAACGAACAGGTAATATTATCTCATTGGCATCAATTTCCTCAATATTCTTTCTTTAATCTATAGAGTAAATTAGTCTATTGCGCCCAACTATTTCTCCCGAGTACCCTCTGGGTCAGCTGTTGTTTAACCCTTATGCATACCACTTAATATTTCAGAATTTGTGTATTTGCTAATCCAGTTCTTATCCCAGGCAATGTGAACCTCCATACTAGAAAATGACAACCAGAAAGACAACAAATTATGTCATCTCACAGCCAGCGATAACCTAACATCGCAATCTCTATCCGCACATCAATAATTAAAACTACTCTACAAAACAGGAAATAGACACAAGCACATACATGATATGGCACCGATAAGTGGACATGACATAACCCTAAATAGTAGTGCACATGTGATGTAGAAAAAGGGGGAGTCAACTCATGTCTAAAATAAATCAATTTTGGCTTCCCTTTAGTTTACAAGCTCAATAAAATTTGAGCTGGAATTTAGCTCATTTATGAGCTGGTCTTTAGTTCATTTATTGAACTAAGGGTTAGCTCATTATTAGCTAAATTTTAGTTCATAGTTATCTTTTAATTAATGTACTTTTATTATAGATTTTAATGTCTTCATTTAAGTTGTCTCTTGGGTTTCCAAAAGGGCTTTTGGAATCCCAAGGAAGTTGTTTTGTTTTCCCCATGTCGTGGCCCCTTGGCTTTCATGATGGGCTGCTGTTTTCCATGCCATTGCCCCTTGGATTTCCAGCTGGCTGCTGGTTTTCCGAGCCTGGGAGTTTTCCCATGGCTTTGGCGCCTTGGTTCCGTGAGGTCCCTTTGGTTCCCGTGGTTGCTCCTTCAGTTTCCTGAGCTGGGCTATTTTTTCGTGAAAAGCAATAGGTTTTTATGGCTTGTAATGTTTGGAATTCCTATGTGAGTTCAATGTTTTGTCTTTTGGTATTCCCCTTTCATACCTATAAATATGAGGGGATTGTAATATATTAAAAAGAGAATGTTATGTGATTTTTGGAAAAGTAAACCTGCGGGTTTCTTGGAAAAGCTTGCGAGCAGTGTCCATCTTCTTTTCTCATCCCCTCTGGAAATCTTGCGAGCTCTTTCCACCCTTTTTCTTGGGCTCCTAATTTCTTTCGTCTCTCCGCAAGTTTACACCCCACCTGTATCCTTCTTCTCTAAGTGAAGCAAGTTTAGGGTGTCTTTAATTTCGAATCGAGTCTGTAAGTTGTTTAAATTTTAATTTGTTGTTGTAATTTAGTTTTTTAATTTCTAAGTCGGATTTGAAATGTAAGAGTTTGTTCTTCCGCTCGTCGCATTCTCCCCTTTTTTAAGTGATCTCGTCGTGGTCCGTCCCTTGTGCCGGCGGAGGTCCTCGGGTGCCCCATCCCCCGGATCCTTGCCTGCATCAACGTGTCATAGGTACGATACTCTTCTACAAATTATTAAAATAAAAATGTGCAATCAACACAATATTGTGTCATATAAAAAAGTTTAATACAACAACAACAACAATCCTTTGTCCCACTATGCGGGATCGGCTTCATGAATATTTTTTTCCGTTGTGTCCAATTAAGAGTGAACATTAACGCTGTCGTTGCCAAGTCCCAAATCTTAAATGAGAAAAGTGGAGGTTTGCATTAGGTACTCGACAACCAACGTAAAACTTGTTGAATATTCATGACATAAAAATTTTTAATGATCAATCAAAAATATCATTAAGTTATAGTTATATTTCAATATTTTATTAAGTGAACTTAATTATCAACAACACACCTTCGTTAACATTAAGCATCATGCATGATTTTATCAAATATTAATATTTTTTCACACAAAATGTCAAAATAAATAAAGTGCATATAATTGTCAAAATGCCCAACAAAAATAGAAACACATTAATATATCACCAATTGACTAAACACGCATAGCATACTTCGATAGTAACACCAATATCTACATCATTAGAACATTTAGCATCATCGATACAAGAAATAGTTTACCAAGTGGCTCATTAAAAAAATAAAAACTTCAAGTGTGTACGAACCATGTTAAATATGATCTGGGCATATCTAGGCGTATCCTAATCATGTCCAATTCTATTTTGCAAAAACAAAAAATAGACAAGATTTTCAACACATCAAAAGTGTGCCGAGATGTATTGGAAGTGTGTATCCGAAATAAGGCATTGGTGCTTCAAAGAAGCCACGAATGCCAATATTGCCTTCCAACTACCCTATTTTAAAAACTTCCACTAAAGCCTTTCACTGCATTTGACACATCCACTAAACCATATTGTACATGTCATAAAAGTTACATTTAAATGTGTTTTTTTATGGTATGAATACAAAGACAAGTGTGCAAGGGTTGCTGCACCGGCGCCAGGGTGCAGTCTTAAATAGGCAAGGGTTCCCACATCAAGGACGGATGTGGGAAAAGAAGCTAGTCCATGAAACTAAAATTAGAATAGGAACTTGGAATATAGGTTCCCTTACAGGAAAATTAATGGAATTAATATATATTATGATTCATAGGAAGTTAAATATTTTTTGCATTCAGGAAACTAAATGGGTTGGAGAGAACGCTAATGAAATTGATAGTTTAGGATTTAAACTTTGGTATTCGGGTAAGAGTCGTACTAAAAATAGCGTAGGTGTTATTATATATAAGAGTTTGAAGGATAATGTTATAAAAATTAATAGGATTGGAGATATAAATTATAGCTTTAAAGATTGTTGTTGATGCTAAGATTGTTAATATTATAAGTGCTTATGCTCCTCAAGTATATTTGGACATGAGTTCTTAATTAAATTTTTGAAATGACTTAGAAGAATTAATACAAAAGACACCTCTTAAAGAAAGTTTTTATTGGAGGAGATTTAAATGCACATGTTCGTAGAGAGAGCTGATTTTAAAAGCATTCATGGTGGCTATGGGTTTGGAACGACAAAAAAAGGTGGCAAGATCAAATTAGATTTTTATTCAGCTTATTAACTTTTAATTGCTAATACCTTATTTAAGAAAAGGAATGAATATCTCATCACTTAAAAAAATAGATATAGTACAACTCAGATTGACTATTTTCTTATAAGAAAATTAGATCGTTTAAATTACAAAGATTGTAAAGTTATTCCGAGTGAAAATTTATGTACCCAACATCGATTATTAGTTTTGGACTTTAAGATAAAGAGACGAAAAATAAAAAATGAAGTAAAAAGATATTCAAGGATTAGACGGATGCATTTAAAGAATATTAACAAAAATATTTTTTAGAGTAAGATTTTAGATCTAAACATTTTATGTGTGCATGAGGATGCTAATGTTATGTGGGAAAAAGTTGCTAGCGATATTAAGAATATTGCAAAAGATATGCTTGGATTATCAAGGGGAAAAACTCCTAATAATAAAAATAGTTAATGATGGAATCCAAATGTACAAGAACAGATTAAAAATAAGAAAATTTGTTATAAAAATTTGTTTAATTTTAAAAATTCTGATAATTGGGAAAGATATAAAGAGGCTCATAAAAAATCTAAAAAAGCAATATGTGATGCAAAGACCTTAGCTTTTAGTGATTTATATAATAGATTAGATACTAAGGAGAGAGAAAAATATATATATAAAAGTTAGCCAAACAAAGAGATAAGAGTAGTAAGGATTTAGTTCAAGTGAAGTGTATTAAGGATGAACATCAAAAAATATTTTTCTCAGAAAATGATATTCAACAAATGTGGATGAAATATTTTGCTAAACTTTTTAATGAAGATTGTGAAAATAAGATTGACTGTAGTGACCTTAGCACCCTAAACGAAAATAAAGATTTATGTTTTTATCATCTTATTAATAAAATCGAAATTAGAGAACCTTTAAAGAAAATGAAGGGTGGAAAAGTTGTTGGACATGATGATATCCCAATAGAGGTGTGAAAATGCTTAGGAGATGAAAGAATTTCTTAGCTTACTAAACTTTTTAATACTATTTTAAAGACAAAAGATGTCAGACAAGTGGAGAATGAGTGTGTTAATTCCTATTTTTAAGAATAAATGTGATGAATAAGATTGTGTGAATTATAGAGGAATTAAGTTAATGTGTCATACTTTAAAACTATGGGAGTGAGTTATGAAACATAGGTTACGGCGTGATACTAATGTTCCACAAAATCAATTTGGATTCATGCCGGATAGGTCGACTATGGAAGCCATACATTTATTAAGAAGTTTGATGCAGAAATATAGAGAAAATAAGAAGGATCTACATATGATATTTATTGATTTAGAAAAAACATATGATAAAGTTCCAAGAGAAGTGCTATGGAGAGTTCTTGAAAAGAAATGAGTTAATACCGCTTATATTCAAATCATTAAAGATATGTATGCATGAGCTATTACTTGTGTTCAAACACAAGGTGGTTTGACCAAGTATTTCCATATTTCGGTTGGGTTACATCAAGGATCAGCCTTAAGCCCGTATCTTTTTGCTTTAGTCATGGATGTTCTCACTAGACATTTGCAATATGATGTACCTTGGTGTATGTTTTTTACTGATGATATTCTTCTTGTTGATAAAACTAGAGAGGAAGTTGAAGGTAAACTTGAATTATGGAGGTCAACCTTAGAGTCTAAAGGTTTTCACTTGAGTAGATCTAAAAAAGAATACATGAAGTATAATTTTAGTAGTGATAGACCTAGTGAGGGGATTGTGACTTTGGGCGATCAAGTCATTAATAAGAGTATAAGTTTTAGATATCTTGGATCTATTGTTCAGAGTGATGGTGATATAGATGGGGATACTATCAGCAGAATTCAAGTTGGATGGTTGAAGTGGAGGAATGCATCGGGCTTGTTGTGTGATAGAAACGTACCCCTCAAACTCAAGGTAAAATTATATAAGATGGTGGTGAGGCCAGCAATGCTTTATGGTGCCAAATGTTAGCCATTAAAAGAGAAGCATAATACTAAGTTAAGTGTGGCAGAGATGAGGATGCTCAGGTGGATGAGTGACTTTACCCTTAGATAAAATATAAAATGAGCATATACATTAAAAGGTTGGAGTAGCTCTAGTAGAAGATAAGATTAGAGAGAGTCGCCTTAGATGGTTTGGTCACATAAAACGGCGGCCTTCTGATGACCCGGTTAGAAAAGTAGAGGCATTAGATTTGACTTATGTTAGGAAAGGTAGAGGCAGACCTAAAAAGACTTGGTTAGAAAATATTAAGAATGACCTTTTATTTATTAGATTTAAACGAGAATTTGACTTTTAATAGGACAAAATGGAGAAAAAGAATTCATGTAGCCGATCCCGCGTAGTGGGATAATGACTTGATGTTGTTGTTGTTAAAACTTCCAACTACTTTCTTTAATAATTAGTTACTCTAACATCAAAAGTTCTTAGTTATCAAACCCTCACAACTAGATTACCTAGCAGTGACAAATAATCTTCCTACTTGGGGCTAGAGTTACACACTCAAATAATGCTCATGGATGGAGTTTTGAATAGAAGCCATCTTTTGATAGCAATTGTCATTTCTATCAACACAAACTTCAATATAGGATGAAAGAAGAGCGTACATTTAAATTCATAGCACCTCCCATTGTAATTGGTAAAAAACAAATTTTTTGGCTTTTGGAGCTTCGACCTTTTCGTTCTAATTTAGGGAGATTTTTAATGAATTAAAATCTAGGGGTAGCTTTTGAAAGGCAAATTAGAATATTAGATAGAGATAAAACACTACACAGAGATTTCATTTTTATCATGTGAGGACCTTATGATTTGAGGTCTGATTTCCCATAGGCACAAGTCATTATGGTTAATTACCCCTCATGGTAATGAAATAGCACTTTCAATTAATTCTAGTCTTAAGCAAGTACTTATACTCGATGTATAGTAGTAGTAAATTTAGATATTTATATTTAGAATGAAAATTTATCACCTTTTCACCTAAAGTGAATCTTGAGGGAATGATGACAAATTCGATCAAGATCTCATGGTTTTGTCATCTAAAGTTCTCATGGTCCTTAGTCTACATAGTCAGAGGAGATAGTCAACCAAACCTGATAGTGTACCTTGTCAACAACCATGATTGCTTCGTACAAAGGTACCTTATAGACCTTGAGTATTTGTGTAAGGGACAAATTGAAGTTCACCTTAACTAATAGAGAGCTTGGTGCCCTTAGCAAGTCTACCCAAAGATTTATTACTCGGGGGTATTAGCCATTCGAGAACATACGTGCTATAACAATAACCGCAATATGGTGGAACTGTTGGACCAAACCACCTCGTCAAGCCTTAGTAATAATCATTTACCATATGGAGTCATTGCACCAAATCACTAGTTTTATGGAGTTGTTGGGCTAAACCACCAAATCACTTCTTGAGATTTACTATCAATGCGACCATCATTTGGGGGACATTAAAGTCACTATAAAATATTTTTTTTAATCGAAATTTGGAGGCATTTAGAGATAGTCCCCTCCGATGGAGATTAAGTTTCATCACGACCATGATCGATGTTCTAAATAATTCATATTTTGGCTACCTGAACCTTGTCAACTTTGCTAATTGCTAAAAGCGGATCAAATTTAATTATTAACTTCGTAAGTTATTATGCAAACATTGGGACCGAAACCTTGCCTTCTATGATAAAATTCATTTAGAAAGGCTTTGAAGGTCTAATGTAAATTTTAAAATTAAATATCTCATTTTCTTGTCTTCGCTTGTTAATCAAAGTCGTGTCAACTCCAGTCCTTAAAAGAAGGATGATTGAACTTGAAATTTAATCTGCCAGCATTCTCAGACTATAGTTTATGTATTCGATGTAGCGGTGGGAACACATACAGGTGATCAGTTTGAAAAAATGATTTTAAATTAGAGCACTTAAAACCCCATGCAATATTCTCAGACATCTATGTTTAAGCGTTAACCTGGTTTGTCGAAAAACATGTGAAGAATTTGAAAGTCACGTGAACAATTTTCAACATATTTGCATAATGCATTTGCGTGCTACTTAGTGCGTGTGTATAATGCAATTGTGATTTGCTTGATATTCTTGCATAGTGCATTTTGCACAATGGTTGATGTACTTGCATATACATTTGCACAATATATGAAATACTTGCATAATGCAATTGCACAATGCATTAATGCACATAATGCATTTACATGCCATTTAGCACATGTGCATGATGCATTTGCACATTGCATACACTTGTTTTCAATTTATTTGCATGCTTTTTCATGTGCTTATGTGGTGCATTTGCATTGCGTGTTTGCATGCTTTTAATTTGCTTGCATGTTTTTCGAGACAGGCCCACACTTTTCTAGTGCCTTGATGGGTTTCTTGATGGCGTGACATGCTTATCAAGAAGGTAGCACTCGTGGCACACTTCTCAGGAAGGAAGCGCTATTCTCAAAGCTATCATACTCTTCTTGAATCGACAGTGCGCTTCTTGAGGCGGCATACTTAAGTTTAGAAATTTGCATTTTAACGCACAAGGGGACTTTTAAAATATTCATAATTGAGTGTTTGCACGAGTATTTGTAGTTGGAATAAATACACTCACATTTATAAATGTTAAAAGCAACACTTAATGTTTCCTTGTACACATGTTGAGGATTTGGTGGCACAAATGTAAATTATGTTTAGTTTTATTGCAAATAGGAGATGTTTTTTGGTCCAGTTTTTCCTAAACCAAATTCTCATTTAATACAGCTTGTTGGGTATGTGCATTCAACTGGAGTCATGGGGTTTTATTCTAGCTCGCAGGTGAGCTATCTTGTTCACCACAAGTCTTATATCCTTGTCAGTATGTGAGCTAATGTTTGCATTGCATGTCTCATGTTCTTTGCTTGTAGGCGAATTGATATGCTCATTACAGTCCCCTGTTCTCGCCTATAAGAGAGTAATGTTTATTACAGATTCCTTGTTCTTGTGCCCATAAGCGAGCTATCACGCTTGTTACAAGTACCTTGTTTTTTTCCAATATGTGAGCCAATGCATTCATTGAGAGTCTAATGTTTTTGACCGTAGGCGAGTTGTTGTATCCAGAAAAAGTCCCCTGCTTGTGCTTGATTGTTTGAAGCAACGAGTATCACATTTTGATGTTCGTATGTTATCCCTAGCGTGAATTTAGATTTTAGCCTAATAGCATTTTAGTTGTGTAGGTAATTTTTGTAGTTCATTTTTTAGTGAAATTTAGAACAAATATTGGTAGTCTTCCGATGTTTCCAACATGAAAGGAAAATTTTGTGGGGTCTAGGCATGTCTAACACGGTCAAAAAGACGTGCATGGTCAATGACGAGTGACACTACGACCAAGGGTCTTCTACCCATCGCGCTTAAATAAGCGTGGATAGGCCTTCAACACCTATAATAGCGAAAAATGGATTTCTATGCCATGTGGAAAGACATGCACAAATACTTAAGTTTGCAAGTTTCATTGCCGCATTGGAAGCACGCAAACAAGTACTTAGATTCAAAAATTTCTCCACCACACTAAAACTACACAAACGGGTACTTAATTTTACAAGTTTCTCTGCCGCGCTGGAATTACTCAAACAAGTACTTATTTATAGGGGTTTTGAATGTAAAACCCGCAAAACATCGCTTTAGGCTTCGCACGCTTTTCGAAGCGCCGCGACGAGATTTATGTGAAAAATTCGAGGTTGTCGGATTTCGATGGAAATAATTTTGAAAAATTCTACGCAAAATTCTAAGAAGTTTGATATATAGAACTTTTATTCAATTTCGCTTAAATTAAGAGATATAATTTTTAGATGTTCAAAAATACCCAAACTACCCCTAATCATATTTAAGGACGGGATTGTTTAAGTGAGGGTAATGTGGTCTTTTGCATCTTCCCTTTTCCCTAAAAAGAGCAAACCGCCCCTCCCCCTCTCATTTTCTTTCGGCCAAACCGAGAGGGAGCGGACAAACCGAGCGGAGGAGGCGCGTAGGGGGTCTTCTTCGGGCAGCTCCGGCGGCGGTTTCCGGCGACCAATCTTGGGGGAAATTGTAGGGAAGATTAAGAGAAGGCTAAGGTAAGTGTTTTGCAAGTGTTTCCCTTCCATTTTCATGAGTTTTCTCTAAAGAATGAAATTAGGGTTTTAGGGAAACTTGAGTTTTCTTTAGGGTTCCTTTGAGAAAAGTTTAGGGAAGGGTTAGGGGGAGTTTTTAAACCCTAATGTGAAGTATTTTTGTGAAAGTATGAAATTTTTGGAAATTAGGGTTTTACTCAAAAATTGTTTCTTTGAAAATGTCTTCACAAATGAGGTTCCTATTAACCTAAGAAGGCTTCTAATTGAAAAATATTGAATGAACGACGAAAATTTTGAGTTTAGGGATTTAGGGTTTTTCCCCAATCATGATATTTTTGATCCCCATAGTTTTCATAGGTTGTTGGGAGGATTTTAGAAGCAAATACATGGGTTTTGCTTGAAAAACTATATTTTCTAATTTTTGATTTATTTAATTCCGAAAATTGAATTTATTTTAATTATGTTTTGAAGGTAGGGAAGGGTGTTGTATGCTTAGAATCTAAGGATTTGGCCTAAACTTTTAATGTGAGAAAATGGGTTGAGAGATTTCATGAATTATGGGAAGGGTTTGTTTTGGAACTTAAACAAAACATAGAAAAGACTCTTTTATTACTTTAGAATTAAGGTTTAGTTTATTGTGTAGGGATTAGTCACTTATGCTTTTTTTTAAATGTTTCTTTAGATATAAATCGTGTGGAAGGAAAGAGTTGATCGGTCAAAGAAAGGAGTGCGCGGATTGAGGTAGGTGGAATGGATTTTCTTTTAAATGTTAGACAACTTTTATTTCATTGAATTACATAGAAATTGCCAAATCATTTATGCCCATTTGAACTCTTATGTCTCAACTTTTCTTTTGTAAGTCTATGGATACTTGAGGCAATTACAAATGTTTCCCTTATGAAATGCTCAACTTATGATTGGATTACATACTCATTTCCTACACTTGCTCTACATGACTTTCTCTACCTTACATGCAATGTACATATAAGCATAGCAAGCATACGCATCTTTGAGGAAACATACACTTGCATAGCTTATGGATAATTCTACATGGAGCATTTTTATGATTATTTAAGTAATAGATGTATGTGCATGTTGACGCGGGAGTATCACATGTAAAAGGAGGCTCTTATGAGCCATGGAAAAGGAGGCTCTTATGAGCCATGGAAAAGGATGGTTCCTATGAACCAATGGAAAAGGAAATGGCCAATTTATATGTACCTGATCAGTACAAGTGATACTCTTGAGACGGGTTTTTATAGTTATATATATATATATTAAACTGTTATGAATTTTCATACACATGTTACATGCAATTGAGATTATCCCTTGAGGCATGATGTTTTAAAAAGGAAGAAAGGAAAGGTTATGGAAGGATTAAGCATTTGAAAGTTGAGGTAAATGTATGATTTTCTTTGAGCACAACTTGTTTTATGATCGATGATTCTTTTGCTAAAATACTCAAAGCATGTTATAGTTTTCTCTCTTGATTCTAAGTTTATTTGAATTTCCATTCTCACCTATTGAGTATAAGACTCACCCTCGTTGTGGGATTACTTTTCAGGAGGACCTAGGAAGGGGTAAATGGCCGACCAACCACCGCGCACCTACCGTCGTAGGGAGACGACGGGCGGCAGGTTCTTTTGTGTTTTGATGTTTTGTATAGAAATATTAGAATTAGAATGTAAGAGAAAAATGTTATACTTGTGGATTCCCCTTTTGTATCTTTTTAGTAATCTTAATTCTAAATCCATCGATTGGTGATTTTTGAAAGAAAGAAAAGAAAGTTTATGTTGGAGATTGTAGTGGCTCTTTCTTTATGTTGATGCTTCATTTTGGAGTTATGTTAATTGTCTTGTAAAGTTTCTTTTATCTTCTTTATGTCCGATCTCTGTTCCCGCCTCGCATTTGCGAGCTAATCGGGCCGGATCGTGACATTGAAGTTATACCTTGCGCAAGGAGGCGAAAACAACATCAAGGCAAGGAATTTGTAAGGGTCAAAACACAATTTTTTCAAATTAAATATTTTCTCTTTTGTTTTTTAATTCTATAATTATTATTATTATAATTATAATAATTATTATTATTATAATAATTATTATTATTATAGAGATGGAAAAAAGTGTATGTTGGGGTGAGAAAACTTCTATTTATTTTGAGAGAGAAAAGATATATGAGTTTGAGTAAGTCGAGCATGATGACACGGAAGAGAGTGAGAGCTTGGTTGGCAGGGTCAAGCAAAGGAGATGATGGTTGTTCAATAGCTTGATTGGTGATTGAAGATGCTTAGGAGTGTGAAGTGGGAGACAAATATTGGAGTGTTGAGGTCAGGATAGAGGGTTTTAGTCACAAAGGGATGTAGTGATTGGAGTGCTTCATGTGAGAGTAGGTAAAGGGTAATCGAATGGGAGGTCGATCAAGCCGGTTTTCGCTTTGGGAGGTTTTTGCCGACAGGAGAGAAGTGTAGGAAGGGGCAAGTGAGCTTGTAAGCTGGGAATAGGGATTTGGGAGGGCTGCGTAAGTGTATGGGACTACCAATGAGAGAAGGTGATGGGATGTTGGTTGATGTGGAGGAGTTGTCAATTATGTGATGGCAGGCGAGTGTGAGCAATTGGAGGCGAAGCAAGTTGAGGGGAGAGTTCGGCGTGAGAGAAATTGAGAGGGAGAGTTCAATTTGTGCGGTGTCAAGATATGTGAGGTGCTCATGAGAGAGAAGAGGAGTGGTTCGTGCATGAAGCTGGGCTCGATTAGGGGAGAAAGCTAGGTCGTTGGGAGGTTCGACTATGGGAGTTGGTTTGCGCACGCGAGTGTTCAGAATGAGAGGAGCAGAAGTTGTATGTGAATTAGTAGTGAGGATTGCGTGTAGGAGGAAATGGGAAATGAGAGATCAGCCAACATGGCATAGATTCGATTAGATTTAGGCAACGATAGGGCAACTAGTTGAAAGGGTTAAGGATAGGATTAGATTAGATAAAAAAAATTATTTAAAAATATATAATAATATGTATATATAACTCCTTTTGTTAAAACTAGATTTAATTAAAATAATATAAAGAAAGATTAAAGATGTATCAATCGATTCCTCAAGCGCAATTTGTGTTGCTAATACACAGGTAAATTTCACCCCTTTCGTTCGCACGACAGCCCGGGCAATATTATTGCCAATTTCAAGCATTTTCAATGTTTTGAATGCAATGATGAAGATTGTTTCGTGAAAGGACGTCATTCGGACAACCTTACAAAACATCGCTTTCGAAGACCGTCGTTTTAGACCGCCTTCTGCGAGGGGTTCCTCTTGGATAAATTTGAGATTTCGTGCATAGCAACACAATCCTTTGGTGATCGGATAATGTTTGGTAATCTTTGTGCAACATCGCGCTAGTCAAACATTGTTCTTTCGACATTATCCATTAGTCGTTCTTTCAACATGTTCGGATAATGTATTTTTATGCCTTGTATTTCAAAAGCAAGCATACTTCAATTAATCTATCAATGTTCATGATATTAACATCAAAAATTTTGCATATTTCATGAGAGAGTTGATGAGGACATCAGTAGAAGATTCCAACACGTTTATCACAGGAAACATCGCAGATCGACGACCACGATCAGAAGCACCTATTTATGAGTTATTTTATAATATTGTATTAGTTTTATTTTCATTATTTCTTTTAGTTGACCTTTGTACCCCTATGAGGGAGTTTAGTGAGTTGTAGCCCGGAGGGCATATTTGTTTTTGAGTTTTCTTCATTGTTGAGGCCTATATATATCAGTCCTAGTCTTTGTATTGGTTTCTAATGACTGCTTAATAAAATTTCTGATTTTCTTCTCTTGAGCTTGTGAGTTCTTGAGTGGCGAAGTCCCAAAGCGTGGGCAAAGCAATACCCACCAGTCACGAAGGTGCTCCGGCTCGTGGTCCGACTTTTCCCTTACTTCAAGCCACCGGCCATCCCCTCCCCTTGGTGCTAAGCCGCCGACTATCCCCTTCCCCACTGTTGGCCTGCTCTTCCCAACCGTCCCCTCTGTTCTTCCCATAGCCGAGCCCCTTCTACACCGCAAGCCACCGGACATCCCACCCAACCAGTCCAGCCACCGGCCTCCACCCTCCAACCGCCAATTCCCCTCCCTAGTTCCCCCCTTAGCCGCAGGCCTACCTTGCCCACAAAGTTTGAATTTCAAAAATCCAACTTACTTTAATTACCTTCCTGAAATAACACATTGCTATTTAGGAAAGTATCCTTATTTGAATTCAATTAAATATTTGAATTCTAAATATTTTCCTATTGTTAAAACCCAATTAGGAAGCTTCCCTAATTAAATCAAATCTGAAATTAAAATTCAGATTTGATTCCAATCTTTAATTAACTCATTTGGGCCCACATACATTGAACCTAGACATCTATTTCCCTCTCCACATGGTCGGCCCCCCTTACCTTCCTTTTTTCCCTCCTCAATCAACTCCCTAATTCAAATTAAATGCTCCCTAAACCCTCCTAAACCGCCGGCCCCCTTTGAACTATTTTTGGAATAATTTGGGAGTTAAATCACCCCTTTCCTCTCTTAGAAAATTCTGAAATAAATTTCAAATTTTCTAAGATCTCTTCCCCACCTCCCTAGTCTAAAACCCTAGCCGCCCCTTCCCTTTCCCCCCTTTTATTCGAGAAACCCCACCGCCGGCTCCTCCCCTCCCTTCTCCCTTTACTAACCACCGGCTCCTCCAAGGTTCACAACAAAGAAGACTCCCATGTTCATGGATGGCCAATCCTGAAGTTGACCACGGATTTAAGTACAATTCTCAAGGGCAAATCAACATCCTTCAATCGCCCATCTTTGACCCGAACTGGGAGTTTGAAGATTCTGTTGAAGACTACGTAGATCGCATACTATTGCATCTCGCCGAGAAAATTGATGAACAACGACCATCCGGATAGTGGCAACTCGTCGGACGTCCACATGTGCCTCCTCCGACTACTCTCACGTGGATCAAGAGTTCAAGACCATCGGAGTCGTAACCCTCTTAGTGGAATCGTTTGGCTTGCTAAAGATCTCTCTCCGCTAAAGCCCTCATAGAGCGTGTGTGAGAAAAAGGAAACTCGAGATGAAAGCTCTTGATATTAACATGTGGATTATTATTACAGTGCATCTAGCTTTATTGTATTTTCTGATTTTGTTTTAAATTGATCAGTTCTCCTGATGCGGGCAAAAAATATAGGAGTGCCTATATCCTTCGCCCACAAGTAAAGAGACGGAGCGGACTGGACTTCTACCGACGAAAATGACTAAAGACGAGAAAAGGACGAACAAACTCTTACATTTCAAATAGAAGTAAAAACTAGAAATCAAAAGACTTAAAAAATGACGACGACTTGTAAAATCAAAATTAAAGATGACACCCTAAAGTTACTTCACTTAGAGAAGAGGGATATAGGTGGAGTGGTACTTGCGGAGAGACGAAAGAGGTTAGAAGCCCGAGAAGAAAGGTTGGAAAGAGCCCGCAGGATTTCCGGAGGGGATGAGAAAGAAGGGTGGAAAGAGCCTGCAGGATTTCCAAAGCAAACCCGCAGGTTATAGCTTTTCCAAAAATAACATTTCATTCAACTTTTTTTCAAACATTACAAATCCCCCATATATATAGGTATGAAAGGGAATACAAAGAGACACCTAATAAATTCCCATAGGAATTCTAAACATTACAAACATTAAAAAACCTAAATGCTTTGCACGGAAAAACATCCCAAACCAAGGAACCGAAGTGGTAGCCGCGGGAGCCAAGGAGGCCGCACGGGAACCAAGGGGCCACGGTCACGGGAGGTAGCCCAGGCACGGGGAGCCAGCAGCCGGCCGAAATCCAAGGGGGCAAGGCACATAATAAAAATTAAAAACCTTGGTTGAAGCCAAGGAGTCATACATGGGAAGACTAAACAACTATCTTGGGATTCCAAAAGTCCTTTTGGAACCCAAGAGACACCATAACTTAAAATATTAAAAACTATAATAAAAGTGCATTAAAATAAAAGATAAATATGAGCTAAAACTTAGCTAATAATGAGCTATCTTTTAATTTCATTTAATGAACTAAAATCCAGTCATAAATGAGCTAAAATTCCAGCTCAATTTTGATTGAGCATATAGACTCAAGGGAAGCCAAAATTCATATTATTTTGGACATGGGTTTACCTCCCCTTTGTCTACATCATCTCCTAAAAGTGTAACTGCATGCCAGAGCAAAACCTCAATGGATAATTCTTAAAAAATATTTCTTGTGATTCATTAATCTTAAAGTAGCGAGCTTACAATAATTTTATTATTTCCTTGCAATTCCTATTTGTTTCACATCAAGAGTACTTTTAGCAAAGCCATTCTTGTAAACGCACACTATGTTAATTATTAGATATCATAAGATAAGAAAATAATTTAGAAAACATATGGTTGAATATACATAAAGGCTATATTGACAAAAATAAAGGCTGCGTTGATTAAGTCATCTTTTGTTTTTACATGTGAACTACGAATGAAGTTTATTACTTTTTTTGTTAGCCCTAATTACTATAAACTATAATTTGATCATTTTTAACGAGATATGCTCACAAATTTACATATGAAATGAAGCAAGTTTCCCCAGGTGTTAAGCCTAGAACCCTATCACTTATGTCTACTACTCAACCATATTAAATAATAGTAAATAAACATTGGTTATGGAATGCCTAGACTTTGATGTAGACAAAGGGGGGGTCAACTCATGTCAAAAATAATTAGATTTTTGGCTTCCCTTGAGTCTACTAGCTCAATTAAAATTGAGCTGAAATTTTAGCTCATTTATGAGCTGGTCTTTAGTTCACTTATTGAACTAAGGGTTAGGTCATTATTAGCTATGATTTTAGCTCATAGTTATCTTATATTAAATGTTCTTTTTATGCTTTTATGTTTGTAATCATGTTTGTCTCTTAGGATTCCAAACTGGCCTTTGGAATTCCAAGATTTACTTTTCCCATGAGGTGGCTCCTTGTCTTCCTCCATGGCCTTTAGTATTTTGTGCATTTGCCCCCTTGGATTCCGGCCGGCTGCTGGTTTTCCCGTGCCTAGGCTCTTTCCCGTGACCGTGCCCCTTGGTTCCGGGCGATCTCCTTGGTTCCCGTGGATGCCTCTTCGGTTCCTTGGCTTGGGATGTTTTTTAGGTATTTTAATGCTATGTGATGTTTAGAATTCCTATGGGAATTTATTATGTGTCTCTTGGTATTCCTCTTTCATACCTATAAATATGGGAGGATTTGTAATGTTTTAAAAAAGTTGAATGATTTGTTATTTTTGGAAAAGCTATAACCTGCGGGTTTTGCTTCGGAAATCCTGCGGGCTCTTTCCACCATTCTTTCTCATCCCCTCTGGAAATCTTGCAGGCTCTTTCCAACCTTTCTTGTCGGGCTTCTAACCTCTTTCGTCTCTCCGCAAGTGCCACTCCACCTGTATCCTTCTTCTCTAAGTGAAGCAACTTTAGGGTGTCGTCAAGTGATTGAGTCAAGTTTGTAAGTCGGTTAAATTTTGCAAGAGTCATTGTTGTAAGTCTTTTGATTTCTAGTTTTTACATTTTATTTGAAATGTAAGAGTTTGATTCTTCATTTTCTCGTCTTTAGTCATTTTCGTCGGTAGAAGTCCAGTCCCAGTTTCTCTTTTATTTAGTCTTGCTTCTTGTGGGCAAAGGGAATAGGCACCCCTATATTTTTTGCCCGCATCAGACTTATAATAAATGACCATAGATGTTAGATGCCCCATTCATAATTAATAACAATTGATATACACGTTGAACCTAAAAGATTATCACCCAAAATAGGGGTGATTGTGAGTCAAGCCAGCTCTCGAGTCTGCTCCAGCTTGATTTGTTAACAAGCACATGAGTTGAGCTTGTCAAGCCATGAGTTCAAGCTCGATCTCAAATTACTATGCATACATTATGTGATCTCAAGTTGGAACTTAATGAGGCTTGGCTTATCAGTTCACAAGCAGACTCAACTAAATTCTTGCATAATCCTAATTTTCATTTATCTCTCGTTCGACTTAAGATAGTGAAGAATTAAATTAATTATGAAAGTCTCGTGAACTCTTCTTCTTCAAACACCACTAGTCTTGTCAATGCCTTCTTCAATGAGCTCTCATTGTGACATCCTCGTCATTACCTTCTCAAGCGAGCTCCCGTCGTGACTTCCTCACCATAGTTGATGATTGCACTAGCAAGTTAGCATTCCAACTTCCTCACTTTTTCGTAGATGCCAACAAACACTCATTGATCTTTCTTCCATCGCAACTTCCACACTTCTCTTGTTGATGCAGCAAGCTTCCATCAAAAGAATTTCATGAATTTAGGGACCTCAAGCTCACGAATCAAGTTCAAATCCACTATTTTTCCAACAAGCCGAGTTCAAGCTCAATATATGAGCTAAACTCGAGCTCGAGCTCCAATTCAAGCATGTTAATAAGGAGGCGAGCTAAGCTAAAGTTACTTGTAACTCAAGCTCGAGCAACGGTGTGGGCCAAATTAAAGGTTTTTTTCACACGTGTGCGGAAACGTTTCCTACTCATGCTCGCACACAAATGGGTTGGCGTACATGCAAGATGACACCCCAAACTCACTGTAAGTAATTTCCTTATTTTCATTAAAACTTCAACAAGACCCCACTATGTGCCATAATCCAGAGAGGGGTTTCTGGGTGTAATTTGCAATCAAATCCATCTAGCCTAATGAATATTTCTATATCAAGAAAGATATGAGGATCTCATTTAAAATCTTCAAAACAAAAATAATAATAATAATAATAATTTCAAAATTGCTAAACCTATACAAACATCTTTTAATTTAAAATGTGTTGCCTTAGTTATTGATTTTTGTAAACCACTCATATCATAGGAATGTTTACCTTGCAGCATCATCCTCTTTTCCTATGCAAAAACATTCTGATATGGCCATATATGCCTATAAACCAACAGCTCCATATAAGGGAAATTCTATTCACAACCCGTTACTAATGTGAAACAACATGCAAAGATGATATACTTGATGAATTTGCACGCTTAATTTTAGAGAGAACAAATAATTATATCTTTATAATAATTTGAACGACGAGATAAAACATTAAGAGCGATAAAACGAGCTTAGGCTAAATCACATACTAAGGAGTTAAGATCATAAAACATTCAATTTAATCTAACGATGCGTACATGATTGGTTTTCCACGATGAATCCCTAAACTAACAATGAGATTAGTCGCTACAAGAAGATCCTTCACACAACTCGTCTAGTTACTAGGCTTTAGCGGAGAATGATTAATCATGATTCTCATGACTCCAACATAACCACAAGAGAGAAATGAACTAGGAAGAATAAGACATAAGAGAGGAGTTCCCAAGAAGAGTTTTACCCAATGAAAAGACAATGCAGACCTCCTATGCGAAGGTCTGGATGCTTGAAAGATGGTTGGCAGCAGCATTCAACTCTTAGTTGACTGTGGACAGCCGTTTGGCAACTTCTGAGGGGAGAACAGCCCCCAACCTTGGTCTGGAATCCTTGGGCAGCGGGTGGGAATCCTTCCAAGCGGCTGGACAGTTTTTGATCTTCGATGGACTGCAACTAGGAGGTCTTCGGGTTGGCAAAACAACACGCAAAGCCTGCTGGAGTCTATGGACGGTAGATGGGAACCTTCAGGACAGCAAAACAGGGAATTCAGGAGGGCAGACCAGCAGCTTTCCAGATTCTGAAATTCAAGACAGCAAAAGAACCAGTCCAGAAATCTGGACAGCCAATTGTGGAGCAGAATTTCAGGGATTTTCCCCTACTGGGTACTCGTGAGCTTGAAGGGCTTGGTGAGGAATTGTGGGGACAGCAATGGAGGGGAGCTGGCATTAATTCCCTAAGATTTAGGCCTAGCGTTGGGAAGAAAATTAATTGAGGAGGGGAGGCAGAGGGCCGGCCAAGAGAGAGGGGGTGGGAATTTGTGTCCACATTCAATGAATGTGGACCATGATATTAATTGCCATTAGGAATTAAATCTAAGAATTAATCTCAGATTTAACTTAATTGATAATCTCTCCTAAATTAGGGGAGGAGCAATTAAGAGAATTCAAATTCAATTATTTGAATTTGAATTTTAAATCTCTTCCTAAATTAATGGGCTAAATTAGAAAGGGTGTTATGGTGAAATTGAAATCAGATTTTGGAGACATGGGGGGTTTGAATGGGTGGAGGAATTTGGGGAGCTACCTTCCAAATATAGCTTGGACAAATTTGAAAGTCATTTGAAATTCAAAATTTGAATTTCAAATTTTAGGAGTATCTCCCAAAATCAATGGGACCAATTTTGGGTTAGTGGTAATGAGGGAAGTGGCCACCATTAATGGTGGGGACAAGGTGGTAGGTGGCAAGGTGATGGGCGGCGGGGTTGGGGAGGGCCGACCGTGGGGGTTGGGTGATGCCGGCGGCTTGGGTAGCCAAAGGTGGCCTGCGGGTGGGCTAAGGGGAGGTGGACGGCTCGGTTTGGAGGGGAGGAGGGGCGGGTGGTGGTCGCAAGGGGCTGGATGAGGTGATCGGCGGTGGTTACTCCAAAGAAGGGGAATTCGATGCAAGGAAAAAATAAAAGAAAAGTAAGATAAGAGAACCGCGAACCTTGGAATCCACCAAGATTGACAGGTATTGCAAATCACCCTCCTCGGGCTTCTCCTCTCATGAACTCACTAAGAGATCAACATGAACTCACTAAGAGATCAACAAGAACATAAAATTTTCATTATCAATAATTCATCATCCCTTTCCAAGAGGAAGGGGGGGCTTACTAGCCAAATACATGAAAGAAAATAAAAGACACAATTGCCCCTAGGGCAAACATAAGACAAAGCCCTCAAGTGAGGGTAGAAAGGTAAAGTACAAATAACAAATCAAATACATCAAAATAAATAGACACGATCGTAGCCGTTGATCTTCGATGTCCTCATCACTTACATATCAACTTAATAGGAAAGAGTTGGTATATATAACAATGTTTCAAAAGATAGGGCAACATGTTATACTTTTTCTTTTTGTTTTGTGCGTGTGTGTGGATGGGTGGGGGTGGGGGTGGGGTTTGTAAAATATAAAAATAGCTTTAAAGTATAGAATAATTCACTATGAAAAGTAAAGCATAAGAAATAGTTCTTGCGAAGACTTCTGATGGATAACAAAAGGGCATCTTTTATGTGTGACTAGAAAAGAAAACTGAGACTAGGTGGATTTTTCCAGCTTTGCATCCAAAAATAAGGAAAATAAGTGGGCAGTTCTTTAAACATGCGCTGAGGAATTATGAAGTGAATGAACCGAGGAATTATGAAGTGAAATAAACAAGTTTTAAAGATATGAATCAACATTAATCGATAGCTACGTTGCCTTAAAATCTATAAAGCAAAAACACTTAAGAATATCTTGTTTCCATACCAAAATAGCACGTCTCAAACACATCCAAATCAGGGGCATCGGCCAAACAGGGGCCGACAAATGGGATATACAAAACACAAGGGGTGACATATTTTCTGCAATTAATTAAGGAATATGACTGTTTTCATAGGGAAATTTAGTAATTACGTCTCCTATGTATTATTAGAGATGGCCATCTCGAAAAACCCATTCTTTATAAGAGAATGAGGAGTTCCTTTTTTTTTAAGATTATATGTCAGGTTCATCCAGTTATGAAGTATTTCCAGGTCAAGATTATCCTAGTTAGGAGTTAAGAAGGATTTCCCTTCACTTCGAGTGGTGACAGAATTAAATTCACCAATTAATCGTCGCTTAGTTACTGATGCAATTTGCAATAATTCTATATAGGGTGATAATAAGCCTTTGTATGAGCAAGAAAGATCCGAGAAAGTATAGGATTGAAATGTCAATTTTGCAAGAAAACTGTGTTTATTCTCAATAAAAGTGAAGGAGTTATTGAAGAGAGCATGGGCGCCAATATAGACAAAATCTGTAATACTAAATGTGTTGATGGGAACTAGAATGATCTAAACCGAGAATACTAAATAAAGTAGGACACGACTCAAACCAAAAACTTAGTAAGCAAATCACCAAATAAACATGAAACAAACTGAAATTATTTTTTTATTAGAAAGAAAGCTAAAAAGAAAATTCCCTCAAAACAACCAACCAGTGGTCACCTCACATGTAATGATAAATTAGGTAAATAGAATGCTCAAGGACATGCAAACCAATGGTCCACCATAACAACTTTAATCCAACGTCCGCCACAACTCTAGCAAACACCAACAAAACTAACCAACTAACACCACTCACACTTTTAGAAGAAGGATAAAATGGGGTGGAAACTTGTGGAGAAAAGAATTAGATAGAAGACTCGGAAAAAGAAATAAGTAAAGAAGAAGTAGCTCTCAAGCTAGAGATGAAACCATCAGGTTTTAGAATTATTTTCACTTCCAAAAACCCTCTACAACAGCCCAAAACACCTCTTTAAATAGGAAAGAAAAGGTGGCCAACAGCCAGCCACAACCGCCCATACAGCCAACCAAAAAAGGGAAGAAAAAGGCAGTAAAAAGGCTCGGCTGAAGCAATAAAACACGAACAACCAAAGCCAAGGGAATCGAGAAAGCCAGGGAACATCAACAGGACCCGAACAGCCAAGGCCGGGGAATCGGGAAAGCCAGGGAACAATAATAGGACCCGAACAGCCAGGCCAGGGAATCGGGAAAGCCACAGAAACCGATCAACCACCAAGCAGACAGCAGCTTAGTCACCCCCCATCAAACCCAAATCAGCCCAAACACAAAGCACCCAAAGAACTAGCACACCAAAGGATTAACATGACCAAAGAGCACCTAAACCACACATGTTCATTGGTTGCCTTCCATCATTGGGTAAACAAAAATTAAACTCAAAAATTACAATAACATAAAATAAAAGTATTTTAAAACATGAGTATGAAGTATTGAATGCATCATGTGTTCACTCCAACTAATGATGCACCATCAATATGCTCATATAATAATAATAATTTTTTTGCTACTTTTAAGAGAACATTGGTGTTTCTTTTTTTAGAAATTTTGACATTTTGTAGACAATGCAGATATTAGGAAAATATATGATAATGATTAACGAATGCTAATGTTGGTGTGTTATTAAAAAATGGCAATTACTGTGTATGACACAATTTTAAAATTTAATTGAATTAATAATATTTGCTTTTTAATTATTATTAAGATTCTTATTTTAAGTATATGATGTTAGATATCATTGTGTGATGTTTTAAATTAAAAAATAATATTAGATGTTTAAATTTTGTAATTTATATTAATAATTTATAAAAATAGTGTCCATGATTGTTGCATCCTACATTTTGCTGTTATATCTATCTCAGCATCCATGTCAAGTTTTGCCTATATATGTGCTTCATAGCTTAAAATTAATTATTAAACTATTTGACCTTAATAGACTAAAGGCAATTTGGGTTAATTTACTTGATTAAGCTTAATCAGTGCACCATGTTAAAAAGCCAACAAAATTAATTATTAACCTTGCCTGTAAGCTTTCTACTCAAGGTGCTTCAAAACCAAGAAAGGTAAGGAGCAAATGTTTAAATCCTCCTCATCTCAACCCTCGGAGAAGAGATCTCTCCTATGATGCACCGACACTGCTTAAAGAGGGTATGCAGTGTCGGACATGGACACGCGTCCGACACTGCATGGACACGTGTCCAACACGGCATGGACACGTGTCCAACACGGCATTGGAGTGTCGCAATTTAAAAAATTAAAATTAAAACCGGACACGCGTGTCGGACACGCCTGCCCGGTTATTAAATAAAAAATCGTCTGATTCATTCTATTTAGCCTTTTCCGCAAACGAGAAGTTTTATTTTTCCGATCCACAAAAGAAATCTTCTAGGGCGAGCCGGGCGAGCTCATAGCCGACGCCAAACGTAGGCCTCTGTCTTTGCCTCCCATTCCTTCGTCATTTCTACTCAAGCCGAGGCCAAGCCGAACTCGTCTTTCTCATTCCTTCATTCCTGCATGATTTCTGTGGTCAGCCAAGGTAAAGTTCGCAATCAATGCCAAATAGGGCACCTTCTGCGCACAAGAGAGCCAAGACGTGTAAGTGGATTTCATCATTTCTTCTCTTCATTGTTGAAAATGTCTAGATTAATTGAAATATTAATTGTTGTTTTTTGAAACTTACTAAAAAAAAAGCTAATGTACATGCTCGATATCGCTAGGTACATGCTCAGTACCGAGCAGGCACATTGATGAGGACATCAGATCAAGGAAGGTTTATCAGAGGCGTGGCCGCCGATCTACGGCCACGATTGAGTCATTGTATTTTTTATTTATGTTATGTATTTTATTTTGATTTATGTTATGTATTTTCTTATTTATGATGTCGTTGTATTTGTTTCCCGTTGTACCCTTTTATTAAGGGATGTCGTATGTAAGCCCTAAGGGCATTGTCGTTTTTTCTATTTTGAGTCTTATGTACGAGGCTATTTATAGCCCCTATGTTTCTCTTTGAGAGGTAATGAACGATTGATTACAATATTTTCCCCTTGCATGAGTTCTTGTGAGAGCCTGAGGAATCAGAGAGAGATCCCTAGGAGAGGGAGAATCTCGCATCACCCACCAACCTAGACGAGTCGGGTTCGTGGTTCTATTTTTGTATCTCATCCTTCTCCTCCCACCACCGTCAGCCACATCATACCCACGATTCCTTCCTTCCTAAGCCTTTCCCCTCCTCTCCACCCACACCACATAAGTTCTTCTACATTGGCTTAACCCAACCCTCTTCATGCCTTGCTCACCCGACCCCTTCCCCCCACACCCCCACCCACGGTTCCCACCCAAAACTACTTGCCCTAGCCCCTTAGCCGCTGGCCCCATCACTTCCCACTTCATCCTTGGGTTTCCTAATTTGGTTGGATTTAATTTGTAATCAATTTGAATTCAAATAATCTAAATTTGAAATTCAAAATTCTTTCCTAATTTATTTCATCTAATTTAGGAAAGTTCTTAATTTAAATCCATTTGAATTTTAAATTCAAATTGGCTTTGATTTATTACTTTCATAATTCCTAAAACCAAATTAAGAAGCCTTAATTCGTCCCATTAATTGCTCCCTAACCCAAGCATGCGGCTAGCCCCCCTTTGAGCTAGGATTGGAATTCTTTCCAAATTCCATCTCTCTTTGGGAAATATTTCTAATCCAATAATTTCCCTAGGCCGAATTTTACTAAAGCTCATAACTCTTAATTTATTTCCAAAACCAAGTATTTGATTTAGGAAATAAATCCTCACCCCCGACCCCTCTCTCTCTACCCGCCTCCTCTCTCTCTCTCATGAATTCCCCTCCCCAAATTTTAAGAATTAGACTTTCCCTCCTAGTCCACTACTCTCTAATTCATAAATCTGAAACTTATTTCAGATTTTGGAATTGAATCTCTCCTTCAGCCTATTCCCAATCCCACTGGCGGCTCTCTTTCATTGGCCAACTCTCTCCTCCACCTAGCTCTTGCTTCTTGTGAGAATCCCTCTTCTCTTAAGAACATCTACGAGCCTTGAAGACGCCATCGATACCCCTCCGTACATAAAGCCATTGCATGGTCGATCCTGACATCGACTACGGACTTGCCTATAACGAGCATGGTTTCGTAAGCATTCTCCATTCAACCTTCTTCGACGTCTACCTGAGGATCGATCAGACGGTTGAAGACTACATCGAACGCATCTTGGACACTTTGGTGGAAGCAATTAAAGAGCAGTTAGAGATCGTCGAGTGTAGGATTGCCGTCGATCCTTAACAAAGGTTTTCTACTCCTCTTCTCGTATTTCTTAAGTCTAACCCTCTCTTGTGATTTGATTGTAGTCACGAATGATGCATTCACCTAATTCTGCTAAGCTTAGTAAACATAGGAATTTGATTGTATTCATTTGGTTACTAATCTTATTGTTAGACTAAGAATTTTGTTGAAACTACTACTTGGGCATAATGTTATTTTCTACGCTATTTTGAAGATTCAAATCTTTTGGATGGGCAACTTAGCCTAAACGAAAGCGACCCCTCTTACGTTTTGATTTGTTGTTTTATCTGTTAATAAGTTTCTTTGTTATTTCTCTAATCAAGAATTTGTGCAAGTTCTTTTTAAAATCATTTGCAAGCATCGTAGTCCTATATCATACATGCTCGGTACCGCTCGGCACATGCTCGGTACCGCTCGGCACATGCTCGGTACCGCTTGATACATGCTCGGTACCGCTCGGTATCTTTCCATAAAACTTATGAACTTTAAAAACAAGCATAACTTCAAAATTACTCTTACCCACGCAGGGGTGCTTCCCCTTGACCCCGCGACCTGACCCCGCCAGGGGGCAGCACCACTTGGACCCCTGGCATACCGGTATATTGTTGTATTCATATTGTCTTATTATTGGGATATTTTGATTTCACTTCATATCAACTTGATGTATTCCTATGTATGATCGGTTTGTTACAACCTTATCTAGATAAAAATAATGAATAATCAAGATATAAATGAAATTATAATTTCTATATTGAAAGATAGTAGTTCAAATAGAGAATATCCATTATGATTTAGGAGGAATATTGATGCATTTAGATTTTTTTGCATTATTTTTGTTTTGAACAATATTAGTTATATTTTCTATTTTTGTTTTATTTTTATGCTATCCAACGATGATGGTAAATCCAATGATCATGGTAGGAAAAGGTTTGGGTTATGCTTACCTTGGGTTTGCTGGCTTTGGGGGTCCACCTTGTCCTTTGGGCTGTTTACTGGTTTCATGGGAGCCTTGACTGTTTTCGGTTTGAGCTTTAGTTGTTGAAGTTTTAGTAGGTGCAAGCTCATTATTAACAAGTGGAGGTGTAGCTCATTATGAGCTGATATCTGGATTTATCTTCCATGTTTTGCTACTGCTGCCCCCTCGGTTCTCTGCCCCTTTTCTGCCGTGACTCCCTCCCTATTTACCGTGAAATAACATCTGCTGCTGGACCCGATACTTGACTCCTGGTTTCCTGTGCTGAAACCGTGGCTTTCCTTGTGAAATAAAGTGCCGTTTGGGATTTCTAAATGGCTGATCTGTTCCTGGTTGGTTCCGTGGCCTTGTTCTGCTTGGAATTGCTGTGTTTCTTGGGTTATCAAACAAGGTGACTTTTGGCCTTTCATTTCTATTATTTTATATGGGATTTGAGGGGTTTTTTCAGGGCTGTTAAGTTTCTCCTCTATTGCCTATATATATGAGATGCTTGGAGATGAAATGGGTGGTGAATTATTGTGAGCAAAATTGCTATTGACCTGCGGGTTATTGGAAAAGCTTGCGAGCTTTGTCCGTCTTCTTTCTCATCCCCTCCGGAAATCCTGCGGGCTCTTTCCAACCTTTCTTCTCGGGCTTCTAATCTCTTCGTCTCTCTGCAAGTTCCACTCCACCTGTATCTTTCTTCTGGTTCTGTTGGTAAGATTTGTTGGCTGTTTTGGTGGCATTTGCTGGAGGAGTTTGGTAGGACGTTGGACCCCTTTGCAGTGGTGAACCCTTTGGTTTGCATATCTAAACATTATCTGAAATATATATTCCTACAATCGGTGCATGTGAGGAGTCCTCTAGTAGGATGTTCTGAGGATAGCTTTTATTTGTTTTAGTTTGTTTATTTTGTTAACTTTCTTTTGCTTTGGCTTTGTTGGATGATCGCTTCTTTTCTATTCTGAAATTTAGTTGTTTATTTAGCCTATTTTGTTCTCCAAGTGGTGTCTTAAATTTCTAAAGAGCTAGTCTTGAATTTCTTTGTTCTCTTTGTGTTTTTGCTTCTAGTTGCTTACATCAAATATATACCAAGCTCTAATTTGTTAGTGTCATATAATCTATTTCACCAGTAAATTAGTGTCATTTAATCTATGACATAATGTTTTAAATACACATGTCTGTTTTGCCATACATGACATATAATCTATGACATAATGTTTTAAATGTTTTAAAATATGTCAACTAATTTGTTAAGAGTTTTTTCTTCTATTACACCAGTGTATTTTAAAACAAAATGAGCTCTGCTGCTGGCAGGAGTGGATTAGGTGAAGGTTCAAAAGAGCCATCTGTAGAAACTGATAAGCTGAGGATCAAAAGGACACTCCCTAAAGAGATACATTTGTCATCTACTCATGCCTCATCCCACACTTCTTCCTCATCTGTGAGAGTTAATCAAGCTTTATCATTTAGAAGTGAAGGATATGAAACAAAGAAAAGAAAAGGAGATGCTAGTAGTCCTCTAGAGAATGCTTTTAATTTGTTTTACATTATTTGAAGGTGTTCACGTAAAGAATGGCTTCAAGAAGACTCTCAACATGTCTCGACACAAAAAGATTTAGAAGTTTCAAATATGAGAAAGATATGCCTTAAAAGATATTTCCCAAATGAGGAGGAGATAAGAAAAATTAATATATAACTTGAAATTTTTTCGGATATTTAGAGGATTTTGGTGATCAAAAAACTTTGGTTTATAGATGATGGATCCAAAAATGTGGTGGTTGATTCATGGAGCTTCAGCACCGCTACTTCAAACAATAGCAATAAAACTTCTTGGTCAAGTATCATCTGCCTGTTGTGAGAGAAATTGAAACACATACTCATTTATTCAATCAATGAAGAGGAATAAAATAACTCCAAAACGAGCTAAAGATTTAGTTTATGTGTATACAAATCTTCGTCTTCTATCAAGGAAAGCCTCACTTTATATGACAGGAGATAACAAGATGTGGGATGTTGCTGGAGATGGGTTCGAGTGCCTTGATGATATGAGATTATTGGAGTTTGCAAATCCTTCTCTAGATGAATCAGAGTTGGAAGCAATGATATTCAATAATGATGATATTGAAGGCTAAAGACCAACCTCTGAATCTAATTATATCATTCCCTCTATTGAGTAGTTGGACCTTCATGTTGTACTAAATGATTTTTTGTTTATATTTTTGTGGTTGTACTAGACATTTTATACTAAATATCTTTATGTTATAAGCTAAACAAGTTATCATGAAATTGATTTATTATTGCTTGTCATTTTTAATATAATGTCACCTTAATTTCCATATATTATATTAAAAAATTATTATGTCATGTCCACGCCGCACATGTGTTCTATATTTTTAAAAAATGCCGTGTCCGTGTCGTGTTGTGTCCGTGTCACCGTGTCCGAGTCGGTGCATCATAGGATCTCCCCCTCCCCCCACACCAAAAAAAAAAGCCCAGCAATAAAGGATACAAAGCGAAAACTATTAATATTCTAAAATTCCACATTATTAACCACAGCTGAGAGAAATTTAGCTAATATAAAAAACCTACCTGTTTTTTCTTCGTACGTTTTTCTTTATCAGCAGCAGCTCGTTTTGCCTTTAGCTCATGCTCAGCTTGCCCAGCTTCTTCCTCCTCCCGAATAAGTTCTTCTTGCCTCTTTAAAGCAACAGCCTCCTGGTAAGCAACTTCAATTCTACTGCTACAAAAAGACACATAAGCACCAGATAGGAAGAAAATTGAAGCAGGTCTTGTGCGATTATATACATTTAACAGATAAGTCGAACAAAAATAGAAGATTCTGAGCAAAGGTAATTGTGTAAATAGGATCAAAACCCATCATCCACGTTAAACATCCAAAAAAACATTACTCTCTAGCAGCAAGAGTTCGGTCAGAAATATGAACATTCAAAAATTATATATCAATCAATGAAATTAGAGTACATTTTAAATGAAACATCAACAAGACTTTTCTACAAACCATAAAAACCTATGCACAGAAAATTCCTAACTTTTACACTATATCACATCAAGAAGAATCCTTAAAAGTAAGACCAGCACAAGGAGAGACTCCTTTCCATAAATTGAAAATAGCTTTATTGTCCTCTATTTTCAATTCAATCAAAATATGGTACTGATAGCAGTCTCGTAAAACAATTAAAATAAATTTGATCTTCTTCATTAATGAAACCGGATATGACCAAACTTCATCAAATTCCAAAGAAAACTAGTAAGTAAATAGAAAATTATGGAAGATATTCTCCAACATGCACATGTTTATTTCTCTGAAAATCTGAGAGATAATTCAACCGCTTGAGGCATAAAGATTGCTAATGACAGATAGCAAGATGGGTGGCCAGCTTTGCAATCCAATTGATTTCCAAGCTGGCCACCATTCATGCCAATACTCTCAAGCTGTATATGATGTGATGCAATGGGGAGTTACACAAGAGTTAAAAAAAAAAAAAAGAGAATTAAATTTCAGCTCCACAAATTATTTAATCATGCATCAAAGTTAAGTCAATTATAAGTAAGTCGCGGTGTTCAATATGCTAGGCAAAGAAACTACAACAAGAGGGCCAAGTCTTTTAAGCAATTGCAAAAGAAAACATAAAACAAAAGCTAGTAAATAAAAATCCCACGATTAATACCAAGTTGTTCACACTTTGAGACCTTTAGCACTCTCTTCCTACGAAGACTAAGTTGAACGGCGGAAGATTGTCCAAGCTAGCATGGAAGTTGCCACTAAGATGGAAGCGCCAATGAACGTTGCCGTGGAAGAAGATCTCGGAGGCGGAGGAGGCACGGTGGATCGACCTTCGATAAGCCAAGTGTAGACGGAGAAGTGTTCGTCGATTGATTCTATGAGCGTCGGCACGATGCGGGCCAAATATTCTTCGACGGTATCGTCGAAATCAAATCCGACGTCGAAGAATTGTGACCGGAGGATGTCGACCCTTCCGTTGTTGTCGTACTCAAAACCATAATTCCACTCGGGCTCGTCCATGCATCCTTGGATTGGATTCGGATGGTTACCGCAAGCAAGATCTTCCAATGAGGAGGGGTGGACCGGCGGCTTGGCTAAGGGAGAGGGAAGAAGGATTGAGCCGTGGGTTTACAAGAGCTGTGAGATTCTCGGTTGGGAGGGAGAGAGGAGAGAATAGATGGCTGCTTTGTGTGAGAGACAAAAACACAAATTCTGGAATTCAATTCAGGCCTTGATTTGGGGAGTAACGGCTGGGAATTAATTTCAAATCAGAATTTGAAATCAAAGGTTGAGTTTAGCGGGAGAGAGGAATGCCTGAAATAGTAGGAAGTGATTAGGTGGTAATTAGGGAGAGAATTAAGCAGCAAGGATGGCCGGCCATATGGCAAAGAAATATGCTTTGAGAATTTAAAAAAAAAAAAGTGGGGCCCACGCTTGAATAAATAATTCCTCCAATCAAATCTGAAATTGTAATTTCAGCCTTGATTTTATTTTAAGTAACTCCTAAATTGAGTTATTAAGGAGGAATAGAATTTGAATTTCAAAAGAAGCATTTATCCCCTTAAATGTCTTTCTTAATTAGAGGAAACCCAATTAGGAAATCAGCTTAATTAGGGGTAATTTGAGATTCCAGCACATTGGATCCACGGGGAGCAATCCGGCGGCCTTCTGTGAGCTGGGCGGCGGGTGGGATGTCACGTGAGCATGCTGGGAAGGAAAACAAAGGAGACGGCAGTGCTGGGTCGCGGGATGGGCAATTGGCCCGGGGCCAAATTTTCTGGCCAGGCCGGCGGCAAGAGGAATGGGGAAAGGGGGAAATTCTGGGTTGGGAAACAGTAAGAAAACAGTGGAGAAAATTTGGATTTCCTAACCTTGCGCACCCCTCTTCAATATTTCAAAGAGATATCGTAACCACGTCGGAACTCACAAAGAGATCCAAAATATTCTCCCAAGAGCTCACAAAGAGAACTAGGGAGTGGCGAACTCACAAAGAGATCAAAGAAAAAAATTTCATTTCATAATTCATTAGCCCTCATACAAGATACAATGGCCATATAAATAAGCCCCAGAGAAAATAAAGTGCAAAAGTCTAAAATGCCCATTGGGCTACAAAAGCAACTACTACCCTCAGAGGTAAAATGGGAAACTACGAAAATAAAAGCATAATATGAAAACTGATGGTACAAGTAAGATCAAAAATAAAGGCTAGCAATCATGGTCGTCGATCTCCGTGGTCGTCTCTGATAGACGCGCCGAAATCTCCTATCGATGACCTCATCATTCTCCCCGGGTGGGAGAGAACTCGACCCCGTCGAGTGCGTACTACGAAAGCTCTCATATAACTCCAGCAGGTCTGGGTCTAGTCTCTGTAGCTCCTCTCAATCGATCCACGTGTCCTCTGTCTCCGGAGTTCCTTCCCAATGGACCAAGTACCGTTGGCGACCTCCATCTTTTGTGAAAATAATCTCATCATCCAGAATAGTTTCAATCTTTTCCGCTCTAGGTAAGTGGGGTAAATTGGGGAGTGGGGGAAGGCTAGGGATCTCACCAGGTGGGGTCACACAAGGCTCATTTTGAAGTGGATTGTTGGGGTTAAAATCAGGACCCTCAAAGGCTACTATATCCTCAATATTAAAAGTGGGATTCATATTAAACCCTTCCGGGAGTTCCAGCACATAAGCATTATTGTTAACCTTCGCAAGTATTTTAAAGGGCCCGGCACTCCTTGCATGTAATTTCTTTACGGACCCAGGAGGAAAACGCTCCGGGCGGATCCGTACCATCACAAAATCTCCCACCTTGAATTCTTTAAATCTTCTTTTCTTATCAGCATGAATTTTATAATCAGTATTGCTTTGTTCAATTTTCTTTTTAATTTCATTGTGTAACTCATGCAGATGAGATGCGAATGCAAATGCAGACTCAGATGTTCTAGTCCTAGGACTCATGGGAACTAGGTCAATGGGCTGACTTGGCTGATAACCATACACAATCTCTGCAGGGCTGAGGCCAGTGGTTCTGTTTATAGAATTGTTGTAAGCAAATTCGGCTATAGGAAGCTTCGAGTCCCAATCCCTAAGGTTTTCTCCTACCAAAGTCCTTAAAAGATTCCCGAGACTCCTATTGACAACCTCAGTTTGACCATCGGTTTGGGGGTGAAATGCAGTAGAAAATTGGAGCTTTGTCCCCATTTTGTGCCAAAGGGTTTTCCAGAAATAGCTTGTGAACTTAACATCCCTATCGGACACGATTGTCTTAGGAAGGCCATGGAGTCTAACGATTTCATCAAAGTAAAGTTTAGCGATTCGGGAAGCATCGAAAGTTTTAGAGCAAGGGAGGAAATGTGCCATTTTTGAAAATCGATCTACAACCACAAAGACGGAATCATGCTTCCTAGTGGTTTTGGGTAAACCTAGGATAAAGTTCATACTCACATCTTGCCAAGGGCGACTCGGTACTGGGAGCGGGGAGTAGAATCCTGTGTTCTGTTTTCGCTGCTTGGCTAGTTGGCAAATGTGACATCGCTTTAAGAGTCTTCCGACATCGCGCTTGAGACTGGGCCAGTAAAAACGGTTTTCTAGCGCAGCAATAGTTTTTGCCTGCCCGAAGTGGCCTGTTAAACCTCCTGCATGCAATTCCCAAACAAGATATTCACGAAGGGAGGTTTGGGGAATGCAGAGTTTCTGGGCCTTGAATAGGTACCCATTCTCTATTACAAAATCATCCGTCGAGTGCCCGCACCCCGAGGTCAGAAGGGAATAGGTATCGTTAAAGTCAGGGCAATCCTTATAGTCTTCCTTAAGGCGTTCAAATCCGATAACTTCAGTCCTCATCTCTTCGGTAATCATCAGTCTCCTACTAAGGGCATCCGCAGCTTTATTCTCACTTCCCGTTTTGTGCCTAATCGTGTATGTGTACTCCTGCAAGAACTCGACCCAACGACCATGGCGAGCGTTGAGTTTCTTCTGCGAGTTTATGTATCTCAAGGCTTCGTGATCAGAGAATATCACAAATTCTTGGGGCAGCAAGTAATGTCTCCAGTACCTAAGAGACTGGATGACCGCATAAAATTCCTTGTCATAGGTTGAATACCGCTGACGGATGTCATTTAATTTTTCGCTAAAATACGCCACGGGGTGTCCTTCTTGAGATAAAACTCCTCCAATACCGATCCCTGACGCGTCGCAAGTTACTTCGAATACTTTGGAAAAATCCGGGAGACGCATCACAGGGGCTTCCACCATTTTCCTTTTAATGTCCTCGAAGGCTTTAGTGGCAGTAGGTGTCCAATGAAATTCGCCTTTCTTTAGGCAGTCAGTTATGGGTGCCACGACAGTACTAAAATTTCTGATGAACCTCCGATAGAATGTGGCCAATCCATAAAAACTCCAAACATCTCTTATGATTTTAGGCTCAGGCCACTCATTGATCGCTCTAACTTTCTCGGGGTCGGCTGAGATTCCTCGAGATGAGATTATAAATCCGAGAAAGATGACGCTATCAGTGAGAAACACACACTTCTGAGGGTTCGCATATAACTGCTCTTTTCTCAAAATCTCACATACTTGTTTCAGGTGTCCCAAATGTTGGTCTACGGATTTGCTATAGATTAGGATATCGTCAAAGTAGACGACTACGAATTTTCCGAGGAATGGTCGTAGGACTTGGGTCATAATCCGCATGAAAGTGCTAGGGGCGTTACTAAGACCAAAAGGCATGACCATCCATTCATACAATCCGTCTTTTGTCTTGAATGTCGTTTTCCATTCATCCCCTGGGCGAATCCTAATCTGATGATATCCACTCTTAAGATCCACTTTGGAGAACAGTGTTGCCCCAGTCATCATGTCGAGCATGTCGTCTAGTCGGGGAATTGGAAAGCGATACTTAACGGTAATCTTGTTGATAGCGCGGCTATCAACACACATCCTCCAGGAGCCGTCTTTCTTTGGAGTTAGGAGGGCAGGAACGGCACATGGGCTAAGGCTTTCTTTAATAAATCCTCGTTGTAGAAGTTCCTCTACTTGCCTTTTTAGCTCAGCGTGCTCCGTTGGATTCATCCGGTAGTGAGGGAGGTTAGGCAGGGATGCTCCAGGAACCAAGTCTATGACATGTTGAATGTCTCTGAGGGGAGGAAGTTGGTCAGGTAACTCCTCGGGGAAGACATCAGCGAATTGCTCTAGCAGGGGTCTTACCTCGTCAGGGACTTGCCCTTCGTGATCATCATCCACTTCCCTAGCTACCAGGGCGTACATGGGTGTTCCGTGGTGAAGTTCAATGTCCACTTCTTTCGCAGTTAGGAAGTGTAGGCCCTTGTTAGGCTTAGGTGGAATAACCTTAGTTTCGCTCTTATCGGGTCGGGGCTGTGAGGGGATCAACTTAATCTTCTTCCCGTTGTGTTCGAACACGCAGGTGTTCGTCCTCCCATAAATGTGGACATCATTGTCAAACAGCCAAGGGCGGCCAAGAATAATCTGACCCACATCCATAGTCAATACATCACACCAAATCTTCTCCTGATATCCATTAAACTCGAGCGGGATAAGGCTCCTATCTTTGATTTCCATAGAAGTTGAGTTAATCCAAGCGACCTTATACGGATTTGGATGAGGTGTGGCCTTAAGGTTGAGCTTAGAAATCATCGCTGATGAGACAGCGTTGATGCAGCTTCCACTATCGACAATGACCTTACAGTTCTTATCCCCGATCTTAGTAAAGGTGTGAAAAATGGCTGTTCTTCTCCAATCATCACTCTGCTTGGGTTGGGACAGCGCACATCTAACGACTTGCAGAGTGACGGGTTCATCCTCCGTAAAAGAGTCTTCCTCTTCATCTACATGGTGAACTACGTCAGTATCGGGCTCTTCCTCGTCGTCATCGACCTCTTCTATTATGGTGACTTTATAGGGGCTGGAACATTGTGAGGCAATGTGACCATACCCATGACACCTATAACATTTGGTTCCGGAATTGGGTTTTGAGGTGTCTCGTTCAGGTGCTTTACCCTTAAGGTCGGAACGCTGAGGGGCTGAGCTACCAGTGGGTCGGCTACCGGTCGAGTTTGAGGGTCGGTTTTGAGGCTGGCTGGTAGAAGAGCGATACGGGTTGGGTCGGGAGTCGAACTGCCTAGTGTGGGAATGGGTTTTGGACTCTTCTAGGTCAAGTACCAGGCTGCAAGCGGCCTCTAGTGTGTCTATTCCCCTAGCAAACAGCTCAGTGCGAAGATCTTCCCGAAGGCCAGCTCTAAACATAGACAGGATTTGTGTTGGGGTAGCAGATTCCTCGCCGTTACAACGAATCAGGAAATCGTCGAAGGCGGAGATGTAATCTTTAACTGACTTGCTCCCCTGAGTTAGCCGATTCCACTTATCCAAGAGCTTAGGGTAGTAGGACGGTGGTAGGTATTTCCTCCTAAGTTCCTGCTTCATGGTTCTCCAATCGCTTATTCGGTGTTCTCCTCGAGATTCACGCATGTTCTCCAGATTGGTCCAGTAAAGGTTGGCTCGTCCGGTGAGCTTCATTTCAGCGAATCTGACTTTCTTCGCTTCAGAGATGTTATACCATTTAAAATAGCTATCCATTGACTTGAGCCAGTCTAGGAAAATTTGGGGATCAAGTGTTCCATCATAAGTCGGGGCGTCGATCCTAATGTTTTTCAAAAGCTGAGCGTCATTGTCTCTCCAAGTGTTGTCATCCCCTACGGGCTCCTGAGGTGGCCTAGGGTTGCGTTGGTAATGGTCGTGAAAACGTCCGGGATCTCGATGGGGTTCATGATCGGGTCGGTTGTCTTCGCCATAAGGTGAGTGAGGTCTTGATGGCGTGTAAATTGCAGGATTTCCGTTACGCTCGATGTTATCTAGTCGGTCACTCGTGTGGCGCCTAAAGTCAGCTAGATCGGTTTGGGTGTTGCGGATTTGCTGAGTAACAGTGCCTAGTTGTCCCAAAATAAGGTCCAGGGTGGCTTGGAGGTGTTGGGGCTCCATGGGTGAGGTCTAGGGGTTGCTACGGATGAACTTGGGGAGGTGGACAGCAGCTAAGCAAGCAGTTAGGAGTAACCGAAAGCTAAAAACTGCTGCTGGAAGTTTCAGGACAGCAAACTACAACAAAAGCCTAAGCTGCCTAAGTGTTTGGATAGTGTTGGGGGAGAAGACAGCACTTACGCAAAACCTAAAAGTCTCTTACAAGGAGCCTAACAGTGGCTGGAAAGTGTGGACAGCAAAGGGAAAACAAGGAAATAAAGGTTCTAACAATTAGAAACCCAACAGGTTAGGTGCTAGCAAGTGATATAACAATAAATAGGTTCTGACTTAGCTATATGCATGCAGGAAATTGCAAAACAGTGAATGAAAACAGTAAAAAGTCTTACATACTAAATGATGTGCATGCCAAATAAAGCTACAATGAGAAGCTAATCCCTAGGATGTTTTCTAAACATGCCAAGCATGGTCGCCATGCTCTGATACCAAAAATGATGTGATGCAATGGGGAGTTACACAAGAGTTAAAAAAAAAAAGAGAATTAAATTTCAGCTCCACAAATTATTTAATCATGCATCAAAGTTAAGTCAATTATAAGTAAGTCGCGGTGTTCAATATGCTAGGCAAAGAAACTACAACAAGAGGGCCAAGTCTTTTAAGCAATTGCAAAAGAAAACATAAAACAAAAGCTAGTAAATAAAAATCCCACGATTAATACCAAGTTGTTCACACTTTGAGACCTTTAGCACTCTCTTCCTAAGAAGACTAAGTTGAACGGCGGAAGATTGTCCAAGCTAGCATGGAAGTTGCCACTAAGATGGAAGCGCCAATGAACGTTGCCGTGGAAGAAGATCTCGGAGGCGGAGGAGGCACGGTGGATCGACCTTCGATAAGCCAAGTGTAGACGGAGAAGTGTTCGTCGATTGATTCTATGAGCGTCGGCACGATGCGGGCCAAATATTCTTCGACGGTATCGTCGAAATCAAATCCGACGTCGAAGAATTGTGACCGGAGGATGTCGACCCTTCCGTTGTTGTCGTACTCAAAACCATAATTCCACTCGGGCTCGTCCATGCATCCTTGGATTGGATTCGGATGGTTACCGCAAGCAAGATCTTCCAAGGAGGAGGGGTGGACCGGCGGCTTGGCTAAGGGAGAGGGAAGAAGGATTGAGCCGTGGGTTTACAAGAGCTGTGAGATTCTCGGTTGGGAGGGAGAGAGGAGAGAATAGATGGCTGCTTTGTGTGAGAGACAAAAACACAAATTCTGGAATTCAATTCAGGCCTTGATTTGGGGAGTAACGGCTGGGAATTAATTTCAAATCAGAATTTGAAATCAAAGGTTGAGTTTAGCGGGAGAGAGGAATGCCTGAAATAGTAGGAAGTGATTAGGTGGTAATTAGGGAGAGAATTAAGCAGCAAGGATGGCCGGCCATATGGCAAAGAAATATGCTTTGAGAATTTAAAAAAAAAAAGTGGGGCCCACGCTTGAATAAATAATTCCTCCAATCAAATCTGAAATTGTAATTTCAGCCTTGATTTTATTTTAAGTAACTCCTAAATTGAGTTATTAAGGAGGAATAGAATTTGAATTTCAAAAGAAGCATTTATCCCCTTAAATGTCTTTCTTAATTAGAGGAAACCCAATTAGGAAATCAGCTTAATTAGGGGTAATTTGAGATTCCAGCACATTGGATCCACGGGGAGCAATCCGGCGGCCTTCTGTGAGCTGGGCGGCGGGTGGGATGTCACGTGAGCATGCTGGGAAGGGAAAACAAAGGAGACGGCAGTGCTGGGTCGCGGGATGGGCAATTGGCCCGGGGCCAAATTTTCTGGCCAGGCCGGCGGCAAGAGGAATGGGGAAAAGGGGGAAATTCTGGGTTGGGAAACAGTAAGAAAACAGTGGAGAAAATTTGGATTTCCTAACCTTGCGCACCCCTCTTTAATATTTCAAAGAGATATCGTAACCACGTCGGAACTCACAAAGAGATCCAAAATATTCTCCCAAGAGCTCACAAAGAGAACTAGGGAGTGGCGAACTCACAAAGAGATCAAAGAAAAAAATTTCATTTCATAATTCATTAGCCCTCATACAAGATACAATGGCCATATAAATAGGCCCCAGAGAAAATAAAGTGCAAAAGTCTAAAATGCCCATTGGGCTACAAAAGCAACTACTACCCTCAGGGGTAAAATGGGAAACTACGAAAATAAAAGCATAATATGAAAACTGATGGTACAAGTAAGATCAAAAATAAAGGCTAGCAATCATGGTCGTCGATCTCCGTGGTCGTCTCTGATAGACGCGCCGAAATCTCCTATCGATGACCTCATCAGTATAGTAGATAGTTTTCGTCTAACTAAGAGGTAATAATCTGGAATGTGCAGCACAACAAACTTTTGGCTTGATGTCAGCCAACTGCTTATGTGTTTGAATATATGGAATACATATTAGTCTACTTTCTAATTTTTTGTTTGATGAAATGTCAATCAATTTCTCAGTGGTTGGTTCTATCACGACATACTGGATTGTGTGAGATGTTTATGGTTGATTTGTTATCACAGTGTAACTTCATAATATCTTCACATTTTATTTCCAAGTTATTTTAGATAATTTTAACCGATAATAATTCACATATTTCATGGGCCATTGCCCGGAATTTAACTACAACTCTTGACCTAATAACCACTGATTGATTTGTGCTTCACCAAGTGATTAGAATCTCACCTAGGAAAGTGCAATAACCAGTAATAAGCCTTCTATCTATAAGGGATTCAACCCAATCAATATCAATGTATACTTCTAAATTATGCCTTCTATTTCTTTCGAATAAGATTTCTTTTTCTTGATGTTACTTTGAGATATTGAAGAATCTTCTTTGATGCCTATACATGTGTTTCTCTAGAGTTATTTTAAACCTCCCATTATCAACTTCTGGGGAACTGCCCGCTTCTCCAAGTTTGTGGCAGTAGTCAATCGTGGCTTCTAAGGGCTTGCATCCCATCATACTTATCTCAATTAGTAGATCGAGGATGCATTTTTGTTAAGAGATGAATATCCCAACATTTCAATCGTCACTTCAATTCCAAGAAAAAATTAGTCTTCTATGATCTTTGACTTCAAATTCTTTTAATAGTTGATCTCTTTCAGCTCTCCTCATTTATTCTAGATCATCTCTGGTAATCATCAAGCCATCTAAATACACTGAGAATTGTAATTTTACCATCATTGGATCTCCTTACGAATATAGTTTGATCTCCGCGCTATTTTTAAATTTCATCTTTATCATGGCTTTGATAAACTTCCCAAACCATACACTACAAGATTGTTTGAGTCCAAGTAGTGCTTTCTTCAACCTGTATACATGGTTAGTAGTATAATTTTGATTAGAACCAAGCGAAGATTTTACAAAAACGTCTTCTTCTAGTTTGCCAGATAAGAAAGAAATTTTTATATCCAACTATTATAAGGACAAGTTAAGGTTGGTCGCAAATGATCTAAATATCCAGAGAATGTTTAGCTTTGCGGCCAGTACAAAAGTTTCACCATACTCCACTCCATATGCCAGGGTTTAGCTTTTTTCCTGAATTTAGTTTTATAACTTTCAAGTATATTCCTACTAATATCTGATTAATTTCTTTTCTTTTGACATTTACACTACCTTCCATATTTGGTTCTCTTTTGGAGCTATCTTTTCTTCATGCATTTTCTCATTCTTTATTCTTAAAGTGCTTATTGGATAGTTATTAGAACTTTAATATTATTTAGCTCTGCAAAAAAAGTTCTGTAGAAGGAACTATTATAAAGATGAATAAAATTGGTTATTAGATGTTGGGTGCATGTTTGAGTTCCTTTCCCAATGCAATAGGAATATTGATATCATGATAGGTAAAATCATACTTTCACTGCATTGTGATTGCTCATGCACAGATTCAGATGGTTGAGCATGCTTTTGATTAGCATTGAGCTCTTCTTTCTTCTTTGGAGAGTGTACATGTTGCAATAATTTTTTTTTTTTGTTATCTGAGGAGGATATTTTTATATGCAAGGAAATCTCGCAATTATTCTGATTTTTTGGGTTGGTTGGGTGATTGGGATATAAGTGTAAGAAAATTAAATTAGTCCTCATTCCAAAGCTTCCCCTGAAGACAATCTTGGCCATAAAATTGTTAATTTTTAGCAAAGATAATAATATGAGAGATTAACATTGTCGTTGTCATGTCCTAAGTCCTGGATGAGAAGTGGATTGTTTGGTTAGGTAGTCCAAAAAATAGCATAGAACTTGTTGAATAATCATGACATGAATCATTTAATACATTATGTTAATGCTAGAACATTCTCTAGAAACGACACGCTGAATACTGTAAATACAACAAGATATGTGCAAGAGTCGCTGCACCGGCGCCCAGGTGCAATGTTAAATAAACAAGGGTTCACATATCATGGACAGATGTGAGCAAAGAAGCAAATCCATGAAACTAGAATTATGATAGGAACTTGGAATATAGGTTCTCTTAGAGGTAAATTAATAAAATTAATAAATATTATGATTCATATAATGATAAATATTTTATACATTCAGAAAACTAAATGGATTGGAGAGAAAGTTAAGAAGATAGTTTAGGATTTAAACAATAGTATTCAAGTAGGAGTCGTATTACAAATGAAATTGGTAAAGATTATAGTTAAGACTTAAGAGTTTAAAGTATAATATTGTAAAAATAAATAGAATTGAAGATATAATTATAGCTTTAAAGATTGTTTTTAAAGCTAAGATTATTAATACTATAAGAGCTTATGCTCCTCAAATAGGTTTGATATGTGTTCAAAATTAAAATTTTGTAACGACTTAGAAAAATTAATGCAAAATATATTTTTCTGTGCAAAATATGTTTTGAAGAAAGAATTTTTATTGGAGGAGATTTAAATGGTCATGTTAGTAGAGAGGTAGAAAATTTTAAAAGCATTTATGGTGACTATGGGTTTGAGCAACTAATGAAGGTGACGGAACCATATTAGATTTTGCTCCAGTTATGATTTTGATAATTGTTAATATTTTATTTAAGAAAAGAAAAGCATTTCATCACTTAAATGAATGGATATTGTAAAACTCAAATTGATTATTTTCTTATAAGAAAAATAGATCGTTTAGATTGTAAAGATTGTAAAGTCATTTCGAGTGAAATGTCATGTACCGAACATTGCTTATTTGTTTTGGATGTTAAGATGAATGATTGGAATAATATATATATATATATATATATATATATATATAATTATATATATATATATATATATATATATATATTATATATATATATATATATTGTCCAATATTAAATTAGGGCATTTAAACAATACTAATAAAATATTTTTGAAAGTAAGATTCAAGATCTTAAGATTTTGATTGTACATGAGGAATATAATGTTATGTGAAAAAAATAGCTATTAATATTAAGAATGCTGCAAAGAATGTGTTTGGAGTATCCAAAGAAAAAGCTCATAATAATAAAAAAAATTGGTGATGGAATTAAAATATGCAAGAAAATATCAAAAATTAAAAACTTAATAGTTTAGGTGTAAAAGCTTGGAACATTGGAAACGATATGACAAGGCCTTTAAAGAGTCTAAGAAAATAATATGAGATGTAAATAAATTAGCTTTTAATGATTTATATAATATATTAGATACTAAGGAGATCGAAATGCATATGTATATGTAAGTCAAGCAAAAAGATAGACGACGATTTAGTTCAATTAAAGTGCATTAAGGATGAAGAGATAAAAGTGTTGTTATTATAAAATAATATTCAACTAAAGTGGATGAGATATTTTGATAAGCTTCTCAATGAAAATTGTGAGAACACGATTAGCATTAAAAACCTTAGTACCCTAAATAAAAATAAAAATTTTTATTTTTATCGGTGTATTAGTAAAACAGAAGTTAGAGGGGCTATACATTTAATGAGAGGTTTGATGGATAAGTATAGAGAGAATAAGGAGGATCTACACATGATATTTATTCATTTAAAGAAAGCATGTGATAAAGTTTCAAGATAAGTGCCCTAGAGAGTTCTAGAAAAGAAAGGGGAATAATGCTTATATTCAAGCCATTAAGGATATGTATGCAAAAGTTGTTACTTGTGTTCAAACATAAGGTTCCAAGCCCATATCTTTTTGCAGTAGTCATAGATGTTCTTACTAGACATTTGCAAGAGGATGTACCAAGGAGTATGCTTTTGCCTGATGATATTCTTCTTTTTGATAAGACTAGAAAGGGAATTGAAGGTAAACTTGAACCTTGGAGGCCAACCTTAGAGTCTAAAGGTTTTCGTTTAAGTAGATCTAAAAAAGAATATATGGAGTGTAATTTTAGTATAATAGATATAGTGAGGCGACAGTGACTTTGAGCGACCATATCATTAACAAAAGCACAAGTTTTAGATATCTTGAATCTATTGTTCAAAGTGAAGGTAAAATAGATGGGGATATTAATAGTAGAATTCAAGTTGGATGCTTAAAGAGGAGGAATATATCGAGCTTATTATGCCATGTTAAAGTACCCCTCAAACTTAAGAAAATTTTCTATAAGATGGTGGTGAGACCTGCAATGCTTTAGGGCGCAAAATGTTGTCCATTAAAGGAGAAGCATAAAATAAATTTAGGTGCTGCAGAGATGAGGATGCTCAGGTGGATGATGGACTTTACTTATAGAGACAAAATGCAAAACGAGTATATATACATGAAAAAGTTAAAGTAGCTCCAGTGGCAGTCTGACAGATAAGATTAGAGAGTCACCTTAGATGGTTGGTCATATAAAATGTCGACCTTTCGATGACCCGATTAGGAGAGTAGATGTATTAGATTTGACCTATGTTAAGAAAGATAGAGGTAGACCTAAAAAGATTTGGTTAGAAAATATTAGAAATAACCTTTTTATCATATTTAAATGAGAGTTTGACTATTAACAAGACACAATTGAGAAAAATAATTCATGCACCTGACCCCACGTAGTGGGATAAAAACTTGATGTTTTTGTTATTATATAATATCATGAGAGATGAAGACTTTTTGATATTGAGACGATAACACTCAATCCCCTATTTGAGATGAGAAGTATCCAATAAAGATAAACCTTATAGCTCTTATATCTAATTTAGTCTATTGACGGTGCTGCTGGAAATATACAATATCCTCAAAGATTTTTAGTTGAAGTAATCATTGTTGTATGCAATGAAAATTTGATGATGGTTTCAATAGACGCTTTATTTTTAAATTATACAAGGCAAAGAATTTATTAGAAATGTGGCAATTAAAGTGTTTTCTGATGGTTTGGTCACATAACAGGGTGACCTTCCGATGACCCGGTTAGGAAAGTAGATGTATTAGATTTGGCTTATGTTAAGAAAGGTAGAGGTAGACCTAAAAAGACTTAGGTTAGAAAATATTAGAAATGGCTTTTCTTTTTTAGATTTAAATAAAAATTTGACTCTTAACTAGACACGATGGAGAAAAACGATTCGTGTAGCCGACCCCACGCAGTGGGATAAAGGCTTATTGTTGTTGTTGTTGTTGTTGTGGTAGTTGAAGTGTTTTCCCCTAATAAAATCTATGAATATTCATTTCAAAGAGAAGGGCTCTAATAATTTCAACAAAATGACAATTTTTCCTTTTGTACAAGCCCACATTGACGTGAGGTGTGAACACATGAAGATCAATAGATGATGTTATTTTTGTTGAAGAAAGAAGATAGAGCTTGATTAAGATATTACTTCCCATCATCAAACCTGATACATTCAATATTAGTTCCAAGTTAGGTAATTATTATTTTATAGAACACAGGGAAGATTATAGTCACATCAAATTTATTTTTCATTAAAAAAAACAAGTTGTACGTGAACAATCTTCTATGAAAGTAAAAAACCACAATTAATATTAGTGAGCAAGAAGGTCCCAAACATCAGTGTAGATTAGGGAAAAATAAATTGAGATATTTGAGTGGATTGGGGAAAATATGATAATGGAAGGAAAGATGTGCATTATCCCATTAGGGCAAAAGTAATATGGGTTTCATCAATTATATTTTAGGGTTCCCTAGGCAAAGTATGTAAGAAAAGAATTTGGTGGAAGAGTTGATCCAGTAATCAATTGCTCTCGAGCCTATCATCTAGTTTTTATTAGAACTAATTTCAAAAGCACAAAAGAGAGATGAATTTGAATACCCACCTTGTTTAATCAAAGTATATAGTGTTTTATCTATTTCTTGTTGGTTTAATCCCTCTATGTCCATGGCAGGTTTTTCTTCGAAGTTGTGTTTAGTTAACGATGTCTGAATCGATTTTGATATGAAGGCATTTTTTTCAGTGGATGTCTTTTGTATGTCCTACCTTTTTTACAATAGTTGGACCTTGATGGGCCCGGTTTAGGCTTGTATGTCTTAATTTTGCCTGCATTTGGTGTTGGGACAGTAAGTAAACCAACATTTTCACTAAAAGATAATGTCTATAACATAAAACCGTATCTCCCTTCTTCACTTCTATGTTTAATTTGGTTAGAAAGGGACACTTTTCTAAGTAGTTGAATGCGCATTTGGTCATATTTAGCATCTACTCCAACTAAAAATCCATAATTATTTCTCCTTCTACAAAAGTCTGCATTATTGCAACATCTACAAGGCCTCCTATTTTGACACACCAGTAAAAATCAAGTCAGAACTATTGATCATTTATTTTGCTATAGTACTCTATAATCAAAGTTTAACTTGCTTGGTGGAATGAACTTTTATCTATAATCAAAAGACTAAGGCGCACCTAGGAATATGTATATTTTATACCACATCCAGAACATAAGTGGCTGTGGTTAATAACATGTAGATTCCGGTGACTTGTAATATTATTGAATTCCATAGCCATGACATAATTAATAAATCTCATATGGAAAAATTAAGATCATCTCCACTTGGAATGGGGCCAATAAAGCGGTCCAACTTCCCTTTTCCTTTAAGAATGGTATTTCATAATCTGGGACAAAATAAGTTAATTTCTTCCATTTAATTACAATGAAAATTAAGAGTTTTGGCACTCATCTAAAATAGTTGAATTAGGATCATTTGATAGGTCAACAAATACTTTAGGTAGGCCATTTTTATTTAAAAGAAGGAAAAAATTTTCCTTCTCTGGAGTAAATTTCTTCCCGTGGCAATTTGAGGCGATTGCAAAAGAAATTCAAGCAAGGGATACCGAGATGTAGAGGACGATAGGTGGGACAAGAAATAGAAGATGGCCTGCTATAGCAAGAGGTAGACACCAAAAGCAAGTAGTGGAGTTTGGGGAGAAAACCAACAACTGTTAAAGGGCGTTTTGGACTAAGGATAAATCACAGAAATAAAAGTGCAAATAATAATTTGAATTTTGTGTATTTAATTAAGAGTCTTGCTCTTCGATTTATACAACAGGATTCAAGATTATAATTGGTAAATTCTATCAATTGAAAATACACATTACATTGAAAATAAAGGAAGACATTCTCTAGCTTACACGCATTTATTTCCATAAAAACCTAAGAGGCATTTCCAACTCCTGAGGTTCACACATTACCAATGATGGATGGTAAGATGGATGGCCAATTTTGCAATCCCAAGAATTTCAAGCTAGCTGCTATTTATGACAATAGAATGCTTAGAGGTACATGTAATAAAAAATAAATACAAAACATAGCTCAAAGTTAACCAACACTCTTAATTCTTGCAAGATGCAACAAAATAACTATGGGCATTCATTGTAGAAAATGAGTAAAAGTATAAGGAGGATGGATACCTAAATATATGAGCTAGAACAAAAATTTCAACAGTTCTACGGCCCAGTTCTGTAAGGCGCCTCTCATCACGTTCAATGGAATCATTAAAATCATCAGAAGAACTTCCCTCCTATATATCAATATCATATTTCAAAACCGTTATTTATGAACACAAATGGCAGGAAAGCAGAAAAGATACAACTTTCCATAAGATCATAACCACAAGGCTCTCCCAACTTAATTGTTAACGGAATAAACAGAAGCATATCTAACATATTACTCATGCATAGTTATTATCTTCTTCTTTCAAAAATTCCAAAGATTAATTATGCAGAAGCAGCTATTAAAAACAATGCGACCAACAATGCATTGAAACACAAGCGAGGCCTTATATTTGTCGTAGTAGAGCATTTCCTGGCCGAACATACCGTCCCTCATCTTTTTAAAAAGAAAATGCATTTTTTCAGGGGTGAGGAACTGTACATTTTCAGGTGATGATGCCATTCAAACAGTAAGGCATCTGTATGTGATCAGAATAACCACCAAAGAATCCAATCGATGCAGTGATAATTTCATTAGAGACAGCTTTAGTCATTAAGAGAAAAAACAATGAAAAATATAACAGAACATCGACAAAACAGTAGCACATGAGAGCAGAAAACAGAAATGGAGAGACCGTAGATATAAAGACTTCCTATGAAAATCAGAAATGAGAAAAGGAATGCAAGTTAACAAATGTTTAATCAAATAGACATTTCTTTATGAAACAATGAAATTTCCAGTAATGCACGGGAAAAGTTGGTGCTCCAAGAAATGCAAATATTCGAGTGAATTCTTAACTATCTGCGCTTTCTATGAGCAAAAGATACATTTAGCATGGGCACATGACTATTTGACAGAAAATGAAAAGATATGGTTTGCAATCCTACGTACTCGATTAAGGTATCCCCTGAACTTTGGTTGCAACAATCACGTACTAAAATTCATTATTTTCTCAATATTCACCATCTTAGCATATGAGGTAGGGTGTCTTAGGGTTGGATTTCTAACACACATTGATGTGAAACAAAATCGGAATTGCACGAAGACATAATAAGACAACGGAGTAAGCAAGTCGATATAAAGATTAACGAGTCACAATTAATGATTTAATGAAATCTCAGTTGCACAATTGCTTAGGCATTGTTCCAAACTCATTAGGCACAACAATTTAAAACAATAACAAACATGCGAGTAATGACGAATGCACTTTAACAATAATCCGCGGGTTAATATTTAGAAAAGTCACCTTGAGTTTCCCTCACTCAAGCTCTCTTGCGGTTAACAGAAGAAAGATATTAGCACACTAATGTGATCACCACGATGAAGAGGGAGCTTACAATACTGTCCACGGGAAAGCTATTCGGAGTTGGAGGGGTTGATGATCAGTGCAAGCGTGGCCACTCGGATGGACGGTAGTATTCGTCGATTGCGGTTGATAGGGAAACTAGTATCCGATCCACGTAATCTTCAATGGTGGCGTCGATCTCTATGCTGACGTCACGGCGAACGCCGGCTTTGCTACGGAGAGGATCTCCTCTCCAAAATCTGAAATTGTTCCTAGCAAAAACTGGAATAAATCTGGATTTATCCCCCAAACTAATGTAGAACGGGAAAAGCTGCAGCAGGGACAGCAGTTCGTGGTCTTCCAAAGTGCTGGACAGCAAGATATTCTTGCTGGAATTTCCCGGGCAGCAGCCGTTTGAGGCTTCTGTAGGGTGGGGAAGCAAGGATGGTGGCTGGAAATTTCGGCCAGCAGGTGAGAACAGGGATGAACGGGATTTCCAATTAAGAATAATGAGTTTTGGAAGAGTTTAATGAGGGGGATGCATGGGTGAGAGTTTCGGCCAGGAGAACCTCAGCTTTTGAAAAATATTTCCAAAGAATTACTTTGGCTGTTAGGAAATAACGCTTCACGGGAGGAGGGAATTGATTTTTGGTTTTCAAAATTCAGAGGGGGCGGGTGAGAGAACTAGTAAGGAAAGGAATTGAATTCCCTTGAGAGGATTCGGCTAGCAGTAATGGGAAAAGGGGTTAATACAAAGCAATAATGCCTGCTAACGTGAGATAATTATTTAATGCTCTTGGTTCTTGAATTCCAGCTCTAGTATTAGGAAACAACTAAAAGCATAGGTATGAAGGAAAATCCGGCTCAGGGAAATTATGGGGATTTCAAATTATTTCCTAAGTGAGAGATTAGATTAGGAAATAATTTCGGCTAGGCTGAACTTAAGTGGAATTCATGGCATTTAATTACTAATGCCAATTTGAATTTTGAATTTGAAATTCAAATAGCATGCAATAAATTAGGAAGGAAATTTGAATTTCAAATTTCAAACAACTTGAATTTTCAAATTAATTCCTAGTATCATGCACCCCAAATTAGGAAATTTCAAGGAGACGGAGAGGTGGGAATGAGGCCGGCGGCTAGGGAGCCATGGCCGGCGGTCCAAAGGAGGGAGGAGATGCCGCCGATCGGGTGGGGGAAGGCCTTGGGAAGGAGGCCGGCGATCGGGTGGTTGATGGTCGTTGGCTTGGGGAGGTGGAGCTAGGGGAAGACTTGGGTGGATGAAGAGGGGAGAAAGGAGATGAACAAGAATATACGAGAATGATAGAGATAATTAACGAACTCACAAAGAGATCGTAAGAACCGCGAACCTCGGACTCTTCCAAAGATTGACAGGTATTGCAAATTACCCTCCTCGGGCTTCTCCTCTCATGAACTCACTAAGAGATCACATGAACTCACTAAGAGATCAACAAGAACATAAAGAAATTTCATCATCAATAATTCATCATCCTCCTACATAAGAAAATGGCCATATATATAGGCCTCAAAATGACAAAGAAAAATAAAAGACTAAAATGCCCCTTGGGCTACAATAGCGACCAAATACCCATAAGGGCAAAAACGGAAAAACTAAAAAATAAAATAAACTATTACATAAAAAGACTCAAAATAAAACTCCTGATCGTGGCCGTTGATCTCCGGCATCTCCGATAGTACACGTGTCGAAATCGCTGACGATGTCCTCATCACACATCCAATATGAGATGCAACATCACTCAACAAGCACGAAATTCTTAGTTCACCAAAGCTTGATCATGACAATTATTCATGCTGAAAACATTATGAAGATCAATTCAAATGAAAATATAATGAGTGTTTTCTAGTAATAATGGCTAAAATTTAAGGATCAAGAAGGTCACCTAAATGTTCTAAGGTTCACAATTTTTTTTTAAACTAAATAAATCAAATTGATTGCAATTAATCAAACTCTTATATGAATAAAAAAATATTGACGAAGAAAAATAAAAGGAAAATTTTACCACAAAGAAGTAAGCCACTCACTTCTACCAAAAGATAACCTCACCTAGAGCTCTTCAAGTCTCTCGCATGATCAAGGAATTGAATTTTTAAAGAAGAAGAAAAAGCAAATCAACTAAAAGTTTAATTCACGCATCAGTGTCTTTTTTTCTTTTTGTGCAGGCCCCAGAGCCCGCTATTTATAATCGTAAACTCCAATAAAGATTTTCCATTAATAATCCTTTAAAAATTTAGAAAAAGGGACAGAAAATTTTTTTTTTAAAATAACCAAGAAGATTCAATCCAGCCAACATAGAAAAAAAATTGTTGAAGACTTGGCAAAAGAAGGAATTACAAAACTAAAAGCCACATATGGTATCAAATAGACAGGTCGGCAAGGAAGGCCACTGAATAAAGCCTCAAAAGTCAAAGAAAGAGATGGAAGAAGAAGCTGGAGGAGAATCAACGTAATTCTATCCAGCTTGAAAAAATACAAGTTACATGAATTGCTCAAATCAAACAAATATGCACATAATTATTAACTTCCTACATCAAAATCGATGAGTCATCGAATTCAGCCTTATCATGTTAGTGCATGAGATATCTTTTATAATCGTCATCATTAATGGACATATTCTCATCAACTATTATAATCTGTAGCACAAAATTAACAAAAATTTGAACACAATGCAAAAAATGTGTTCGACAAGAATCCCAGCAAAAGAATTTAAAAGAGAAGAAATTAAAGCATTGATTAATGGTTAATGATATAAGGTTAAACCAAGTGCATGGAAAAATAGACAAATAATAAAAAAAAATTAGATTTCCAAATTGTAAGCATTCATCCCTACACATTGTATGAAATTAATTGGAAGTTAATTTCATAAAAATTCATGAGCAAACGGTTTAGAGTTTATACCAAATTAGTTTATAGCCTTGTATGAATTCCAAAAATTTGCAATTCAAATCTACATTAGTGTATAATTGTCAGGGTTGAGAAGTTTCTTGCAAACACTTTCTCACAAATTATGCATGATTAATGGATAACGTAATAATATATTATGTTAAATTATTTATATTTTTACTAATGGATAAACTATAATTAATTCCTAAAGAGTAAAATGTCAAGAAAATTTTATATTTATTAGAATCCATAAATTTTCTTTTGATAGATGGAAAATAAAACAAAAATTATTTGTCCTTAAAATGGATAAACCCTCTTTAAATAAATTTAAAGATTAATTGACATGAATTATGTATCGTTAAATTCAAAGATAGAGTTTCCCATTCTCTTAAAGATAAAAAAATCATTAATATATCAAAGAATATGCTGATGTACCATGAATCATTTTATGAGTAAAATTCGTATCGATTTGATCATTCATCATGGGAATAATATTAGACAATAATGCCAAAAGAATCAACTAAACAAGTTACTCACTTGATCTAACATCGTCAACATATAAGATATATTCAATTTCAAATTCAGGTTGAGGTTTATCCTCAGATATAATCTCAATATAAACTTAAAATTCTAATAGTTGATTACATTAATCAATATATTCTATTGTAGGTTTTCATGAAACATCAAATTCAGCAAAATCAGATGTGGAATGTTATTATAATTGTAAATCAGTTTTCGCATCTAATTCATCATTTGATGAATATAATTGAATTAAAGTTTTTTAAATGAAATTTAATTTATCCATGATTTTATAGTTGGCGTGTTTTAGACAGGCATAATGTCAATATGTACAATTTTTTTCTTTAATAAGGAAATTACTAGAAAGAAAACTGATGAAGAAAGGTCGCTAAACCAAAATATGTAGAGAAGCATTACAAAGACTCAATTAACAAGCCATTTAAGAAGAATCAGTATCACTATCCCTCCTTGCAATATCTTATGGAGAATAACTTATACGGACCAAGCAACTTGGAATCTAATGGTTAGTCATAATTGCTCGAATAGAATAAAAATAATTCCAAGTCTTAATAGATTGGAGAAATAACTACAAATAAATTTTAATTCTAATATCCCATCTCATGATTAAAAGCCCTTCGTCTATTCTTTTCCCAAGGAAAAGAAACGGATTTCGCAAAGGGCAAGAAGGGAATAAAAGAGGGTAATAGATAGTTATTTTAAATTTATTATTTTAGGAAAATAGTGTATTTTCTTATGATCAATTGATTGTGAACTTATATTTCCTGAGAAATTATGTCACAGCTACAAGAACAAACTATAAATTTAGTAAAATTAGACTGCATGAAGCAGCATCATTTGACAATACGCTAAACAGTCTATGGCTAAAGAGAAACAAAGTAAACAGCTAACAAGGCCACCAGAAGTGCCGACATATTAAAAGAAAAAGATTTAATAAAATGTAAAAGCAAAAACAATAATGTTTATCTAGGTTTGAGAGTCCTATCACATCAATCACTAGATAGAAAAATTTAACTAAAAATTTAGTGAAATGTGGGTTCAAGAGAACTAGATGCTACAAACCCATGCCAAAGTGAAGTAACAAGTCATCTAACCTTAGTACGATTCTGGGAAACCTTTCCATCTTTAGGAGGCAAAGACATTACAGGCAAGGGTTCTGATGCCACCCTATCGAGCAATGATATGACATCATCAGCCAAAACAAACATATCTTTATCAACTCGAACCATTGGAACAGCTGATTCCTCCATTTCTATCCTCTTTCTTTCTTTCTTATTCTCGCTTTGGTATTCAAGAGCCTTCAGACCACTATAAAGGGAATCCATAACTAAGGTAGAAGTAACTTCCTTCTCTATGAAAAAGTGTTTCACAATTACTCTCAATATTGTATCCAACTTGTCCCTAGATATGCATCGTCTTGAATTTTGGTCAATCCCTAACCAGAAGGAACAGAAACTGAAAACAACAAACAAAGATTTAATCAAAGGATTATACTTTAACAAGCATTAAGCTGACATTAAAAAAACTGAACTTACAAGCAAAACTATTCTTAGCTCAAAACTTAAGAAATAACAGAAGATAAAGTGAAATCAAACTGAAAGGACAGGATCTACCTCGACCATCTCACTTTATCATCAATCAATTTATTGAGTTTGTTTTTCCGGTCTTCAAAAAAGCGCCGACAAATTTGCTCCACATTTGATAGATATACCCGAAGTAATTCTCTTCTATATTGGTAGTCAAGGCAACGAAAGGGGCGGTGTGCTTTCTCCCTCAAACAACAAAATGCAGAAGTGGATTCAATTAAGGAAAGGTATTATGGGATTGTCATTCAAAGAAAGCAGTCATCGTATAGAAGCTAAAGGTAGCAGCTTCAAAACCATTATTGACATCGAAAAATATAGTTTGAGATAAAAAAAAGAGAACTTAATATCAAATTATAAAGCTATTTAGTAAATTTGGCAGTGAATAATAGGTTTGGAAGAGAAAAAACATGTAATATATGTTCCAAAACAATAAAACAAAATCATGAATGACCGATTATAAATAGGCTTGGTAAAGCAGTCCACAACCATATGGCATCAGCTCTTTTGTATATGGGTATGCAAAACTTCATGAACCCATTCCTTATATTTGCATCCTCGTATCTTTAGTAGTTTTAGATTTCATTTGGAGCATACAGACAAACTAAAAAGCCAGATCGACGAGGAAGGAAAGCCAATATCCACTAATCAAGGGCAAGGCTAAATCATTCTCAGATTTGCAATCCCTCACTTATCGCATAAACAAAACTATGAAAAGAGCTTAAAACTTCACTAGCACACTTTATATGCATAGTACATTTCCAAAAAAAATTCTGTAAGGCATGCTCTGCCACTAGATTGACTATCCATAATTGCATCATCCAGCTAGTAGATCATACTGCAAATGGACATATTTATTAGGATATTTATGAATCTCCATATCCATATACAAATTATCTTCACAATGAGTCATCCAGTCAAAGATTCAAGCTTATAAGCAACCAACTAATAAAAACAATCTGGGTTGGTTTTCCACGGCCGGAGCCTGACATAGGATTTTTTTGTTTCAATTTCATTATAATATTGTCAACTTCTGTACAATAAAACAATAAAATATAATAAAAAACTTAAAATGGTTAAAAAAAAAAAAAAGCTAACTTTGAACATAATAGAAAAATCTTTCGTTTGAGTTGTAACAAAGAAAAGAAATCACAGCCAATAAAATTCAAATAAATTGCAATCAGACAAACTAATAAAAAAAGCACAAGTCCTACCATTAACAATAGATAGCAATTAATTTAATTTTAGACTAAGAATGATACTACAAGAAAAAAAAAACAGAGTTTTATTCTTTCATAGCAAGAATTTAGGGGAGAAATCCATACATCTAATTAAAGAATCTTGTAATATACATACATATATACGTGTGTGTAAGTGCGTGTGATGGATTGTCAAGAGTCGGATGCCCTCCATCACACACAAATAGCTAAATCAAAAGGTTATTGGGCCATCCCATGAATTTTGTTTCAACCAAGTCCCTCCAACATTCAAGTCAATTACTAAAGTAGAAGGTGAATAAGAGCTGAAATTACTACAAGTAAGGTTCTCCTAAAAGATGAAAATTTGAGAGAGAGGCTTACACAAGTCCTTAGGTGTACTTGTATGTATTTAGATGAAGGAAATTTTGGTACATTTGCTAAACGTATAATGGATAGATAAGTCATCACCTCTAAGATATATGCCAGATAAAATGCCCCTCAATGAAGAGTACGAAGTTCCTCTATTGTGCTACCTCTAAGATCTTTGTTGGACTGTCCATAACAATAACGAAGAGATTAACGAAGGCCCTAGGCTCAAGGATTAATGCTGATGGAGATCTAAATCGAATAAAGGATCAATAGCAATGGCTTTAAAAAAGATGTCACTGATGACTTGAAATGCAAGGTCGGATTTATGTTGAAACTTAATAATGACATGCAAATCATCAAGGTCAATTAAAAGATACACACAAATCATGATATAATCAAGAGGTATAAGAGAGAAAAAATTATGCATCTTTGTCCTCCTATTATTGTATCATTGCAAGAAGATCATCCAAGTACAAATCTAAATTTCCTTCATTGAACTAACAAAACTAATTAAGATATATGTTTAAAAGTGAATTTTGCATAAGAGCAATTCCAAAACTCCTAGTGGCTATTAAGGAGGTATCCCATGGAACATGCACTACAACCATGTGGGCAATGGTCCCATTCAAACTTTTTGATGTATTAGGTTGGCTCTTTTGGTCTGAACATCACCTTATCGACATCTTTTAACCATTAAATCAAGTTATTCCATCCTAAGATCATCGCAAAGCTCTAAGATGGTTTTCAACTAAAGGGGGACTTGGATTGATAGAACTTCAAAAACATTGCAACGCTCACATCATAATTATTTTAAATTGAACTTCGAAAACATCAAAGCTCTAGAAAGAATTACGGATGAACGACTTGAGATTTGGTAAAACACATGATATAAGCAATGGGACCAACTTGAAAGCTCTCAGTTCTCAAAACCAAGAGAATGTTTATGCTAGTCTTTAAGAATTGCTTATAGTAAAGGAGACTCAAATTCAAAAAAGTACATTTGAAAAGTCATAATGAAATCACCATCAAACTTACAAAAAAAGATACACAATAATACATAGTAATCTATTTGAGCTAAAAACAAAAAATAATTTTGAACTCTTATTAAAGAATCCAAATTAAGGGGCAATCAATATGGTCCTAAAAATAGTTCATCATTAATTCCAATAGATCAATCAAGGATGCTAAAATCAACACTCAGATAGTGCAGCATTACTTAGGCTTCATTTGGGACAGCTTTTTTGTTGCTTTTTAAAGCAGTTTTCTAGTACAAAATAGAAAATTTTTGTACTAAAAAGTTGCTTTGTGAAGCAATAAGAAAGCCGTCCCAAACTAAACCTTAATCTATCATAAGTAGTATTTTGTGTAGTTAAATGGGTCTTCCTATAATTATAGGTTAATCATAGGTAAGAAACATTGGGGAGTTTTTTTGAAAAGAGTTGATGAAAGGCTAGAGAGTTCACTTTTTTAGGTATTGTTATTACTCTATCAATTAATAAGTTTAGAAGAGCTATAAAAATCACAACTTACTGAAAAACAAATTATAAAAGGTAATTTCTTTTGAGGTTATTTTTATTTTTTATTTTTTGAAAGTAAAATTTTATAACTAATTAATGAATAAGATACATGAAATCACAATTACATTGGAATTGCCACCAATAAAGAAAAACAAATTACATTGTGTCAATATATCCCTTTTTTATTTGTGAAAAAAAAAAGACAATTGAACTAATAATACTTCTAATAACATCCTAGAAGACTAAAATGAAAATGCATACCTATCGTATTCAATAGAAAGGATGAAAGCTCTTGCAGTATAGCAAAGAATGATGTCTAGCAATAAAATCTAGTAGTCATAATATGCACTATAATATTTGCCTAACAAGTGTCTGGATTTTCCTTTTTCAAGAAAGAAAAAGGCCTATACAATTAAAAGAGCTGGATCAATGAATAACCTAGCTGTGCCAAAACACCTATTGGAAACCTTCCTCATTACAAACTTCAAGTTTAGCCAACTTTTGCTATTAAAAACTTGAAAGTAACTCATCAAGAAATAGATATATTCTTTAGTAATGACATCATCATGAGATCATCACATTATTCCACCTTGATACCTTTCATTACTCCCGCAACATAAACAGAACTGAGCTCAACACCTGTAAGAAAACTTGTCTACTAGATAATCAAGTATTGTGATTTAATATTGGAGCCTTAATGTGATAATACTTTAGTGCTATTAGCACGAACCTCTGTCAAAGAATATACCATGTGGATAGGTTCCTAACGTGTATGTTCAAATGGATACTTTATTTTAATTCTCTATGAACCTTCTGTCACCCTAGTTTAGGTTGATGTTCCACATATACGGATTCATTATTTCAACCAAGATATGTTGTACTTCACTACACTCATTTTTTGGTAAATCGCTTCAAGTTTATGTTGCTATTATTAAGCTATCCAAGCCATCAGGACTAAGGTTATAATAGATGAATTAGATGTATGTTCCCCTTTTGAAAAAAAAAAATTGGATTGGCTCCGCATCAAATGCCCACTAGCAGAGGGTTAAGTATAATGAATTCTCCCTTATTATTTTTCTTGCAAAATATTTGTTCACAAATTCTTAGAATGCTTGAGGGCATATAGAGAATAGTGAAAACCTCCAAGTAATTATGGATAGCTGTGGGGATCTTTCATCTGACAAAATCTTATTTTTTAATAAATTGTGGCAATTTAATCTACTTCTAATTTGATATGCACTCAAAACTTAGAATCACTTTGGATCTTGTCCCGGAATCAATGCCTTCCAAGGTTGCTAGCCTAACTCTAATGCAAACTCTCATGATTAATGATCCAATCTCTCAGATTTTTTTCTTATTTCTTCTGATGATCTTCTCTTCTCGATGTTAGGGATGTAGTTGATCCAAGCTTTTTTTTTTTTGTCATTGATATTAGCATTTATTAGAACAAAAAAGCTAACGGACAAAAAAGTTCTAAATTTTCTATGCTATGATGGAAAAAATAAAAAAAAGCCTATCATCACTCTATAAAATATAATAGGCTCCAAGTTTGATGGTTTTAATGTGCCCCCCTAGGGATTGTCCTTCCATTGGCATTGTCGATATATTTTCTTTAATTCTTTTGATCAAAAAATGCTTTGTTATTGCTTTGTGCTGTACATTTTTTATTGAATGATAATAAATCTTATTTTGTTTTAAGAAAATTATCACCATTGACCCAACTACAAGCTCATCTTTTTTAGACCCTCATTTGATGTAAGTGTTGTACCAATATGATCAGTTGCAAATTGTGTAACATAATTGCAAAGCTTTAGCAATTTCATCGAGTTTAGATCAAAACTACTTAATAAAAATGCCTTTGTTAGTTTAATGGACGGTTTGGGTTGAAATGCTCATGAATTATGTGATAGCTAAAAGCTAACTTTGAATTACATGATATAGCTGTCTCGAGGGGCAAGTATTTGTTCGATAGCAACCTGTACTTTAATTTTATAGGGTAACTGGAAAGGCAAGCATCTTAAACCTATAGTGTCATGCGTATATTAATTTTTTTAAAGATAAAGTTTTTCAGACCAACAAATCTAAATCATTGCCTTAGATGATTGAGTGTTTGCATGCAGGATTAGTGCTCAAGAAAAAAAGTTTGGTAAGTCATATTTCAAGGATGCAATTTTAATAAGATGAGAAAAATGTCATAACTTGAGTGCTCAAAATATTAGTATAAAATTTCATAAATTTAATTAATTAATTAGTTATATTTTTTGACAAAAGACTACTTTTATATTTTTTTATGACTAATAAATACCAGCTAAGAAAAATTTTGAAGTTGTTATTATTAGAAATATTTTGCCATTAAATTATGTAGTTATAAATAGTTTTTTGGAATTTTTTCTCTAACTTAGACTTTAAATAAAATTTGATGTTGTATAGGACAATTTAGGGGAGGAGTAGGACCCATGGCCCAACTTGATCTAAACCCCACCGCCTCAATTGAGGCGATAGGCGAACTAACTCCCAACCTTTTAAATCCTTGTTCAAGATGAGGTCAAGGCAAATGAGAGCTATAGATGGGGATGAGAGAAAGATCATGATTGAGACAAAGAAATGTTGAGCAACGCAAGAAGGCAAAGCAATATAATATAGGGCGATGACAAGAAATTAGTTAACCAAATAGTCAAAAAAGGAAAGCAAGTAAATTAGAGAAAATGAGTGTCAAACAATAAGATTGAGAGAGAAGGGGGGGGAATGTTCCATGATCAGTGACATGCAATTTTGCTGAGGAGCCATCCTTCAACACCGCTTTGTATTCTTTCCTCTCTCCCTCTTCTTCAATTGTTCTTCTTGAGTGAGGTTTGTATTTTTTCCTCTCTCCCTCTTCTTCAATTGTTCTTCTTGAGTGAGCGAGAGATCAAGAGAGCAAGCAAGGGAAGGACTAATGAAGACACAAGGTGAAGCAAACAATGCATTAACTTTAGATTGCTATTAGTGGGAACTTGTACTTGGCTTTTCTATCCTCCGCATCTAGAGCTTGGAGTTGAGGTAGACCTAAACCCTAAATTTCCTTAAAATTCTTTTATGCATAATTATCTTAGGTATAGCAAGAATCAAAATTATGAGAGAAGGTATAGTTCTAAATTTGATCAAAATATGGATTAAAATGTTACATGCTTGGAATAAGGCTAAAGTTTTCCAAAATTTAAAATTTTTGTAATAGTTGTATCTCGAAAAATAATTATTTAAGAATGAAAAAGAACACTTCATATGCTAACAGTGGGGATTTTCATATGAATATCATGATTACATAAAATTTCAAAAATACAAAGTAAATAGAACCTATCTATATAAATATGAATGTATTGAAGACTCTATAATAATTATGATTGGTGAATTGTATGATATTATATTTAGTCAAGGTAACAATTCTTGTTAGATAAATTTAAACTTTAATCACGCGGAATTATATTTCCTAATAAATTTATCGATAATACTACAAATGACGATGAACTATAAGAGATAGCATTCATTATAACTTATATAAATTGATATGTAAAATTGGTATGTATATTGCTGACAATGGCTAATTATAGTAGGCAACAAGCCATCTCTATCATATCAGTGGGTTCAATCGATTACAGCTGACAAACATGTAGAACTGACAAGTTCATTCGGAGATGATGGGCATGCCTAATAACAAATGAGACATCATTGTACAACTTTTTTTATATTATAAGCTATCATCATTTAAACTTGGGATTTTATCATGGAGGAATACATCTCACTAGTGCATCATGCTGCATTGGTACATGAATTATATAATGAATAAGAAAATGATCAAATGGTCCCTCAATTCTTTGTGAGGGATCACAATAATCTCCAACTCTTTTGAGGGACCAATTTGGTCCTTTAACTCTTTAAAATGAAATATTTTTTATCCTAACATCTAATGTTGGACTTAATGGTGTTAAATATAAGGGTATTTGGGTCAAATTTAATTAAACATTTATTTAATATAAATTTTAAATAATTATATTTTTTAATTTTATTAAAAAAATTTAATAAAATAATAATAATAATTTTAGTTTTAATTCCAAAATTTTTAATAATATTTTATAAAATATGATATTTATTGATTTAGAGAAATCAAATGCAAATAGATGTTATTTTCAACTTAGTCACACGTATATTTACAAATAATATTTTATAAAATATGACTAAAATTCTTTAAATTAAAACTAAATTTATTATTAATTTTTTTTATTAAAGAAATATTTAATGAAATTTTTAAATTATATATAATTACTTAAAAATTACTTTAAATAAATATTTAATTAAAAATTATCTAAAATATCTTTACATTTAATATCATTAACTCCAACATTGAATGTTAGGGCATAGAATCTACCATTTTAAAGAATTGAGAGACCAAATTAGTCCCTACAAAAGTTAGGGACCATTTTGGTCCTTTTCTCTATAATTAATTGATATTGAAGATACTTGTTTATAGAGTGGATAAATGATAATGAAATAGGACCTCTTCCATATTAACATGTATACTTAAGTTTAGCACTAGATACAGAGCTTCCTGCTCACCCTACTATATATTATTACTTTTTAAAAAGGTGTTCATATCCTTGAAGATTAAGAAATTCATTAATATGGAGAATAAGTAAAAGTTGGAGATCAGATGTTAGCAAATAGATTATAAAATTTTATGTGGCTTCTTTATTAGTGCATGTTATATTTATCTGCGCAAATTCCTTCTGAAATGAATGGTTAAAATAATTTGTTTTATTATATTTGGTGGACGAATTTGTGTATGATTTTTGGACTAAGTAGCTTTAAATTGGTTTGATGGATATTAATTATTTATGTAATTGCTAGGGTCATACATATTGAATTGTAAATGGTTAAAAGTCACCATGTCTAGCGGGCTTAGTGCTGAAATTTTCAGAGAAATTTGGGCAGGGTATGACTCTTATTTTACCTTTCCACTTACTTGAGCATTGGAGGGTCCTACTACAAAAATACTTGGATTGGCCTACTGAACTTTTTGTTTTAACTAATTGTGTGCAAGACATAACATGAGGCTGAGGACAATCTAACTACTCAAACCCTACCAACATTAAAGCCCATTTTTAACTTGATATATATATGAGTTCCTGATTTCTATGTACATATAATTAAGAAACTTTTCTTTAACGTGCAAGAAAGCTAATAAAATATTTAAAAGCAAAATGGTTAACACATGTTTCCCCTAGGACAACTACTAAAAGAATCTACAAAACATAACCTAGCTATATAAAATAGTGTCTACATTTTTTCCAAGGAGTGGAACTTGCTAATGTTTTAAATAGACTGAAAGTAATCGAATATCAAACATAGCATAGTTGGCCTAAGTTTATAAACTGATACCTAATTACTTGAACTTGAGCTTTGATGAGAAGAGTCTCATTATTTACAAATCCATCTTCCACCTTAGTGAGTTCCATAAATTTTTTCCAACCCCAGTCATGCTCTTTCTTCCAGAAACGGTGCAAAGTATCTAGCAAGCTCATATACAAGTATAAAAATCAATTTATTGAAAAAACTAAATGTGAACAAACTATCAAGAGGCATCAAATTTTAAGAGGTTACTAATCAATCCAACTAACCAGAGAACTTGGAAAAGTTTGGATCCTTATTTACAACAGATATTGTAAACTGTGCAAAATGACTCCATCCTGTCAACAAATTCACAAAAAAGAAAGACAGGAAAACATTAAAAATTGTCACTTTTCAATAAAATAAAAAATAAAGAGAACACAGACCAGGAAGAAGCTTGTCATGATTAGCAACACAAAGAAACAGAGATAGATGGTTGCAGACATCACATCCCTGTGGATATATTAAAATATACCTGCAAAGAAATTGAAGAAATCGATATAAAACAGGTTACATGCTTAGTTCCAAGAATACACTTGCTGATATATGTCTTATGATAAAAGGAACGTAAACAATATCAAAATTGAGTAAACTATACAATAGATGCCTTGCAAGTAATAAAATTATTCACTAAGGACTTCTCGAAGCATGGAACTACAAGATGCCATGAAATAATAACTAGTTGAGCAATATAACCTCATAAACAAAATTGAACAATTACAATGAAAGGTGCGCCAAAATTGCAAAAGAAATGCAGAAAAATAATTTGTAAAATTCATTACAAAATTGTGCCATAGAAGCTTAACACTGAGTAAAATAATTTTCCAAAAAAAAAAAAATCTTAACAGTATAGAAAAGACAATTCCGTCCTAAATAGAATTGAATTCACATACAAGTACCCAGCTGCTGAAGGGCCAAGGCACATCAGCATGGTTTCCTTGTTTCAGAGATCAGTTACAAGGAATGTCAATTAAATATTGCTCAACTAGATATTCAACTCCTAATTAGCCAAGCTAGTTCAATCATTTGTAATTATATATTTAAACTTATATCAATATTTTCCTATGACAAAGAAGATACAATTAGAAAGCAATATTACAATTGAAATGGAAACACGCATCAATTTCTAGCCCAGTACCAGTTTGTTATTTTTATCGATAATTTACACTACCTACTATAAAGTACCACACTTACCTAATAGGCGATAACAACTCACATTCACACCAGAAAAACGATTTAGAAATCCTAATCAAGTTATAAGCTTCACAACCTCATAATTGCATTAATTTAAATATCATAAAATGCCGCATGCTGCATGCAGCATCTGTGAAAGTTAATATATGACGTAAACACACCGGTGCATGCCTAGAAAATAATGATGACCCTTTTGGCAAGAACGTCAAATTTAGCAGTACACTTACCACTTATAACCACCAACTTCAAAGGGATTACTTCGCAATTCACGTTTGTTTATTTGTGAATAATTTTCAATCTTCCAAGTAAATTTCCCATAAAGCTCAGAAGGTCTGGGTCCTGAAAAAACAATAATTGTTAGTAAATCAGTTCGAAAGGGGAAAGAAACTATGATCCACATTGGAAAGTTATTGATAAATTTTAACATGAAAAGAATCAAAGACAGTGAAAAAAATAAACCAACACAAAAAGAGGACAAAACTTGTTCTCTTGAGCCATTTGAAAATGAACTCACCAGCCAATAATTCAATTTTAAGAATAGATTTAAGAATTTAAATTCATAATAAATCATCTACAGATACAAAACAAATATATAGAATGAGTAGCCTGAGAAAATTACATTTCATCAGTTCAATAGTAGAAAAAAAACAAAAGAGAATGTTGCAATTTTACAAAGCAGTCAAATTAAGGGGATACTGAGTTAATAAGTGCATAACATAGAATTACATCACAAATTAACTATAGCACAATTAACACATATAATTGCACACCTGCCAATTTGATCCGCAAGTACCATTCCCATTTGGTTCACAACATCTAAGATATAGGATTTCTATGCAATTAAATAATGCAGTAGACGTAAATCACAAAAAACAAAATTGAGATTCGTAGTTTCAAAGACCACTAATTAAACAAATACTCACTTTATTTTCATATAAACTAAAAATACGAGAATTTTGAATCAAATGATAATTCCATGGTTGATTAAATCTTAAAAAAATAGCTACAAATTAAAACCAAAAAATTAATGAGTCGCAAAAATTAAAATTGCTATTAAAAGTCCAACAACAACAACGTCAAGCCTTTGTCTCACTACGTGGGTCGGCTACATGAATCCTTTTTCGCCATTGTGTCCGTATTAAAAGTCCAATTATAATAAATCTGTCTAAAATAAAGAAAGCTCACAAAGCCCAAATTAATATATTTAGTAGAATAAGAACAATGAAAGAAACAGGAATAAAAGAAAATGAAGTACCACAACAATACAAGGAGAAGACTCTACCAAAAATTTTATATCACTTACACCGCACTCAAACGAATCAAGCACCCATACACAATATTCAAGGTGAAAATTCATAGTTTTAAAAATAGGACCAAACCGGCCAAATCGACCAGTTCAACCATGAACCGACCAGATGGTCGGTCCGATCCACCCTTAAAACCGGCTTTGCATCAAATCAGACTAAACCAGTTAGAAACGCCAATTCAACTGGTGAACAGTTAAACCGGTCGCAATTTTTTAAAATCGACCAGTTCAAGTATTTTTATATTTAAATAATTAAATTGATTAATTTAAAATTTTGAATATAAAATATAATATTAAATTAATTTAAATTTAATATATTCTAACTTTATCATTAGCATCAAATACATATAATTATCATTACCGAAAAACACCAACCAAGCATTCTCGCATGGCCTCACCACTCAATGTGAGTTCATAACATATGCAAAAGCAAAACAAAAAGGCTATATAAACCATCCAAAGTCAAATTTCCATAATGATGTGGGACTAAATAGCTAAGTTGAAGTTTTCATATTTGCAACACAAACTATTTATTTTTAAACAATTTTTTTAATTAACTTTTATAATATGAATAATATTTTTGTTAGTTGATAATATCATTTTTTATCTACTTAATTTTTATATATTTAATTATACATTAAAAAATATTAATTTGTATATATTTAATTATACGCATAAATGATTTATATATATAATTTTATAATATGAATTTGCCATATAACATTATAATTTATAAGTACAAATTATATCTAAATATGTAAAATAATATATATAATTTTATAATATAAATTTTCCATATAACATTATAATTTATAAGTACAAATTATATCTAAATATGTAAAATAAATTACTAATGATTTATGTTGAATTATATGCTTATATGTAAACTAAATTTAAATTAAAAAACAAATTTAAAGATTGAAGATATTTGAATTTAAAATTACATCAGATATTTTGCATGAATTTTATTTATTTTCAAGTCACAAAATTATATTATTACATCATTATTATATTATTTAGATCTTATTTTAAAAAATTAATATTTATTATGTCATCATGTTCAACCATGATAGAATTATTGAACCTTGAAATTCTCATTCTTGCAGTTCAATGTCTTGTCCAGTTTTCACATCCTTGGGGTTCAATCATTGTTTTCATGTCCCAAGTTATCTATTTATAGATTTCTCAAGTCCAAGGTTAAAAAAAAAGCTTAGCATGAAATCAGGCCTTGATAAACAATCCAAAATTCACGTATAGGTTTATATGGAGAAATACCAATGCAAGGAATCATGATAACACAAGCCTTCAACCATGGAACTCGAATACAACACTAGTAGAAACAAAACAATCCCAAAAACTATGTAATAGAAATGCCAAGCTACAAGAACCATAGAGAACAATGGCACGACCTAGTGCACACACACACAACAATACCCGCTTAGGCTACAGTTGTCGCATATGGCTATAGTCCCATATCAATCTCCCTGACAAGAAAATTTGTTTACTTTGACAAATTAACATTTGATGTTCAACAATAAATCATGAAAAAATTATTGTACATCCAGTAATGAAATCAATAAATCATTATATATAGGTCCACCATACCAATGCACAAAATATCTTTAGAATACACCATTAGTAGTTAACACAATCTCATCATCCAATATAATATCAAGAACAAAAGTTGTATATTTGTTTAGATTCCATGTGAATTCACAAAGAGATGGAACGAAGAATCTGAAGTTGATAAGGACATCAGCAGGAGATTTCGACGCGTCCACCATCGAAGGAATCGTAAATCGACGGCTACGATTCAGAGTTATATTTATGATGCATTTATATATTTTTTTATTTATATTTCAGTTTTTACCATTGTACCCATGTCAGGATTTCTTTTATGTTGTAGCCCCGAGGGCATTTGAGTCTTTTATTTTCTCTTATTTTGAAACCTATATATAGAGGTATTCATTATTGTATGAGGGTAATGATTGATTAATGAAAATTTCAGCCTTTGTTCTTCATCTCTTTGTGGCTCTTGAGAGAAGAGAATCCTTGGAGAGGGCCAAACAATACCCGTCAACCGGCAGTAGAGATCGGGCTCGCGGTTCGTATCTTTTTTTTTATTCCTCCTTCCTCTTCCCTATAACCACTGGCCACCTTGCCTTCAAACCCTACCGCCGGCCACCTCACCCCTTTCCACCTCAAGCCGTCGGCCCCTCCTCCCATACCCCTAACCAACAGCTCCCTAGCCTCACCCGTCACCCCCTCCCTCCACCAAACCTAAGCCGCCTCCTCCTCAAGCTGCCGGCCTATCAATCCCAAACCCAAACCGTCGGTTTACCCATCCCCATCCCCATCCCTCTTGATTCCCCTTCAAACCATTACTACTTCCTAATTTAGCCCATATCTTATTTGGAAAGTTTCCTAATTCAAATTCAATTTAATTTGGATTTTAAATTCTTTCCTAAATAGCATGCACCCATTTTAGGAAGCCTCTTAATCACCTTAAATCTGAAATTAATTCATATTTGATTCTCCAATCAACAATTAATAAAATGGTTCACATAAATCAAATGTGGACACCCTTTTCCCCCTCTTCCTTTGGCCGACCCCCTCCCCCTCTTTTTCTCTCTCCAATTAATTCCCCTCTCCATTAATTAAAACCCACTTAATCCCTCACTTAAGCTGCCAGCCCCCCCTCTCTCCCCTCTCACTTAATTAATCCCCCATTAAGGGAGATTTGAATTTCAAATACTTCCCTCTTTTCCTCCCTTGATGCAATCAAAAATTTGGGAGAGGGACCCAAATTTTTTATCACAAAAACAAACACTTACTAAGATAATAAAAATTCAAATAACTCATAAAAATTAGACTAATTAGACAAATAAACTAAAACACCATTTTCATATTATAAAAGGACTTGCAAACAACTTGAACACTTGCAAACGACTCAAATGACACCTACAAGACACCCTATAGTTGCTTCACTTAGAGACGAAGGATACAATGGAATGGCACTTGCGGATAGACGAAAGAGGTTAGAAGCCAAGACGAAGGTTGGAAAGAGCTCGCAAGATTTCCATAGGAGGAGGGGAAGAAGATTGGAAAGAGCCCGCAGGATTTCCAAAGTAAAAACCTCTCAGGTTTTTGTCCCAAAAATCACATCATATCACTCTTTTAAAAACAGCCCAAACATCTACTATTTATAGACCAAAGAAAGGAATACAAATAGTCACTAAAACATTAATTAAAGAAGGTCAAAAGACACCTAAAAACTGCAGTAGAAACCTGAAAAAAAGCTCTTGGAATTCCTCCCCAAACAGCCACCAAACAGTTCCAAAAACTGTCCAAATTCTGTCCAAAATACAGCCCAAAAACTGCCATTAAAATCCAGCACAGGAAACAGGACAGCATTTCGGATTCCAGCACAGAAAAAGACAACAGCAGCTGGAGTAATAAAAGCCACAGTAATCAACAACAGAGAATTCCAAACGGTAGAGCCAATATCAAGAAAAAGCCACGGTATACCAAGGCAGCATTTAAAAGGGAATAAAGGCCACGGCAATCCAGCAAACAATTGAAGGAAAAAGGCAGCAGCTCAAGAGGTAAAGAAGAAGAGGAAGAGACAAGTTCTACTCACCTAATAGCTTGCACCTCATAATGAATTTAGAGCTAAACATCAGCTTATAATGAGCTACTCCTCCACATGATAATAATGAGCTTGCACCACTAAAATTTCAACAACTAAAGCTCAAAACCGAAATCAGCCAAAGCTCCATAGAACTAGAAAATAGCCCAAAGGATAAGGTGGAGATAAAATGATAAGTTAATGAAGAGCAAGTAGAGGAGGAAGATGAAAAGACACAAGGGAAGAAACCAAAAGTAAAACTCAACTTGTTTTGACCCCTCCTTGCCTACATCAACTTAATCCCTCACTTAAGCTGCCAGCCCCCCCTCTCTCCCCTCTCACTTAATTAATCCCCCATTAAGGGAGATTTGAATTTCAAATACTTCCCTCTTTTCCTCCCTTGAAAATCTGAACTAAAATTTCATATTTCAAAATAACTTCCTCTCCTTTCTCTAACCCTAAACTTGAAGGCGCCTGATGTAGAACGAAAAGGAGGGTTTGCTACTTTGGAGGATTTCAGCCAGCCGAATGTTCAAATCCCAATTCTTCCCAAATAGGATCAGTGAAATCTGAAATTCACTTGATGATGCTCTTGAACAATAGATGGCAAGGAAGAAGTTCTCTTATGCAATCCTGTAGGGAGAAGAGCCCAACTCAAAACCTGAAATAAGTTTCAGGTTTTTCTAATAATGGGGATGGAGCTTGGGAGGAAAAATCAAGCTAAGGGCTTGAGAGAAATTCGGCCAACAGAGAAAATTATTGGCTGAGACACGTGGGGAAGAAAGAGGGAGGAGCGGCTGCTTTGGAGAGGAGTAACTGATGGGGTTTGTTTCCAAACAAGGGGTTTCCCTTTTGGAATAAATCAAGTAAAACACAATTTCAGCTAGGTGAGAGTTACGGGATTGAAGAGGTGGAATAGGAATTAATTAGAGATATGGGTGGAGGAGTCAGGAAACGGACCAGAGGAAATTTCGGGCAGATTTAGATGAGGGGATATTGAGTACTTCCTAAGTGGGAATATGGATTTGGAAATAAATTTCTATGATTTATTTGAGGAGGGGTTGGCGGCATATATGTGCTGGGGAGAAATTAATGGGTCCATTAATACTTAATAAGTCAATATAGGAAAGAAATATTTGATCATCTCTTGATTTAAAATTCAAATAAGAGTTAATTCAAAAAATTTCCTAAAATAAGCATATAAATATAGTAACTATTTGAAATTCAAATTGATTTGAATTAATTCAAATAATAGTTACCAAATTTATGCAATCTAATTTAGGAAGGAATGAATGTCATGTGGAGACGGTGGAGGTTGGATGGGTCTAATTTAATTTGGAGGGATTATGACTCATCTCCTTGCAATTCAAATTTGAATTTTGAATTGGAGAGTTAAAACCTTCCAAATATGGATCAACCCCAATTAGGAAAGATTTCAAATTTGAAATTTGAAAACCAAAATTGTCATGGATTTTCCCTCTCAATTTTGTCAACCCAAATTAGGAAAGGGGGGTAAGTGGGAAGGGGAGATTCACGGGTTGGATGGGGGAGGTGGCCAGCGGGTGAGGGAGTTGGCCGTGGGCTTGGAGAGGAAGGATGGGGGTCGGATGGGGTGAGATCCGGCGGCGAGGATGAAGGATGAAGACGACTAGAACAATAAGGAGGAACAAAAAGCAAGAGATAAAAAAACAAAAGAGAGAAAATAAACGATAGACGATAAAAACCGAGAGCCTCGGACTCTTCTGAACATTGACGGGTGATGCTTTGCCCTTCTCCAAGGGACGAGCCCGTATCCATCCTGCGGCTAGTGAAAACTCCGATTCCTTTCCATAGGAATCTCACTAACGCTCTCTCACAATAACATAAGTGTGGACACAAATTTTTAATATCAATTCTTCATCCCCATTACAATAGCTAAAGGCCCTATATATAGGCCACAACATGAGAAAAATCAAAAATTACAAAATTGCTCCTTGGGCCATAACACTCACATAAACTATCCTAGGGGTAAAACAGGAAATACATTAATTAAGAACTAAAATTCATAAAAATAAATCATAATTGAAAGTTTAAATTATAGCCGTCGATTTACGCGCCTCCTGTGATAGATGCGCCAAATCTTCGTACCGATGTCCGCATCATTCTCCCCAGGTGGGAGAATACTCGACTCCGTCGAGTAAGCATCACAACTGTTCATGTACAACTCTGGATTGTTATTTGGAAACAATAAACCCAATGGCCTTTTTGCAACGATTCTCAAACAACCCCGGTTGCCCATAAGGTCAACTTGCTCGTTGCACTTTAGCTCACCAATTATAGATGTCACTTCCAGAGCTTCATCAACATTCTCCGTTATAGGAGTTTTAACTGGGTCAAGAGAAACCTTGGCTTCTGTAGGAGTTGTAATTGAGTCAAACAAGTCTCCCTCTGCATTATTTGTAGTCACGCATTTCTTCTTGTCAACCAATTCATCTTCTTCTTCATGTCCTTCCTTGATCACCTTAGGTTTCTCTTTGATTTGCACGGTGATTGGGAAATTGAAAGCTTCATTGGCCTCCATCCATTTGTCCACTCTATCCCTTATCTCTCTGTCTCTTAGTGCCATTTTTCTATCCTTTGAGGAAGGGGATCTTGCAGGTGTGTAAAGCGGAGAGTCAATCCTACCTCGCACTGGGTTATCGAGTCGTTCGATTGTTTGACGGTGGAAGTCGGCTAAGTCCGCTTGATTCTCCTTGAGATGTTGACTAATGGCGCCCAGTTGACCTGCCACCCAGTCTAGAGTCCTTCCAAGTCGATCCGAGTCCATGCTCTGATACCAAATTGATGTAGAACGGGACTAGGAGGAATTGAAGGGAGAGGAACTCTCCAAAAATCTGACAGCAAGCCTAGGTGAGGCCCAAACTTCCTCTCCTATATTCTGAAAACAATTTCATAATTTTCAACAAAGAATTCTGAGAGGAGTTCTCAGGTTTCTAACAAAAATCTGAGACAAATTCTCAGCTTTTTAGTAGAGGGATTAAGATGGCGGGCTGTTATTTCCTAAAGCTCTTCTCCAACCAAGAAAGCCTTTGAAGGTCTCGGCCAATAGCAGTGAAGGACTTTAGAAATCTTTCCCAAGAAATAAGCTGAAAAAAAAACTGAGAGGAATTAACAGGGAGAGGTGACGGGATTGCAAGTTTGCTGTCCAGGAAAACTGAAACAATTTCAGATTTTCCAAGTGTGGTAAGTAGGGAATTTAGGTGGAGAGTTTAGCCGTGAGTCAAGAGAGGTATTGAAGAGAGAAAAAGGAGGATTGGAGAGAGATAGGGGGGCGGGTGAGAGAAAAGGGAAAGAAGGGAATTGATTTCCTAAATCAATGATTTGATTTAAAATTAATTGAATGCATTGGGGAATTTGGGAGATTCGGCTAGAGTAGGATAGCCGTATGACACAGGGAATTCAATGGAATTTAATTCCTGAAATTAAACTTCCTTAGATTAGGAATCAATTAGTAGAGCAAGGCAAGGGAAATTTCGGTTATGAAGGGGATTTTGAATTATTTCCTAAATCAAGTCTAGATTTAGGAGTTTAACGGTAGAAGCAGAGTTTGGGCGGAGAGTTTTGAAAAAAAAATGCAACTTTTTGAAAAAAATGAGAGCTTGGATGGGAGTTCTTTGAAAAAATGAGAGTTTGGGCGAAAGCGGGAGCTTTTTTAAAAAATGTGCAGCTTTTTTTAGAAAACTGAAAATTATCATACATGCTGCAGATTTTTGGGAAAATGAACTAAGCGAGCCAAAGCTCGCGGGCCGACTCGAGCTCGTTTATAGTTGGACGAGCTCGAGTTCGAGCTCGCCTTTTGAGCTAGAGTTCAAGCTCTCTTTCCAACTAACAAGCTAAGCTCGATAGTGGCAAAACTCGACTCGACTCGTTTACACCCTTAATCAACAAAAGCAATTATTACGTCCGGTCAAAAACCGAACGGTCCGAATGTATACCGAGCAATACTGAGTTTTTGATGACGTGGCGCGTGGTTATTGGCCTCTGAACGCGTTCGGTTGACCGGACGTAATAATTGCTCAATCAATAGACACTCTCAAGTCTTAACTGATATCTCTCTATTAATATTATCTATCAGCAATCTTCATTAATGCTCTCCAATAATAACAATGTTAAGATTCTATACTGATACCTCTGTTTAAGAACCTTATTCGTGCCATTTTTTTGCATAAATCTCGTTGCCAACTCTGTATGTACGATTCACACAACACTATATTTTATACATTGATCACGCGCCTCTTGCGACTCCTGCAACCATTGAGCAACAAAAACTTCGATTACATCAGATTCGGTTTGTATAGTTTTTAAATGCATGTTGACATATTTTTAAGCCATCTTAAGTACGCAGGGGAGTAACAATTTTTAAATTATCATATATACCGAAGGAATTTACACTATTATTATTGTTCTCTTATATTGCATTTTTTTAATTGTCCTCTTCTTTTAAATATACACACGCATGTATATACTTGTACTATGAAGCCCATTCCATAAAGATGTAGCGCTTTCCAATCCTCTCCCTTCTAATGTTAATAAATGAAGATGAAACAATTGGTGCTCATTTAAGGAGGTTTAATCAAGCCCAACTCTAACAATATGGAACAAAAACATAATTGTATAGGAAAATAAATTTCCATCTTCTTAGTTTCATATGCAGCCCAATAAAAATTGCATGAGTCAATGTCTTTAAAGTCAAAGGAAGTTGTCTTGCCCCCAAAATAATTTGATAGAAAAACTTAATGCATGAACAAGTCTTACGATCAAATGGAAAGAGATGTTGATATTCAACAATTTCAAACTACACAAAGAAAAATATATTATATAGGACATTAGCTAGCCAGTATCATCAATTATGATTCCCTAAAATTTATCAATGTTTTTTGGCTCTACCATCTAAGCCCTGTTAAAATTAAACAATAATTCCAACAACAAAATTTTGATAGTAACATTGCCAACAAAAATCAGTCACAAACCATCTCTTTTTTCGGGGAAAAAAAAGTATTATTGTGTTATTATTCTTTTACTTTTTTAGTGGGAATGAAAAAAATCACATGACCTCTCAACATGAACAGTAGGCTGTCAGGTTTGAAATAATTAGACAATAAAATGTTGGCTAAAAATGGCCATAACAACAGTTTAAGAGCCTCTATAAACACCCTATAAGGTGAAAAATAAAGTTAATATTTTGTGAGCATGGCGTATGTAGCCTTGATCAACAAACAGTAATAGTTGCGTTAAAAGAGTAGATGCATCCCATCCCCACATATGTTCATCCCTTGGCAAGGGAGACTATGCTAACTGCTAATCAATATGTTACCCATGCAGAACAGTTTATCAGGAACCAAAGTAACTAAATAGACAGTCCAATACATACCACAATCATCATCATCAGTGTCCCAAAAAGAGGGTGAAGTGGAAGGCGTTCCATTTTCCAATTGCTCGCTGGAACGCCATTCTGCAAGAGAATCAACGGATTGGCATCGCTGCCCAACTGACATGCCCTCCGCATGAGACGACATAGCACCCGTTCCATAATCCTCAGTGAAACTCCCATCCATCACTCAAACCAACTTTATTCAAACAAAACTAATTATTCTCCCCTTCTTTGCCTGCACGCACCAAAAACCAATGAGCCTCAAGCCAGTCAACCCAAAAGAAAGGAAAAGCCGCTGAAAAACATCGAAAACTAAAATAGGTGAAGCTAGATCCCAACTTCCCCGCCCATCTCAGCAAAGAAACCATAGAAAAACCAAATTGCGCGCAATTAGACTTCAGAAATCCCTATATCAGGAAATCCAAGCTTCTTGCAGTTTCAGACCGGTGAAGGATTAAATGAAAAAAATAACGTCACAAACCAAAACCCTGAAAATCGATCCACTCAACTTCAAAATCGTCTTTCAGCTCCATACAAGTGTTGGGTCTCAATTAGAACGTAAATCCGAAATCATCCTCAGATGAACGAAATCTAAGAGAACCAAAATCCCAAAAAAAATACATGCTTCAGAACACAGGAATCGGCGACAAGAAAACGCGGCCGTTACAATCACCGAGAAGTAAAACCAAAAAATTCAAATCGAAAAAGCGTTTTGGCTAGGATCCAAATCGAGCACCTATGCCTGCCGCTCTGCCGCGGTTTGAGTGCCAGTTGATGGCCGGTTAAAAGCAAAAGCCTCCCCCACCCTCCTTCGAAAACTAAAGCGAGATATGGATAGAAGATGGGGAGAAGATGATGAAAAGAGGAGATTTGAGAAGACGCCTTCAGCGTGAGAAGAGCGACGAAATTGGGGCATCTCCTAAGCTTCGCTTATATATCTTGTCAATTTGCAAGGACTCTTGAAATTGATCTTCTAATATATCATAACTCTTTCTTAATTTATTTTTAAACATTGTGAATTTCCAATCAATCTACTAAATTTATGATAAAATAGTTATTTTTATAATTTTTAGATCAAAATTTAATTCTAAACATTGACATAAAAAATATTTTCTCTTAATTTCAACTATAGATATATTAAAAAAAAAAAAATTTAGATATTATAGTTCTAATTTGAATTTTAGATATTTCATTTTAGATAATAAAAAAATTGGAACATACTCTATGTGCTCATACATAGTATTTACTTCCAAGAATTTAGAGGATCCTATTTTTCAATTTAAATATAATGTAATGTGATTACTTAGAATATTTTATTTTAGTAATAATTTTAAAAAAAAAAACAGCCAAGTTGGTTTGATTTTTAAAGGGAAACAAAGCAAAGAATTAATGGCTCTGATAAGTATTAGTCATGATATTGTAAAGATCTTATATACATAGTTATATAAATGATAAAAATCAATTTAGTTTGAAGCTAAAGATAATGTATCATTTTAGTAGACTATAATCCATAATATTAATTCCTTCATCATAAATAATCACATAATACATTCTTTCATTTTTTCTTCTAAGAGATATCTATATGCATTGAACATTAATCTCCCATTTATATGACAATTTGTCAAAAAGATCTAAATTATATATTATAGCCGCAACAAATGTATTCCAGAAGCATAAGAAGCGGCGATAAATGAGAATGATGCAAGGTAGGTTTGAACAATATTGCATGATGATGTATTGAATAGTGATTTAAGAGTTGAGTAATGTAATGTTGGGGACATAAAAGATGAATATGATCGTGGCTCTATGATAAACCTTAATTTTTTTAAAGAGTATTTTATTTTTTTTTACCTAGATCAGCCAAAAATTATTTTAACTGTCATGATAAATTTAAATCACAAACTGTCTTTCCCATAACATATATAGTGTAGTGTTTTAATTACTCTAATTTTTTCATAATTTTTGGGCTTAAGTGAAATTTCTTAAGAAATTAGCACTTTTCGACAAGTGAGAATTTTTGAATCATTAGTTGCCCGTTTTGCAGACTAATTTTACTATAGTGTTTTGAACATGCTTAGTTAAGTTGTAAATATTTTTTTGTTCCTAAATTTTAAGATATAACATAATTATATGATTTTTAGCTAAATAAATAATTAATTAAAATTATAACCTAAATATCTTTTAAATTTTATTATAAAATATTAATCCACTTAAAAGCTTTTTAAGAAACCCATTCATTTTTGTTGATTTTGGCTAACAGAGAAAAAAAAGAGTGGGAAGAGAGGAGAGAAAAATAGAAAACTAGGGTTTGGAGATCATAGAGTCATTTTCGTCCGTCAGCCCAATTGAGAAACTTGCTCGTCTCGAGGTAAGTCATTTTATGGCCATTTAATTTTTAAAAATATGTAATTTTTACCATATTTTTTATTAAAATTTTGTTCCCAATAGTTAAAAACAAGAATAATTTTGCATTGATAAAACTTTTACAGTGTAACTCTCTATATGTTATAGATATTAAGATTATGAATATTTTTTAGATTGCACGTGCGTTTAATGCACGAGAATAAAAATGTATAAATATAAATTTATATTATAAATATTTTCATTATAGCATCATTGTTAAGATGAAAATAATTATTAAGAGTATCACTGTAAGTAGTTATAATCATTAATGTTTACTTGCATAGGAGAAAATATTTTTTAATAGAAAAACATTATTGAGAAAACAACTTAAATAAAATTAAAATTAAAATATTAATATAAAATATAATATTGACACAAAATAATTATAACAATAAAAAAATAATCAAGTATATAAATTGCATTTCTGAATGAAGATAAACGGATCATAGTATAGCACTGTAGAATATAAAATGATTAAAAATGATCAATTTTCAGAGTACATATATTCATTAGAGAATAAGAGCAACATTAAATCATGGTCTTATTGTCTTGACATCTTTAAATTAGAAGGTTATGAAGGAAAAGATCGAGTACAAAATATAAAGCATATGAAATAAAAAATAAAACATATATTGATATATTTAAGTGGAAAAATTAAATACAAAAAATACAAATAATAATTAATGCAAATTCATGTATAACTATAAGTAGAAGAGATATTGTTGAAGGATTAGAAGGCAAAGAAACTTCTTTTGTGACTCTTTCAAAAAACTTTTTTGAAGCATGTGAAATAAACTTAGACAAAATTGTAGAAGAAGGCAAATGTCAAGTTCCCATCATGACTCACAATCTTGTATCATAAATAACTTAACATTGAATTTAATTAATTATATTTTATGGTCTTATTACTAATTCAATATTTAAATCCATTGACTTTGCTTTCTTCCAAAGGATTGAAGAGAGAACTAAATGACCCAATATCAGAGATTAACCCAAATTTATTTTCATCATATTAAACTCAAAAAAGTCACACAAAAAAAAAGATTTAAAAAAAGCATAGATAATGCAATTGTACGTAATTTTTTATGGTATATGATGGAGAGTTGTGTCTATTTGAATCTCAAATAATGAATTTATTGAGTATGTTTGACATAATTTAACATACAAATACTTACACTTGCTACATCCATAGGAAGAAGTGGCAGTATGAACAATTACAAAAAATGTAAAGCATCTATAGTAGGTAGACACAAATACAAAACATGTGATATAATCCAAATAATGGATCAATTTAATTGAAAATAATTATTTTTAGCATCAATTAAATTAACATGATTTATTAATAATTAACCTACATTTTAAAGTAGAAGCATAACTAATTAATGAACACCAAACTTATGGTATACTTTGATATCATGCACATCCTATAGATAAATCATGATTAGCAACAAATGTCACAAAAAATAATTGCAATCACACCTTCGCTAAATGTATCAATTGCTTCAATTCCTATAAAATATAGTAAAATTGCTACTCATTTACAAATGTACATTGAATTTCTAGGAATATGAGGTGATCAAATTTCTAGCCACATCATCTAGTTTAAATGCACGTGCACCTTGGTGCACGTTGATAGAACTTTATTAAATAATAAAATTATTCTAAAACAAAAAAAATATTGATTATATTTTTTATTTAAAATAGGTTTAAGTAATAGTTTTGCATATTATCTTCTTTTTAATGATAAAAGTTGGGCATAATTCTAAAGATGATATTATTATTGATGATAAGATTGAATGATATTTGAAATACATATATTGAAAATGGCAAATTAGAAATGATAAATATGAATGAATTACTGATATTTTTTTAGTGATATATAATTTAAAATATGTCGCAAGCACATCATGCTCCTGTATTATTATATTATAATTTATGAATATATTTCATTATCATTTATGTTTTCAATTGATTATTTATCGTATTGAGGTACTTATCTCTAATATCAATGCAATACATAATTTAACAAAAAATTCTTTTTGCTTATTTAATTGACGATTCTAATTGGAGGATATGGTCTATTATTAAATCAAATATGGGTTCAAGCACAAAATAAAATGAGCTTTAGAACTTCACATTGAATTTAATTAATTATATTTTATGCAAAATGCATATGTATTTGACTAATATGTTATAAACTATTAATCAAATACACGACATACATACAAATAATTATTAATGTTTATATAATCTGTTATAAACAAATAATTATATAAGTTGCAATTAATGCCAGCTTCAGTAACTTTATTTTTAAAAATTATATTATTTCAAATATTTATGTAGTTCTATTTTTTTCTATTCTAACAATAATATAAGGTTAAGGTTGAAGTACAAAAAATATAAAAATATAAAAAATAATAATAAATAAATAAATAAAGGTTAATGTTGAAATCATAATATAAGCATTATTATGTTAGAAAATTTGAGGAAAAGAAAAAATGGTTAAGGTTGAAATCATCATAAAATGAATGATAAACATTTAATATGAGAAGAATCCCAAGCTATTTTTATAATATAATATAGATAACATATAAAATTAAGTTGGCGAATATACTCTTCTCATGATAGAGTAATTTAAGAATGTATTTAATATTTTGATGTATTTATTACATTTATAAAATTGAAATTATGAAGGTAAAGAGCAATTATTTATGCATTTAATAATAGGGGTGATTTATGCATATTTGTATGATAGAGAGTATATAATCTCAAAATACTATTTAAATGCATTTATACAGCACAAGTGTTTAAAAAATATCTAGAATGGATATAATAAATAACATTATGCATCACAAATGAACTTGTCATTCTAAGAATCAAATGAAGGACATAAAATAAAGATTTGTTATCTTGAATCTTTTTCAAAAGAAAATATGATCCAAACGATAAAAAATAAATACTATATCCATTAACTTGGCCATTGTCACCATGTCGCCTATTTGCATTGCAGAAATTATAATTTTATAATTTTTTATATCATAAGATATTATATATATATATATAATAACCGAGACCAACAGTCAGAGGTACAATACATTAAGATAAAAAACAACCAAAAATCGAAGGGTACGAAGCGAGAAACGAGAAGGGACTCAATACAGAGGTCGTCGTACACCAAATTTGAGCCAAACACGGACCATCCTAAGGTGCCAGTAAAGGAAGGGACCACCTAGCAAACGAAAGAGGCAGCCCGGTCGCCAACCAGCCCAGCTAGCAAGGGGACAGGGGATCTCCTCACCATCGTCCACCATACAAAATTCACAGAAGGAATAGCAAACACCAAAAACCAATAGTTTAGTATTTAATTTCATATTTAGTAAATATTTGAGGCTTTTTAAATTGCAAAGTAATTTGAATATATTATAAAAATTGCAAGATAATATTGTAAAATTTAACATAAAATAATTATAATTACCACTTAAATTTGTCAGGACAAAATTTGCACCATATAATAGCAAAATATTTGTCAGAGGAAGGAGGTCTTGAGCATGGGTTATGTAACGATTACTTTATATATATATATAAGAAGAAAAGTACATGATTCTAAGAAGTAGAGGCGTCATTTCATTCAGAGGCGAAAAGGTTATGCGACGATAATTTAAAATTAAATTACAATTAATTAAATATATTAATGTCATTTTAAAGCACTGCTTGATAGCTTCAATGTCTTTTTTGAGCGTCAATTTTGTAAGGTGAAGAGGCGGAGAAGAGTCATAAGCGAGGAGGCGGATAGGGAAGAAGCGGGTATTTAATTCAATCTGATTAGTTAACCCATGCATGAATATGAATATATAAGAAGTTAAAGCGTCAAATAACATCAAGGGATAAATAAATGAATTATAATAAAAACGTTTATATAATAAGGACTCTACAATCGAAAAAATTGTAAAGGCCATTCAATTGCATACAGTAAATAAATAAATGTTTTATAGGAAGTGATAAATATAGAATTCGAAGAGTCATACATGTACATTGTAGATTAATTTAAAATTTATAGATGAACGATCAAGAATCGCTATGGGTGGAATCCAAGACACTTTTATATAGTAGTATAGATTTTTACAATGTGGTTTTCAAATTTGTGAGTTTTTTATTAATTAGAAAATTATCTAGACTCTGAAAAATGGTGTTGTTATACTATAAAAGTTTAAAATATTATTTTACAAAATCCCTGATAATTTTATTATTTATTAAAAATATGTATTTAATTGTATAGTTCTGACACACACTTAATTTTGCTTTAATTATTTTTATATGATGAAAATGTGCATATGTAATTAATTTATATGTGATGTGAGATATAAAGGGTCAGAATCTTTTGAGATTCTATATTTGTTATGAAATATTCTAATGCCTACAAATATATTATGGTGCTGATAGGCATGTTCTGATGCCTATAGGTATATTTTGATACTATAATCATAAAAGAGAGTCATAAAGGGCCATAATTTCTTGAGATTATATCTAATTTGAAAAATATAATACGAATTGCTATATGATATAAATTACAACTTATTTATATGCTAAGTATTATTAATTAAATAACTTGATAACTATTATGCTCTTCTTACATTTTTTTAATACTATGATTTATTAGATAGCATTTAATTGCTTTTAAACATCAAGAAAAATATTTAATAAAAGAATTTAAAAGTTTAGAATGATTTGTGTAGCCTACTGAGTTATTATAGCTCAATTTGATTTTAATTCTGATTTTCAGGATATAGAAAAGAGAAAGAGCTTATTGATTAATAGTTTAGGATCTGAAATAAGTTCATATATATTTCTCTATTTTATTTTATGTATAATCTTGATGGTTTATTATTTAATTATATAGCTTATGCATGTAGCCATGTATTGTATCATAAATATATTTTGATGAAAGAAAAAGAAATCTTATGTATGAGTTTATTTTCAGTATTTGAATGTTTTATTAGTTATGTAGTATGTAGTTTATTTAAAATAAATATTTGAAGAGAATTTTGAAACATTCTAAAACTAGATGTCATAATAGGGTTTGGTTATGGGTGCATATAAGGATGTAAGTTCAACCCAAAAATTGTAGATCGCTCGAATATATTTTAAATTTGAATTACTTTATTATTTGTAAAATAACTAAGTTGAGCTATGACAAAATGTCCTTTTTTGTCATTTTTAAGCCATAGGTAGATCAGATTGGATCAATTCAAGATTTGTCTCAAAAATGATTGTTGCAATCAAAATAACAAAAATGGCTCTCATGACCACTAAAACATATAACTCTCACAACATCACATCACAATCATAATACCACTGAATCCCAAAAAAAACTGCAAATAAAAGCAGTCACATCCACTCTCGCGACCTTCTCTCTCTTAGGCCTATCAGGATCAAGTAACAAAAGAAAAAAAAAAAAATCCCATCACTCTGAGTCATGATCCCCTTCCTCCTCGTCATCATCATCCGACTAGGTCCAAATAAATTATTAGTATTTTTGAGCAATATAAAATACAGCTAGTTCAGATTCTCCACAAAGGGATTCCTCTTGAACACCCCACTAAAGTCTTAATGAATTCAGTTGTATAGTGTAATACTTTTCTTGCATACCCGAGTAGTATGCTTGTCATTCCGTACTCTCCTCACAAAATTCAGTCACCCCCTCCATTTACTCCCTCAACTCAGCTACATAATCAACTAAGGATGTAGGAGTCCTAAAACTCCTACTATTGTTATTGTTAAGCCTACTAAACAACATTGACTCTCTAGTGCCACCCTCCTCTAAAGCTAATCATTTAAATATTTCAATTTTTTCTTTTAGTGAGGGTTGAAAAAAGAAAATTTTATTCTAGGGAAGGTCATGAAGTTCATTCTTCAGCAGTGTTTAGCCCCCCAGGATAAAATGAGGCAGATACTTAGCATATATGATTTATAGAGTGATTCCTGAATTGATGGGTGTTGGAGCGTAAGGCTCCCAAGATTCGATTAACATGCATGTTGGCCATTGAAGTGTGCTTAAGATTATGGGATTATTTCTCATAAATGGTGTCAAATTGTTGTTGGCTAAAATATACACAATTATAGAGTTAGATTTTATTGACTTAGCATTGTATGGATATCCGACACACAAATAAAAGAAAAAAGGAACACTATAATTTTTACTTGGAGAACCCTAAAAATGGAAAAATCATGGGGTCACGCCAAATTGAAATGATTCCACTATTGTTTGATTATATTACCAATAACTGACTTGTCCCTGAAATTGAGACGATCAGATTACAATAATCAATCATCGTATTGATATCCTATTACAAACAGAGATAAAAAATCCAATGATATTTAGTGGTTCGGAAAAAATTCAGCTTCAATTTTTTGTTGGGCCAAAGTTCAGTGTCAATTGATAGTCGGGTAGAAGTCCGGTGTTAGTCGGCTGCCGGTTAGAAATCCAGCGACAGTCGGCGGCCCGGTTGGAGTCTGGCAGTGGTCGAGGAGGAGTCTAGTGGCAAGAGAGCTCTCTTCCTTCTCCTCTTCTTGATTGGTCCCCTTCGATGAGAAATGATGGGTCTATTTATAGTTTTATGTGTCACGACCCGACCCGAGACGAGACGGATCCCGCCCGCGCCGGATCGCGACGGAGAATAGCTAACCAGGATCTGGCTTTGGATTAGGTTACTGAACTGATCTTCCAAATTCTTAACTCAACAGAAGCACACAGAACAACAGAGCTACTAAAAAACATCAAACGCAGCGGAACAAAACATCTATCTTTTCATTTCCTCAAAATAATCATCTACAGAACAGTACAAGGCTTTCAACGGAAAGAAAGACAGAACAGGAAAGCCATGACTGTACAAAAATCAAAAGTACAAAATTACCTAATCTGATCAGACTCTGAAATCTAATCCTGGACTTCCTTGCCCTTCCCAGAACCTGAAAACCACCAGAAAGCAAGGGTGAGCTCAACAGCTCAGCAAAGCAACAAACCACCAATCTAAATTCTCAGAAACTCAAAACCAAAACAGCAGACAAATCCGTACAGAAATCAGAACGGAATCGGACAGATATCAAATCAACAGAACTGTACGGAAACAGAAGTCGTATCAAATCAGAAACAGAACAGATCAGACATATCAAATCAACAGAATCAGATTCGTACAGATCATATCAGAACAGAATAACCTCAGCATATATCAGAATCAGAAATCAGGATCGTACGGATCATATCATGTCATAATCACAATTTCGTACAGAACAGAACAGATACAGAAAATAGTACAGATACATATAGCTAAATGCCCTGACACTGACGGAATCTCTACGGATTCCGGCCCCTTATGCCTCCCTTCCCAGACACTGACTGAATCTCATAGGATCCAGGCCCCTTATGTCTCCCTTTGTGCTCACGGCACCAAAACAGATGTGCTTATAGCACCAAAACAGAATTCATCGGATCCGGAACAGAACAGATATCAGATTTGATCTCATTGCAGATTTCCCGTTTCACTAACTGAATCTCATAGGATTCAGGCCCCTTATAACTCCCTTTTTATAGCTTATACACATAGCATTTCAATTCAGAAGAAATACGGACAATTCAGAAATTACCCAAAAATCGGGCAGCACAACGGCAGTATACGGAATTTACACAAAAATTCCTGCAAAGAAAATTTACCGAATTCGCACAGAATACAGATATCAACATTTCAGAACCTTTATTCTACTGCACAGATAAATTACAATTTCACAGAAAAATCCGGTCGACTAAAAACACAGTCGAATCAAAAATACCCGGACGAAAATCTTCAGAAAATAACCAAAATGTGCACACTCGGCACGTCAACAATATACAGAAAGTTACGCGGTAAAAACTGAACCGTTCAAAAGATACGGACGAAAATCGCTAACGGAAACAAAATCCGGACAGAAAATACCGCCAAACACGACGGTTCTGAAAATTGAGAAAGGCGGAATGTGCCTTACCTCGAGCACAGCAATTTCCTCAACAGTCACTTCGATCGAAAACGGCTCCGCGTCGCCCGAAAATCCACTTTTGCACAAAAGTCCACGACTTTCTCTCTCCTCGGCTGATATTTTCGTTTTTAATGATTTTCTCTCTCCTCAAAATGACTTGAAATCAGCTTTATAATACACAGATCGGCCCGGCCGATCGCAGCATCGTCCCGGGACGATCCGACCAAAAGGATCGGCCTGGTCTCCCTTCAGGGCTATTGCATGGACGATATTTTCTACAGTGCCAATCGGCCTGGCCGATGTCTCCAATCGGCCTGGACGATGCATGCAGAAAATCACCTGGAGCAAAACTGGGCTAAAACTGGAGCTGAATTCCACTGATCGTCCCAGGACGATCCCAGATCGTCCTGGACGATACTGGAGCAGATCTTGATATTACAATCTCCCCAACTCAGAAAAATGTCGTCCTCGACATTATCCAGTCCAAACTCAACAAAACAAGTACGGGTACGACCGTCTCATATCAGACTCCTTCTCCCAAGTTGCTTCCCGTGCAGTCCGGTGCTTCCACTGGACTTTAACCATCGGAATCTCTTTATTTCTTAACTTTCGGACGTCGTACGCCAAAATAAGCTCTGGCTCTTCCTTGTACGCCAGATTCTCCTGAATCTCCACCTCATCAGCTGACAACTTCTTCCCAGAGTCTGAAACCCACTTCCTCAGAGTGGATACATGAAACACATTATGCACATCCGGCATAGAATCAGAAAGTAATAACTTGTAAGCAGCTTTTCCAATTCTTTCCAAAATCTCAAATGGTCCAACATACCTTGGACTAAGCTTGCTTACCTGACCAAATCTGCTCACACCTTTCATCGGGCTGACTTTGACATACACAAAGTCACCGACCTGAAATTCAACAAATCTGTGCTTCTGATTGTAATACTTCTGCTGACGATCTTGAGCGGCTTTCAATCTTTCTCTTATCAAATTGATCTTCTGAGCAGTTTCATCAGCAAAAGTGGCCCCCAAAGCCTGTCTATCTCCGACCTCCGTCAGAGTCAAAGGAGTACGACACTTCCTGCCATACAAAGCCTCGTACGGTGCCATACCGATACTGGACTGAAAACTGTTGTTATAGGCAAACTCAATCAACGGAATATGATCCTCCCAACTCCCGCTAAAGTCTAGAACACAAAGCCTCAACAGATCTTCCAGTACCTGAATCGTCCTCTCAGACTGTCCGTCGGTCTGAGGATGAAAGGCTGTACTGAAATGCAGTTTCGTACCCAAGCCTTGCTGAATGCCTTTCCAAAGTCTGGAAGTAAAGCGTCCATCTCGATCAGATACGATCACACGAGGCACACCGTGCAATCTGACTATTTCCTTCACATAAATCTGTGCCAAGCGATCAACTGAATCCGTCTGTCTGATCGGAAGAAAATGGGCTGACTTCGTCAATCGATCTACAACCACCCAAATGGCATCATGTCCTTGTCTAGATCGAGGAAAACCCATCGCAAAATCCATCGTTACCTCCTCCCATTTCCACTCAGGGATAGGCAACGACTGCAACAGCCCACCTGGTCGCTGATGCTCTGCCTTCACCAACTGACAGGCTTCGCATCTCGACACAAATTCTGCCACATCTTTCTTCATCCCAGGCCACCAAAACAAAAGCTTCATGTCAGCGTACATCTTACCACTGCCTGGATGAACAGTGTAGCCAGAATGATGAGATTCACACAGAATCTCCTGCCTCAAGTTTCCAAACACAGGTACCCACAACCTATTCTTACAGAAAATAACACCAGAATCAGAAATTCGAAGTTCAGGAGTCTTACCAGATCCAATCTGAGCTATCAACTTCGAAGAGTCAAAATCTGACTTCTGGGCTTCTTGAATCCGTGCTTCCAAATAAGACTGAATACTCATCTGAGCCAACTCCAAATCACTGGAGGAAATCACCTCCAACTGCAATCTCTCCAAATCACGAATCAGAAAGTCATCACAGGTAAGCTGAATACCTGAGAATCCAGAAGACTTCCTGCTCAGAGCGTCCGCTACCACGTTCGCCTTCCCAGGTTGATACTGAATAGTCAAATCGTAGTCCTTGATCAACTCGAGCCACCTCCTCTGTCTCAGATTCAGATCATTCTGAGTAAAAATATACTTCAGGCTCTTATGATCAGTAAAGATCTCACATCTGACGCCATACAGGTAATGACGCCAAATCTTCAAAGCAAAAACAACTGCAGCTAACTCCAGATCATGCGTCGGGTAATTCTTCTCATGTGGTTTCAACTGTCTCGAAGCATAAGCAATTACCTGACCATGCTGCATCAGAACACAACCCAATCCTTTCAGTGAAGCATCACTGAACACCTGGAAACCCTCCGTACCTGACGGAAGTGCCAACACTGGAGCTGAAGTCAAACACTCCTTCAATCTCTGAAAACTAGCTTCACACTCCGGTGTCCAAACAAAAGGTACTGACTTCTGAGTCAGTCTCGTCAGAGGAGTCGAAATCTGTGAAAATCCTTTCACAAACTTCCTATAATACCCGGCCATGCCCAAGAAACTACGTACCTCAAATACCGTAGTCGGCCTTGGCCAATCAGCAACAGCCTGAATCTTCTGGGGATCTACAGAAATGCCTTCTCCGCTAATCACATGCCCCAAAAATGAAATGCTCTTCAGCCAGAATTCACACTTAGAGAACTTGGCATACAGCTGATGCCTCCTCAAAGTCTCCAACACAATCCTCAAATGTCTGGCATGCTCATCCTCAGATGCAGAATATACCAGAATATCGTCAATGAAGACGATCACAAACTGATCCAAATACTCCCTGAATACTCGGTTCATCAGATCCATGAAAATCGCAGGCGCATTGGTTACCCCAAAAGGCATAACCAAAAACTCGTAGTGCCCGTACCGAGTACTGAAAGCAGTCTTCACCACATCAGCTTCCTTCACCTTCACCTGATAGTATCCGGATCTCAAATCAATCTTCGAAAATACCGAAGATCCGGAAAGCTGATCAAACAAGTCGTCTATCCGAGGCAAAGGATACTTATTCTTGATCGTGACCTTGTTCAAATCTCTGTAATCAATACACATACGGAGTGTACCGTCCTTCTTCTTCACAAACAGAACAGGTGCTCCCCAGGGCGAAACACTAGAACGTACAAAACCTCTGTCACCCAACTCCTGAAGCTGAACTTTCAACTCAGAAAGTTCTTTCGGTGCCATCCTGTACGGAGCTTTCGATATCGGAGCTGTACCCGGAAAAACATCGATAGAGAACTCCACATCTCTATCCGGAGGTAAACCAACCAACTCCTCAGGAAAAACATCGGCAAACTCCCGTACCACAGGGATCTCAGAAACAGAACCAACCTCTAGGTTCAGATCCCGCACCGAAGCTAAAAATACCGGACATCCCTTCTTCCACATCCTGCTCACCTCCAACGCAGAAACCAGACTGGAGAGAACACCTCGTAATCCCTGAAATACAACTCTCTCTCCAGCCACAAGCAAACTCACTTGCTTCTTCAGACAGTCTATCTGGGCCTCATACTGACTCAGCCAATCCATGCCCAGAATCACATCATACGAAGAAATCGGTAATCGAATCAAACTCGATTTCCACTTCTTGCCAGAAATCTCGATCTCACACAAACAAAACTGTCGAGCAATCAATGGATTCCCAGCCGGTAAAATCACAGACAAAGAAACCGGTAAAACCATCGAATCCAAATGTAAAATCTCAAAACAATGCTCGGACAGAAAAGAATGACTCGCTCCAGAGTCAAACAAAACACGACAGGGCTGATCAGAAATGTAAACCGTACCTGTCACAACATCCGGAGCATCACGAGCCTCCTGCTGACTCAGACTGTAAACTCGTGGCTGAACTGGAGCAGGAGTTGAAGCAACAGAACTACTCTGCTCCCTCTGAATCGTAGGTGGTCTCCGTGGTGCAGAACTAGAACCACCACCTCTACCAGCAAATCCCTCAGGGCGAGGAGGAACAGTCCTCGGTCTTCCTGCTGCTGAACCAACAGGTCTGACAAAGCCCTCAGATCGCTGCTCATATCCCATCTGTGGACATTCTGCAATCCTATGTCCCGGCTGACCACATCTGAAACAAAGACCAGCTATCCTGTAGCACTGGCCATGGTGTCGCCGTCCACAACTCTGGCACACAGGTGCCGTACTGACAGATCCAGAACTAGTCGTACTGGTAGCAGTACCAGACGATCCTCCGCTCTTCCTGGAATCTCCAGATCCAGATCCAGGAACAAATCTCCTCTTCCCAGAGGAACCACTGCCAGATGTCTCTCCTCCAAACCTCTTCCTACTCGCAGTCCACCGCTGCTGAGTAGCCGTCATGTCATTCTCAATCAGACGAGCTCGCTCCACAAGCTCAGAGAAATCAGTAATCCGGAACGGTATCAGAGGCTGCCTCAAAGTGTCTCGTAAGCCTCTCAGAAATCTGTAGCACCTCTCAGCAGACGTGCTAACCAGCTGCGGAGCGTACCTGGCTAATGCAGTAAACTCAGCCTCGTACTGCATCACCGTCTTGCTCCCCTGAACAAGTCTCAGAAAACTCTCCTGCATCTGCTGTCGTGCAGAAGGGGGAACAAACCAATCTCTGAATACCTCAGTGAACTCTTCCCAAGTAATCAAAGAGTTCAGTCTGCCTTGAAATCTGGCTGCTTGCTGGCCGTCCCACCAGTGCTCAGCCTCTCCGTCCAACAGAAAAACAGCTAACGGAACTTTCCTGTCTGCAGGACACTGCATCCCGTCAAAAGTCTTCTCCAATCTCCTCAGCCACTCCTCGGCTGCTCTGGGCTCAACAGCGCCCTCAAACCTCGGAGGCTTCAACCTCAAAAATAACTGCAGGTGTCGATCAATGTCCTCAGATCTAACAGTCGAAGCTCTGCTCTGAGTCTCGCTCATCATCTGAGCAACAAGTGAAGCAAACTGTGAAAGCGTATCAGCACCGACCACTGGGGCTGTACTCCCCACTGGTGCTGCCTGATCGTCACTCTGACCGTCTGTCATGTCTGGGTCTGGCTGATCCATACAGAAAAATCCAGAAAATCCGGAAAACTATCACAAAACAACACAAAATAACACAATAAAAAGCCAAACGACCCAAAACTACCTCCCAGACAGACTCACTGATCACTTCCTAGAGCTCTGTTTTACAATCCAACCTGTTTCCAAAACCAGTGCTCTGATACCACAAAAAGCTTGTCACGACCCGACCCGAGACGAGACGGATCCCGCCCGCGCCGGATCGCGACGGAGAATAGCTAACCAGGATCTGGCTTTGGATTAGGTTACTGAACTGATCTTCCAAATTCTTAACTCAACAGAAGCACACAGAACAACAGAGCTACTAAAAAACATCAAACGCAGCGGAACAAAACATCTATCTTTTCATTTCCTCAAAATAATCATCTACAGAACAGTACAAGGCTTTCAACGGAAAGAAAGACAGAACAGGAAAGCCATGACTGTACAAAAATCAAAAGTACAAAAGTACCTAATCTGATCAGACTCTGAAATCTAATCCTGGACTTCCTTGCCCTTCCCAGAACCTGAAAACCACCAGAAAGCAAGGGTGAGCTCAACAGCTTAGCAAAGCAACAAACCACCAATCTAAATTCTCAGAAACTCAAAACCAAAACAGCAGACAAATCCGTACAGAAATCAGAACGAAATCGGACAGATATCAAATCAACAGAACTGTACGGAAACAGAAGTCGTATCAAATCAGAAACAGAACAGATCAGACATATCAAATCAACAGAATCAGATTCGTACAGATCATATCAGAACAGAATAACCTCAGCATATATCAGAATCAGAAATCAGGATCGTACGGATCATATCATGTCATAATCACAATTTCGTACAGAACAGAACAGATACAGAAAATAGTACAGATACATATAGCTAAATGCCCTGACACTGACGGAATCTCTACGGATTCCGGCCCCTTATGCCTCCCTTCCCAGACACTGACTGAATCTCATAGGATCCAGGCCCCTTATGTCTCCCTTTGTGCTCACGGCACCAAAACAGATGTGCTTATAGCACCAAAACAGAATTCATCGGATCCGGAACAGAACAGATATCAGATTTGATCTCATTGCAGATTTCCCGTTTCACTAACTGAATCTCATAGGATTCAGGCCCCTTATAACTCCCTTTTTATAGCTTATACACATAGCATTTCAATTCAGAAGAAATACGGACAATTCAGAAATTACCCAAAAATCGGGCAGCACAACGGCAGTATACGGAATTTACACAAAAATTCCTGCAAAGAAAATTTACCGAATTCGCACAGAATACAGATATCAACATTTCAGAACCTTTATTCTACTGCACAGATAAATTCCAATTTCACAGAAAAATTCGGTCGACTAAAAACACAGTCGAATCAAAAATACCCGGACGAAAATCTTCAGAAAATAACCAAAATGTGCACACTCGGCACGTCAACAATATACAGAAAGTTACGCGGTAAAAACTGAACCGTTCAAAAGATACGGACGAAAATCGCTAACGGAAACAAAATCCAGACAGAAAATACCGCCAAACACGACGGTTCTGAAAATTGAGAAAGGCGGAATGTGCCTTACCTCGAGCACAGCAATTTCCTCAACAGTCACTTCGATCGAAAACGGCTCCGCGTCGCCCGAAAATCCACTTTTGCACAAAAGTCCACGACTTTCTCTCTCCTCGGCTGATATTTTCGTTTTTAATGATTTTCTCTCTCCTCAAAATGACTTGAAATCAGCTTTATAATACACAGATCGGCCCGGCCGATCGCAGCATCGTCCCGGGACGATCCGACCAAAAGGATCGGCCTGGTCTCCCTTCAGGGCTATTGCATGGACGATATTTTCTACAGTGCCAATCGGCCTGGCCGATGTCTCCAATCGGCCTGGACGATGCATGCAGAAAATCACCTGGAGCAAAACTGGGCTAAAACTGGAGCTAAATTCCACTGATCGTCCCAGGACGATCCCAGATCGTCCTGGACGATACTGGAGCAGATCTTGATATTACATTATGAGAGTGGCATATCAAGTTGTTGACCTTGTTTTCACCCAGACTTGGGTCAAGGGAGTTGACCTGGTCAAGACCACTTCCCTTGGGTTTAGTGGATCAAACTAAGTCTGTGGAGCCCAGACCCAGGCCCTAGGTCAACCTAGTTGACCAGGTCAACTTAAGTTGACCCAACTAGCCCAAATTGCCCTATTTTCAATTCTAATCAATTTCAAACCATCCTTGGCTTAATCCCCCACTAGGGGTGTAAACGAGTTGAGTTTTTGCCTTATCAAGCCTGGCTCATTTAATCCTTAATGAGCTCGAGCTAGAGATCGAGCTTGATTAGTGGACTTGAGATCGACTCGTTTAGAAAATATCAAGCTCGAGCTCAACTCGAAAGCTCGAGCTCGAGATCGAGATCGAGATCAAGCTCGTTTGAGAAGCACCAACACATGTGATGCGTATTATTATATATTAAAATAATATTATAAACAATCATTTAGTTTTCAAATGATGTCCTTCTCATAGTATATTAGCATGAAAGAATAGATTATTGAATTGAAAAATGGCAACAATTTCAAAATTCCTGATAACAAAGATTACATGTGAAGGTTGTTTCTTTGTTGCGGGGATCCATGCAAAAAGGGACATCAAAATTTCATATCTCACGTTATTTCTTTAGTCTCGTAATGCTCTCCAAATTGAGATCATGGAGGGAAAACCAATTTGGGAGGTATGTTTTGGGATTTTGTTGTATTAATGTATGCTTTAAGTAGGTTTTTTTTTCCTTAGGGTTAGAGTTATGTTATGTTTTGCTGAATTTATTTTTGCTTGGGTTGAAAGGGCTCTAGCCGGTGGCTAAGGATTTGAGAGAGACATATCTTTCTCTCCAATTGAAGATCCAACTCTATTTTGTATTTTTTCATCACTATTTAAATAAAAAAGTGTTCTTGTATGTTTCTATTCATATTCTTTTTATTAAAATTAAATTTTAGCAAAGGGCAACATATTGATACTATGCTAACAACAAGCTGCATGTTACTAATTTCAAAACATAAAATTTGTTACTGATATAAGAATAGTAATTTGAAATTTAGAAACCAACCAGAAGATGTCCCCTAAGCGTATTCTTTACATAAGATTAGGAATAATTAAAGAGCTAAATACTATATTAAATTGTCCAAATGAGCAACAACATGCAATTAAGAAGTGGCCAGACAAAAGAAGCAGCATATAGAAAAGTAAAAGCTATCAAATCTAAGAATACTACGGACGTGATTGATAAAATAAATAAATCAAGCTGTGTTACAAAGTTAAAAAGTTAGTAGTCAAATGAAAGTAGTTTTTTAGTTACATTTCCAATAATTGTTATATATTTCTTACATGCAAATGGCTAAAGATAGCTGCCATAAAGAAAATAAAATGAAGCATACATAAAATTAGTGCTCACATGAGCTCTGATTATATCACTCTTTGCCAATAGCATGAGTGAACTCCTTCCCAAAGCTCAGAGTTGTAATGGATACATCATCCAACGCAATGTTAAAGTTTAATGCCCTTTGCGTCAAGATCTTACTCTTTTTTTTTTGGCGGGGGGGGGGGGGGGGGGGAGGATTTGAGGGCTTAGCTTACTCTATCAAAAAAATTGGGTATACATGTGTAAACCAAAAACAACCATCCTAAAGCTTGTGTATGTACAATAAGAAATAGTAAAAAACCAATACCCAAAACCTGAGAAGAAGTAAATAGAAACTAATAGAGGAACTGTCTGGCCTAAACTCAGAAAAATAACAGATATCTTCAAAGCGTCTCTTAAGCATAGATCCCTTCATTGTTAGAAGATCGTCCAAAGAGTTGAGGCAGTCCCTTGGTTGCCCATAGACCATCCGATGGGAGAGGCAAGCATCATCATCATCCAAGGCCCAAAAATTAGCCTGCCTGTTTCTATAGAAAAAAACTCAGGAAGCAATATAACGAAGTGGCACATAGCGCGTCAGCCAAGAGCAAGTTCATGGAGAATCAAGGTAGTGTCCGACCCCATAATGGTAGGCAGACAACCAATAGAGAAAGAAACAACCATAATCATAACAAAAGCATTCAGAAAAACCACACTTGACACTGTAGGCTCGGGCACCCGAACAAAAGAATCTTTGATCTAATCTCTACTTGCAATCCCTCTCTTAACGTAGGAAAATACTTCGTTAATTGACATTCTTGTGACACATCTAAATGTTACAAACTTGTATTCGAATGGTCTAAAAATTGTCAGAATTCTCCTCTCGCTCTGATTCACTCTGATATATGGGACTTGCTCCCACGATCTCTAATCAAGGATACACTTTTTACGTCATTTTTGTGAACGATTTTTTTAGGTTCACTTGGCTATTTCCTTTATGTCAAAAATTTGATGTTCTTGCTACGTTTATTGATTTAAAAATCATGTAGAAAAATACACATCTCATAAAATAAAAACTATTTGTATGGACGGAGGCTCCGAATATGTGAATCATGTTTTTGCTAATTTTCTCTATATTTACGGTATTCTACATCAAATATTGTGTCCTTACACCCCTGAAAAAAATGGATTAGCCGAAAGGAAACATAGACACATCGTCGAAACCACGCTCACGCTCCTCCACACGACCTCGGTTCCTTACATCTATTGGCCTGATGCCATTTTAACTTCGATCTATCTTATTAACAGGATGCCATCCCCGATGACCAACAATCTATCTATGTTTGAAATATTTCACAATGCCAAACCCGAGTACCGTCACCTCAAGATTTTTTGTTGCGAATGCTTTCCCCTCACCCCCTCGCATTCTCGTTATAAACTCCAACCAAAAGCCACATCTCATATCTTTATCAGGTACTTCGACACATATAAAGGCTACAAATGCCTTGATTCTCATACCAATAAAATCACCATATCCAGGAATACCACATTCAAAGAAACTATATTTCCCTTTTCCACGGTCCAGTCAAGGATCCGGATGAACCGTTCCCTATGCTCCTAACTCTGGTTTCTACCTCCCACTCAACCAAATCAACTAAGTATCCTAAACTAAGCACTATCACTTTTGCTACCAGTCCCTCGTCTCAATTGCTATTAGAGTCATCTCAAAGCAATCCGCCAAATCAACCCACTGTCTCAGACACTTCTCAGCCACCTGTAAACAATCACGTACCTTCTCACCACGTGATCACCAGAAGCATGACGAGCTCACTTGAACCCACGAACATGCTAAATCTGTTTCATAAGCAAACACCTACAACTGATCAATTGGATCCCACTATGTACACGAAAGTCGTTAAGAAATTAGAGTGGTGTCAAGCAATGGCCACAAAATTTTTATCTCTCCAAAAGCAAGGAACATGGAGTCTAGTTCACCCTCCACCAAATGTGTCTATTCTAGGTTGCAAATGGACGTACCAAACAAAACTTCATACAGACGGGTCGGTGGTAAAACACAAGGCAAGACTAGCTGCTTAAGGCAAAATCAAGAATATGGTATGTACTACACGAAAACCTTTAGCCTGGTGGCCAAGTTACCAACGATATGGGAATTGCTTGTGATCACACTCCACAATAATTGGCCTGTTCAGTAACTAGATGTGGCCAATGCATTCCTTCATGGCCACATATCTGAGGCTGTCTACATGGATCAATCAAGAGGATTCAAAGACAACATGCATCCAGACCACGTTTTCCATCTTCACAAATCCATCTACGGCTTGAAACATGCGCCCCGACAATGGTATAACACTTTCACTGCATTTCTTGTGTCACTCGGTTTTTCTCATAGCCAATCAGATCATTCACTACTTGTGTACAACAAGGGCAAATATCGCATCTACCTACTAGTATACGTAGATGACATTCTTATATCCAGTAATAATAAGGAAGTCATCAATGATATATATACTAGCCAAGCTCAATAAGGAGTTTTCCATGAAACATCTAAGCGAAACAAACGAATTCCTTGGCATCAAAATAACTCGGTTTTCAAATCAAATTTTTCTCTCTAAAATGAAATACACATCCTAGATTCTCCAACAAGAAAACCTTTTGTAGTGCAATCCTTCTGGAAATCCCATATGTACCAAACTACCAGAGGTCTTTCACAATGAGATCTTTCTTCAAAACACCACTCTATACCGGCGACTCATGGTTTCTTTGTATTATTTGACAATAACTCGTCTAGATATTGCATTCAGTGTGAACCAACTATCCCAACACATGCATGACCCTCAACTGAAGCACGTCTATATGCTGAAACATCTTCTATGATACATCAAAGGTACGCTTGACTTTGGAATTTTGATTGCCAAAACTAATATTCTCCTTCTTTTTCAGACGCGGACTGGGCAAGCGATCCTATATCTAGGAAATCTACATCCGGATATTATTCCTTTCTGGGAGACACAATCATTTCCTGGGCAGTCAAGAAACAGCATACGATGGCAAAATCTTCAATCGAGTCCGAATACTGGGCACTTGCAGCACTAACATCCGACATAATCTGGCTCCAACGTCTTCTCATAAACTTTGACGTCCACAAGATTATCCAACAAAAATATATTGTGACAATACCTCAGCCATTGCTCTTGCTAATAATCCGGTCTTTCATGCTCGTATAAAATATATTGAGATAGACCACAGATTTATAAGGGATCACATCCAGTAAAATAATATATGCATTCTCCCAATAAGTACGGTTGATCGAGTAGCAGATATACTTACCAAATCCCTATCTACACCTCGATTCCACATTCTACGTCACAAACTGATAATCATTCAAGATCCATCAGTTTGCATGGGTGTATTAGAATTAAGCAACAGATTTAAATTAATATAATTTGGTATACTTGTACTTGCTTATGAGGCGTAGGCTTAGGATTGGCTCTTGGGTTCTTGGATCGTACCAACACAGGTCTATTTAATAGGCTGGTGCACAGCCTTGTAACATGCGTTGGATAATAAAACTTTCTCAATTTTCAAGTTTTCTCCTATCTCTTCTCTACTTAAGATCCTCAGGTTTCTACAAACAGTAGCGAAACCATCCAACATAAGTTATAGTAACATCCAAAAATAGCCTATAGAGCCAAATAAGCAAAAAGTGACAAAACAGCATGTATCTCTCCCAAAAACACCAAATAACATATATAATCGATATTCACATCCACCAGATAGTAACTCAATAAGAATAGAAACCAATATGCAACATCAACACAGATTTTCAACAAAATTTCAAGTTCAGCTTATCCTTCAAGAGCTCTCCATTTTTCCATATATTAAACTTAAGATAGATAGCTCTAGAAATCCTATAAGAAAGTGTTACAAAACATACATCATTGAATTTAAGCCTCCTATTATTACGTTCAGATTAAAGGAAGTAAACTATGACATGAAAGGTGAGGAGTATACCAATTTTTAAGTTTTTAGCCAAAGAAAGGCCTCTAATGTGATCCATGACTTGAGATATAGGTCTAAGGAAGTAATTTTGAAATAAGAGAGTTAATTTCAGTAAAAAAGAAAAAAAAGGAGTTAATTTCAGTAAAATATTAAAAGAGAAAACACGTTCAAACAGGTCTTCCTTATTTCCCTGCTCACAACCTACACACAAAATGTAATATTCTTCAAATTATACAAAAAAGCAACGTTCATCATTACCTGCAATATTTAAATAAAGAAACCTTATCTTTGGGCAAAGAAGTTTTAAACTTATTTATTTAACAAAATTGATTCCGCTCTTTGTGTGATAAGTTGGCTTGCATTATATTGTGCTACGACAGCTTTCAAAGTTTCGTGGATAATTGATGGCAGAACTCTTTCTTTATAGTTATCTCCAAGAGTTATATAAGCGAGAAAGAACATGCGACAGTTATCTTACGGGGATTGAAACCTCGGATGTTGAAAGGTTTCGATGATTGAATTCAAATTCTAAATAGTGAAAAAACGTCAAAACTTTTCAAAAGATCGAATTAATTGGAGAAAGGATCCGGAGTGAAGAAACATTTAAGAAGTTGAAAGCACCAAAATAAACTTGCTAGTGACTAAATGTCGGGAAGATGGAGTGGCAGTCAGAAGTGAAACGTAGAATGTTTTCCCTTTTGTTCCTCCCCCCCCCCCCCCCCCCCCCCCCCAACCAAATGAAGATTGCTCGTGGTGAATATTTATGTGTCTTGCTATTTGTATTCTTAATTTTAATCTTATAGCTCCTCTTGGCTCTTGTAATAAGACGACAAATATAACTATTTTAATGTATTATAACCTTCCAAATGAGATGACAGACAAAACTATTTTAATTGGCCAACCCCCCTAGGCTAACCTCAGGATAACATCATAAACCATTATTAAAGGAAAGTCCGTAAACCCACCCTTCAGCATAAGATATTATTTTTTTATAGTCAACTCAAATAAATTATAGTGTTAATAGTCCGTCTTCCTTACTTGTGTAAATGCCACATTTATCTTTTATCAATAAATCTATCTTTAATATATAAAATGAAATACAAAATATTATACAGGAAAATCTATAAAGTAGCCTATAGCTTCAACAAAAGCATAGCTTTTCATTTGCTTGGTATAATTCAATAATATTAATATAAAAATGTTCATAAAATCCATATTTATCATATGCAAAAAATTTCATAGTGAAAGTACGATAAATCAAGATAAAATGTATTTCAATTAATATAAAAGAGAATACATTCGCCAAACTCAAAATTAGGGATACAATTGAGTTGAGTTAAGCTCGAGACAAGCCCAACTCAAGCCGACACAAGCTAGATCCCAACCTCGAATTTTATCTTTAACTCATGCCGAGCTCAAATTTAGCTCATTCCATTGAAAAAGCTCATTGAGATGCTCGATTCAAAGTTTTGAGCACTAATTTTGCATCTGATCTTCTTCCCGCGCCTGAGCTTTGATCCTGCGTCTGAGCTTTCATTTTCCCGCCCAAGCTCCGATCCATCTTCCTGTCTACCCCACTATGCAAAATGCTATGTTTCATTTCTCGCCCGAGCTCCGGTCCATCTTCCCTTAAGGTGTGATCAATAATTTCGTCTTCCACCGTGTCTTTCATTTTACCACGTCGACTACGATCTTGATATTTCACTTTCACGTCCATCGTCCCCCTGTCGTTTTGCTTTTCGCGAGCTTTTCATTGAGTAATCAAGTCAAGCAAATGGTTGTTCAAAACTCAAGTTGGAAAAAAAATGTCAAGCTTGAAATCCTGTTCGAGCTAGACTCACGAGCTTGATAAACTCAACTCGTCAAGCCTGAGACGGCTCACGACTCGGCTTGATTGGGTTGCACCCCTTCCCGAGCAAGCCACGATGATGAGGGTTTATCGTATAGGCTCTTTATATATATATATATGTAACTTTTAGTGTTCCAACACCACAACGCTCAGGCCCAACGTCACAGCGCTATGTGAACAAACCATCCAAGGCGACTCTCTCTAATCTTACATCCTCTTGCAAATGACTAGCGAGAACATCCATGACTAAAGCAAAAAGATATGGGCTTAAGGCTGATCCTTGTTGTAACCCAATCAAAATAAGGAAATACTTGGTCAAACCACCTTGTGTTTGAATACAAGTAATAACTCATGCATACATATCTTTAATGATTTGAATATAAGCATTATTGACTCCTTTCTTTTCAAGAACTCTCCATAGCACTTCTCTTGGAACTTTATGATATGCTTTTTCTAAATCAATATATATCATATGTAGATCCACCTTATTTTCTCTATATTTCTCCATCAAACCTCTTAATAAATGTATAGCTTTCATAGTCGACCTACCGGGCATGAATCCAAATTGATTTTGAGAAATATTAATATCACACCGCAACCTATGCTCCATAACTTGCTCCCATAGTTTTAAAGTATGACACATTAACTTAATACCTCTATAATTCATACAATCTAGTGCATCACCTTTATTCTTAAAAATAGGAATTAAGTCACTCATTCTCCACTCATCTAGCATCTTTTTAGTCTTCAAAATAGTATTCAAAAGTTTAGCAAGCCAATAAATACCTTCATCTCCTAAGCATTTCCACACCTCTATTGGAACATCATCAGGTCCAACAGCTTTTCCACCCTTCATTTTCTTTAAAGCCTCTCTAACTTCAGTTTTACTAATACGCCGATAAAAATAGAATTTTTTTTTATTTAGAGTGCTAAGGTCATTATAGTCAATCTTATTTTCATAATTTTCATTAAAAAATTTAGCAAAATATCTCATCCACATTTGTTGAATATCATATTCTAAGAAAAGTATTTTTTGATCTTCATCCTTAATACATTTCACTTGAACTAAATCCTTATTACTCCTATCTCTTTATTTGGCAAACTTATACATATATCTTTATCCCTCCTTAGTATCTAATCTATTATATAAATCACTAAAAGCTAGGGTCTTTGCATCACATATTGCTTTCTTAGATTCCTTACAAGCCTCTTTATATATTTCTCAGTTATCAGAATTTTTAAAATTAAACCAATTTTTATAACAAATCTTCTTATTCTTAATCTTTTATTGCAATTTGGACTCCACCATCAAATATTTTTACTATTAGGAGCTTTTCCCTTTGATACTCCAAGTACATCTTTTGCAATATTCTTAATATCACTAGTAATTTTTTCCCACATAACATTAGCATTATCATGCACAGATAAAATCTTAAGACCTAAAATCTTACCCCTTTATCTTAAAGTCTAAAATTAATAATCGATGTTGGGGACATAATTTTTCACTCGGAATAACTTTACAATCTAAATGATCTAATTTTCTTATAAGAAAATAGTCAATCTGGGTTGTACTATATCCATTTTTATAAGTGATGAGATGCTATTTCCTTTTCTTAAATAAGGTATTAGTAATTGAAAAATCATAAGCTAAACAACAATCTAATATGATCTTGCCACCTTCATTTGTTGTTTCAAAATTATAGCCACCATGAATGCTTTTAAAATCATCTACCTCTTTACCAACATGTCCATTTAAATCTCCTCCAATAAAAACTCTTTCTTCTAGAGATATCTTTTGTAATAATTCTTCTAAGTCATTCCAAAAATTTAATTTAGAACTCATATCCAAACCTACTTGAGGAGCATAAACACTTATAATATTAACAATCTTTAAAGCTATAATTCTATCTCCAATCCTATTAATTTTTATAACATTATCCTTTAAACTCTTATCTATAATAACACCTACACCATTTCTAGTATGACTCCTACCCAAATACCAAAGTTTAAATCCTAAACTATCAATTTTCTTAGCCTTCTCTCCAACCCACTTAGTTTCCTGAATGCACAAAATATTTAACTTCTTATGAATCATAATATCTATTAATTCCATTAATTTTCCTATAAGGGAACCTATATTCCAAGTTTCTATCCTAATTTTAGTTTCATGGACTAGCTTCTTTGCCCATTTTCGTCCTTGATGTAGGAACCCTTGTCTATTTAACACTGCACTCGGGAGCCGGTGCAGCGGCCCTTGCACACTTGTCACTGTATTCAGGCCATACAGCGAGTCGCTTTCAGGGGACGTCCTAGCATTAACACAATTTCTTAAAGGATTCATGTCATTATTGTTCAACAAGTTTTACGCTGGCTATCATTATTATTGAATCCAGAATTACTGTGGAACGAAAATTCAAACAACGTAACAGTGATTTTTGGCGTCGCTGTGCTTTCAAATCAACAACAACATCAAGCTTTTATCTCACTACGTGGGGTCGGCTACATGAATCCTTTTTCTCCACTGTGTCCTATTAAAAGTCAAATTATCGTTTAAATCTAATAAAGAAAGGTCTTTCCTAATATTTTCTAACTAAGTCTTTTTAGGTCTACCCCTACCTTTCTTAATATAAGTCAAATCTAATACCTCTACTCTTCTAACTGGGTCATCGGAAGGCCGCCGTTTTATGTGACCAAACCATCTAAGGCGACTCTCTCTAATCTTATCTTCTACTGGAGCTACTCCAACCTTTTCACGCATATGCTCATTTCGTATCCAATCTCTAAGGTTAAAGCCACTCATCCACCTGAGCATCCTCATCTCTGCCACACTTAACTTAGTATTATGCTTCTCTTTTAATGGCCAACATTCGGCACCATAAAGCATTGCAGGCCTCACTACCATCTTATAGAATTTTCCCTTAAGTTTGAGGGGTACATTTCTATCACATAACAAGCCCGATGCATTCCTCCACTTCAACCATCCAACTTGAATTCTGCTGATAATATCCCCATCTATTTCACCATCACTCTGAACAATAGATCCAAGATATCTAAAATGTGTACTCTTATTAATGACTTGATCGCCCAAAGCTACTCTGAACAATTTTCACTCTAAACGATTTAGTTTTCTAATATTGTTGTTGTTGTTGTGCTTTCAAATATAACACCACAACACTACAAAGCACAGCCACCGAAGTGCTCTAATTCAAACAAAAATTTAGATTTTCATATTTTTCCCATTTTAAAATATTTTAACATCTTGAATTTGTTACAATATGCTTTATATCTTCTACTTTATTTTTTTCAAGAAATATGTTCGAAAATTCATTTTTGTGCAAAATTAATCTTATTTCATTTATTGATTGTTTATTGAAGTCCATCTCGAATAAAATTAGTACGAATTTAAATATCTATTTGAACTTCGATCGAACCTGTATTCAAACAAAGATTCAAATGCCATTTTCTACTCACACATCACTCCCACAAATGCATTCCCTATCGAATTCTTTTGTATATTATGAAATATTATTCTCCTCAGACACCATCACTGCTATCGAAGCCTTCCGAGACTTCTTTACAACTTCATATGTCATAGCTCTACCATGCTTTCCCAGTGAGTTCTATCGTGACTCTTCTTCTTCTCACATGTTGGAGATACATCTTTCCCCAAGCAAGCTCCAGTGCCCATTGACGGGTTCACTCATGCGAACTCCCTCTCTCTCTCTCTCTCTGAAAATTATTGGGTCATGTTATCGGACACAACTTTCGTTCGGTATTCTCAGTACTGAGTAGTATTGAACTTGGTACTGTGAAGGAGTACCGAGCAGTACTGAGCTCGATCGGTACTAAGCTCAGCACTGTTTAGTACTACTCAGTACCGAGCTCAATACCGAGCTTAGTACCGAGTTCAATACCGAGTAGGAGTAGATGTGGTGCATTTTCATTAGGCTCTGAATAGGTCCGGTGACCTGACCCAATAATTTCCCCTCTCTCTCATGCCTTTGGATGGATTCACTAATATAGATGCATTCACATAATTATTTTAGTTTAAATACAAATTTTAATTTAATTTTATCTATATGGGCTTAGGCGCTTAGCCCATATTGCATTGAACGAACTCAAAATAAAAATATAAAACACCATTTTTTATTGGACAAATTTTTAAATTAGGTATTTCTAAAATTTTAATAATGTAATTAAGTATCGAAAAAATAAAATTTAAGAATAGGCAAAGTCACCCATCGAACGGGCGACTTATGCTGACTCAGACTTGCTGAGTCATGTAACCAGTCGTAGAAATAACATGCAACTTATTTAAAAAAGAATTACTATTGTAAGTTGCCCGTTAAACAGGCGACTTGCTTCAGTGAATTCTGAAAAATAATTTAAAAATAAATTAAGTAAAATTTTTTTAAATAAATATACTTAAAAATAAAAAAAAAATAAAAAAATACAGAAAAAAAATATAATGTTAATGTAAACTATAATTTCTATATTTTAATAGATGTTAATCATTTAAAAAATAGATATTCATAAAAATTTGATAAAAATTTTATTTATTTTGAAAGTATTAAAATTTTAATTGGTATATTTAATGGATAGGCGTTATATCAAAAATTAAAGCAACACAAAAAAAAAAAAAATAAAATAAAAAAAAAACGATTCATAGTTCTTTATTTTTTTTAACAATTCAAAATTTCTCCTTAAACATGGCTTCAAAAGCAAATACCATAATTATATTATTTTTCTCTATTTTTATTTTTTATTATTTTTCAAGTATATTTATTTATTACTGATATAGCACCACAAAATTAGCTTGATCGGGCACGAATCTCGAGGCAAAAGCTAGTTGAAAATTTTAAAAATTAAATCTGGGAGCACCTGAACTTCGATTTCAACGAGCTTATAGTCAAACTGAGCGTCTCAGAAATACGAATCAAACGACACCAAGATCAACCCAATCCGAGTCCAAATGGGTCCGAATCAAGGACCCGAAGCTCTTTTGAAAGGTTCAAACCGCAATTTGAGTTACCAAACGGTCTCCGATTTTAACGAGCTTATACTCGAATCGAGCGGATCAACGAGACAAGTCCAACGAGCCTAAGATCACAGAATTCCGACATCACTAAGGCCTTCAAATGTCCAACGAATGGTGCACGATCGTAGGATTCAATATCGGCTGTCCATTCGACCACTCCTTATTCGCCCCTGATCTCACGCCTATTTACGGGTCATGCCACTCCAGAAAATCTATAAATAGAGCCCTCATTTCTCATGGGAGAGAGGTGGAAGCAAGAAGAGAAGGAGGAAGAGAAGGATGAAGCTCCTCCTCGACGGCCGCCGGACCACCGCCGAACCACCGTAGAAGTCCCGCCGAACCACCGCAGAAGTCCCGCCGGACCACCGCAGGAGCCTCGCCGGACCACCGCAAGAACCTCGCCGGACCACCACCGAAGCATCGCCGGAGTTTCATTGCACCACTGCCTTAAGATCCGACGTTCAATCCCTACGTCCTGTTGAAGACCCGACGTCCTGCTTAAGGCCCGACGTTCAATCCCTACGTTCTGTTGAAGACCCGACGTCCTGCTTAAGGCCCGACGTTCAATCCCTACGTCCTGCTTAAGACTCGACGTCCCGCTTAAGGCCCGACGTTCAGTCCCTACGTCCCGCTGAAGACCCGACATTCTGCTTAATGCCCGATGTTCAGACCCGACGTCCTACTCAAGGCCAGACCATCAACACCCGATATTCCAAGTGACACTGGGTCTAACACCAGACTCATTGTCTCCTACCGCCTACGGTCCTTCTGACCTCTGTCGCCTACTACGGTCCGTCCGACCTCCATCACCAGACAACGGTCTTTCAGACTCCAGTCTCCTGCCGACTATGGTCCTCTCGACCTCTGTCGCCTACCATGGTCACTCCGACCTCCATCACCAGACAACGGTCTTTCTGACCCCGGTCTCCTGTCGACTACGATCCTTCAAGCCAAACAAACATGTATATGTAACTCCTACAATGTAATGCAATCTATATGATGTACCTTTGCTACATCAATCCAAGGCCTTCTCCCAAGGAAGTGCCTCATTTGTAATCAACTACAAATACTAGTGGATTCATTCAAACTGGGCCAGGCCCCGTGGTATTTTCCCTTTTTAGGGGTTTTTCACGTAAAAACTCTGGTGTCTCTCATGAATGTTACACCCTCTCACTTATCAGCTTGTGTGCTGGATCTTCGTACAATACTAAGACGTTAAACCATACATTTCTCTACCGCCGCGGATATTCCAGGACGCAACAATTACATTTTTCACTTATTTTTTTAAATTATTTTTCAGAATTTACTGTAGCAAGTCGCCCGTTTAACGGACAACTTACAATAGTAATTTTTTTTAAATAAGTTGCATGTTATTTCGGCGACTGGCACATGACTCAGCAAGTCTGAGTCAGCATAAATCGCCCGTTTGATGGGCGACTTTGCCTACTTTTAAATTTATTTTTTTCAATACTTAATTACATTATTAAATTTTTAATAATACCTAGTTTAAAAATATTCCCTTTTTTATTTGCCCACTAAAAAAATCTGATAACAAAACTTTATTTGTATTATAATAACTCTCTTATTAGTTAATTTTGTTCGAGCGTAGATGGGCGAGCGCGAGTGATGAGTAAAACCGTGCGGTAAACTCCTTTTCGCTGAGAACCGCTCCCGGGCTACGGCCGGCACTTTTCGATCTTCTCCTCCTCCCCGTACTCCGATTATCATCATCGGCCTTCGCTGGCGCCGCTCAACTGAGGGAGATGAGCGGCGCACGGCTTTGCTCTGTGCTTGGCGAACTGGGAATCGGTGGCCATGGATCTTTCGAGCCGGACAGCTTCGAGTGGCCATTCCAGTACGAAGAGGTTGCCCCAGTACTCGATTGGATATGCTCCAGTCTCCGCCCCTCTAATGTTCTCTCTCCTTCCGAGCTTTCCCAGTTAGTGCCTCCTGAAATGTTCTTTATCTTTTCTGGTTAAAGCGAATGGAACTGTCAGCTTATCGTTTTCTTTGCTCTCTACATGCAATTTCTATTTCGCTTGTCTATTGATTTGATTTTTCTGACGCTTTCTGTCTTGATCCCGTTCACAGGTACGAGCAATTGCTAAACGAGGGCAAGCTACTCGAGGTGCCTTGCTCTTTCATTGCATATATATATATATATATATATATATATAATATCTTTCATAGTAAGATGGGTAGGCTCCGTTTAGTTGGGGTGGCAGTAGGCGAGCATTGTATAAAATGAACTATGTCTAACTTTAGAAAGCTTATTTCTCATTTGGATTCTCAAATTGAAGTGTTTTAATAGTTGAATAAAACTATGATTTGGCAATGTAAAACGAGGAACCAAGGAAATGCTGGAGTTGGCACAGATGCTTGTTGTTGGCTGCCGCTGCTGAAGGGAGAAAAACCCAAAATGCCAATTCAAAGGTCTGGAAGGGAAGGGAAGGGAAGAAAACATATACTAAGAGTAATGCAAGCTTTAATTATCGATGCCAATTTAATGATGAGTTTCTTGATGTTCTTCTTCTTCCTTGATCCTTCCAATGCCTATGGTTTGCTTGATTTTGTGATCATTATTTTAGTTGTGACCACATATTCAAGAATTTCACACGTTCTTTAGAGTTATGTTTCTCTTTAGTAGAGCTTGATTGGTTTTAGAATGGATATGAGCAAATTGCAGCCTTTAATTGTTAACATCTTATGTCAAAATGAAAAAATTCCAGTGCATTCATGATGAGCTTCTAGGATTAGGATATATCGTTTCAAATACCTGTACCAAACATGTTTACCTTTGCACCAAGCCACCAGGATGGATTATAGATAGTGCACGTCTCATGTTGAACATTCTCGTTAAGATTTATGATACGTGTCAGTTTTTACATAAATCTAATTCTTCATGAGATGTTTGTCTCATGTCAATAAAAAATTCATTTTCTTGTGTATTTTGCTAGGCATCCTTTTGTTTTTCATCCTTATTTTTATTTTTGGAAAATCTTTGCAGGGAGAGGATTTAGATTCTGCCTATGATAGCATTTCTGCCTTTTCAAGCAGGAAAGACAATCAGGAAGCCTTGTTCGGAAATGAAGAAAGACTAACAGAAATTAGGTGATGTTCTTTCTTTTGTTGGCTTACTTTTATGGCCTGATGTCCAGAAATACTGTTGGCAAGAATTGTACTCTAGGATGTAAATGGACTCTCTTTAGGCCTATAAAACATTTCTAGATGGTCTCTCATTTGAATTACTATAGGAAATATCCGTGCAACTTGGGCTTTACACTAAACTAAAAGAGCCTTATAGTGTTTTTGTGACTTCAGCATTCATAAGCTATTTTTGCAGAATTTTTATATATTTTTGAAAATTCATGGCTTCCTTTCATACTATATCGGGCTTGAAATCAGGTTCTCCAAAGCTCCATCATTTATGAGTTGCTTTTGAAAAAATTAGTCAAACTGTCGTGATCAATGCATTAGTATTATGTTTCAGGGGATTGAACAGATATGGGATGTTGAACCCGGATCATATGCCTGAAGGCATTGGCTTATGGCTTAGGAGCTTTCATAGCTGAATTCAGATCTCAAGAGCAGTTCTTATAAGTTTGATTAGAAAATGGCAACTTTGAAAGCAAAGTATTTTGCATAGTTGATTTCTATTAAGAGTTACTTGATTCTTCGAAAATACACATTTGGCCATGCTAAAAGAACTTCCGCTGAAAACATTAGATGCTATCTATCCATTTAAGGGAAGTTACCCAAAAAAGCTTTTTTGAAGCATCACTTTTTTGTTGTAAATGTTGCTACGGCTGTTTCTGATGCAGGACGTTCTAAGTTCTATGTCTAAGTGCAGATTTTGATTTGATGCTAAATTAATTTGGTGAGATGAAATGTAAATGTTCAATTTGTGCTATGAAGCAAGGTATCCAACACAACAATTAATTAGCAGTAACAATGGGTAATAGAAAATTGATATTACCGAAGTTTAATGAAAAAATATTGATTTACAGTTAGAAATTCAGGAGAAATCATGAAAGCCATGCAATTGGCTGAGATTTTGTGGTATAATAAGATACCAATAACTTTTATATCAATCACAAAATAAAGAAAGAAGTATAGAGAAGAAATAATAAGAAAAACATACTAGTTAGTTTCAAGTTAGAACAAGAAGATTATCTCTTATAATAGCGGAGTTTCAAGTCTCACATTTGATTAAGCGTTACAATCCCAAAATTGATGAATACCTGATCAGTCCCTAATGAGAAATTTCTATTCATGGCATAGACTGCCTCTACCTTAAAAAACAGCTGCTAATTCTAGATTCAAGTTGCAAGATCAGGAAAATATGCAAAAAAAAAAAAAAAAAAAAAAAAAAAACTTTTGAGTTCGTTGAGTTTAGTGGTTTGTAATGAGTTTTGCAATTTCAATTAATTGGAAATTTTAGGAGCTCAATGTGATGATAAGTCCAACTCTTAGAAAGCACTGAAATAGAAATAAGGAGCCAAAATAATTTTTACGCATTGTAGGCATGCCTAAAAATCTATGTGAAGAGAATCTCTAACTCACTCATCTAATCACAATCAAAATGCAAAATACCGATGCACCGCAAACGTTTTGCATTTCTAATGAAGACCATAGACTTTGAACTCCGCATTGATTCTCTTGCTTTTTCTAATTTTTATTTGGTCTTTCTTGTCTATTTACTTAGAGTTTTTCTTTGTCCTGTATTGCGGCTATGCTTATTCTATTAGAGAAATGCCTTTTTAATATGATCACTTTACCTATTTTTGTGAACAATTTAGGTTTTTTGAACATTGGTCTATTTTGTTAGGGAGGCAAAATCAACTTACAAAGAAGATGCTCTAGAAATGCAGAAGCAACTTGAACGACAGAAATCTCAGTTCTCTTTACTAGCTGGTCAAGTTTCATCTCTCATCCAGGGGAAAAGGGCTCGTGTGGCTGCTGTAGCTGCAGTCAATGGACAACTTGCAGTTTTGGATGAGAAGCTTGCTGGTCGAAATTTAGAGGTAAGCTTTTAGAGTTTAAGAGATGCTTCAATAAATTTCTATATGTTATAGTTTTTATTCAATTATAAGCATGAACCTTGTGTGTTGGCTTTTGCGTGCTTGTGTGTATTTACGTGAGGTTTTGTGTGTGTGCTCGTTGTTTTATTAAAAGGAGAAATAATCACCTCTATTTTCTTCTTGAACTATGAGTATCTTTGTTTTTTAACTTAGACTTGTCATTTGACAACTAAGCATTTCGCTTATTTCTAAATGGATCTTAAATGTCACACCTCATTGTGATCCCCTTAGTCAACCGAAGGTTTAATAGAGACGGATTGTCCAATTAGATATGTTTTTCACCAATACCCATCCTGAAGTAGAAAATGAATTTGCCTAGACTATCACACATAATGTACTCCAATTTTCACATAGTACATCTTGATTAATTATTTAAAAGCATGCACAACATTCATCAGTTTAAATAAAATTGTACGTTCTAATATTTAATTTACGTATTAAATCTATTTTCCAATCTACTCTCAAAACTATATACCCAAAGGTACAATGTACACGGTTCAATTGATCACCTGCCTCAAGCCTGGCTCGCTTTTACCCCTTTCACGTATTATATTAATTAGTTAGCTGAAAGCTCAGTGAGATACATAATTTTAGTACATGATTCAACATGTAAGAATAAGTATACTTTTTAGTTGTCACATATTTAATCAATATAATACTCTCAAGCGCGATTAATTTTTAAAGTCAACTAAATTATTCAGTTAAATTCTTTCATGTAAATAACTCTCTAAAAAATTCTACCAAAAATCTTTGGGTGCACTGCCTACATTCACGTTCATAAATAACACTAGTTTAAGCTTGATCCTAGAGTCCTTAAATGTGTCTTTATTGAATATTCTTCCACTAAAAAAGGGTGTATGTATTATGATATAATCACCAAAAAATTCCTTAATTTAAAAGATGTCATCTTTGATGAGAGCAAAATTTTTTTAACCTAACTCATCTTCAATGGTTGAACTCTCAACTTGAAGATAAATTTGATGAAAGCTCTTTCACGTTGACATTCCAATAATACAAACTCCTACAAATTCGGCACTTTCTTAAAATTTTCTCCTACCCATAAAACCTTCTTAACAATCATAAGCTCCAATTACCTTATAATACCACAAGTGGTACTGGAAAAGAAGGATTGGAAGGATGTCATGCGAGAAGAAATGAATGCTAAAAAAATCACATTTGGGAGATCATTGAACTATCAAAATGGAAGAAAATTGTAAGATGCAAATGAATTTTTTAATCTTAAATATAGAGCATATGAAAGACTGGAACGATATAAATTGAGATTGATTCCAAAGGATATACTCAATCCTCTAGATTTGACTACTAATAAACTTTCACTCTTGTTGCGAAATTGAATACAGTACACATACTAATTTCTTGTGTAACCAATTGTGGATGGTTCATGTAATAGCATAATGTAAAGAATGTTTTCTTATATGACAATGTTGAAGAATGAGCCGATATGAGTCCACCACCTGGATTTGATATTTCTTTTACAAAGAATAAATGGTACAAATCTAAATGTCCTTAAACAAACTCTGAGAGTATGAATGTTGCTGGATATAAATAAAACGAAGGGGATTATACCTTTTTCATAAAATGCTCCATTGATATAAGGTCTCATTGTACAAATCATTGTGTATATTGATGATATAATTATTAGAGGTGATGAAAATGGAGAAAATGAGTCTCTTAGGAAAAAGAAGTTTGTTGAAAAATTTGAAATCAAGGTGTTGGGTGAGCTCAAATACTTCTTGGCCATATAATTTACTCAATTAGAATAATAAATATCCCTCTATCAAGATATATCATATATCTATTAAAAGAAATCAAAATAATTGATTACAAACCTTGTGAAACTCCAACTGAACTAAGAAAAAAATTGAACTTAGATGAAGAAAGAAAAGAAATATACATGAGATACTATTAAAGATTAGTTGAAAAATTGATGTATCTCACACATGTCCAGGCATTACATATACAATAAAATCTCATCACTCAATTTATGCACAAACCTGAATAGTCTCACTGTTTCTATAATCTTTAGATATCTTAAATCGGGCCAAGACAAAAAATTTTATATAAAAGGCAGGTTTCTTTATAATTTGGAGGAGCAAAAAATAAACTATTGTTTCATACTTTCATGGTCTTGTTGAATCCAAATTTAAATCCATTGCCCAATGAATTAGCGAGCTTTTATGGATCAAAATTATATTGGATATTTAAACATCAAATGGTAAGGGTCACTGAAGATATACTTAGACAATAAATTTGTCATTATTGTTGCTCATAAATTCAGTACAATACAATCTTACCAACATATGAAGATGGATAGATATTTCATAAAAGAGAAACTAGAAAGTGGGTTGATTTGTGCCCCATATGTGCCAATACGATATCATTTTGCTTACATTCTTATGAAAGGGCTCTACAACATCACATTAAAAAATATTATAACAAAATTAGGAATGGTGGATTTATACTATTTAGTTTGAGGGGAAATGTTGAAAGACCATGGGACACACAAGTCAACTATTTTTGATAAGGATTCTTGAGCACACAGATTAATGGTTTTAACCATTGGATCAATACTCTTATAACCTTTAAATTACAATTTATGTGCCTCCCCTTCCTCTTCTATCCGTCGACCCGTTTTGGTGACTTTTTTCATTTTTTTTTGTAATTAGCTTTAATTTATTTCCACATAAGACTTTTGGAAAGTCTATATATATACGTCCACACTTTTTACAGAATCAAATAATAAAAATTCAATGTAGTTTTTTTTTTTTTCATATTTCTATTTTTCTACGTAAGAAAAATATGTTTAGCTAAAGCATGCATCCACTGCAACGTTCTTCCTATCAACACGCTAATCCTTGTCAAGGAATATAAAGTTCTCGGGCTTTATGTTGCTTGCTAAAATAGCTAGGCCAACACCAATCTAAAATCTTGGGAATTTCAAAGAATGAAGCAAGCTCAACTCCTGTGTTCGTCCAACAATGATGGAGGCACTCAAAGTGAGATGGGTTACTGCCTATCATAATGAGATGGGTTACTGTCAAAGGTCATTTCCCAATCACAAAGACATCTATTTAAAAACATCACATGCCTGAATGCTTGGTTTGATTATTAGAATATCATAACCAGTGGGGTTCCAACATTTTTTGCTTTATCAATCTTCCCACGTTAAATTAAGCAATATACTGAACAGTCCTATACATTGGCTCGATTATTACACATCCTAGCTCAAGTGGTTCCCAATATGGCCTGTTTCAATTTCTGGAAGATTTTGAATGCTATCAAGTCTTCAATGCTGAACAAACTTATCAAAATATCATAGCTAGAGGGTTCACCATCCACGAAACTTGGACGCTCAAAATGCAAAATTGTTATGGGTAAATCTATTTAATTGATTAGAAAGTTTTAATAACCCGGCAAAGAAAAACTCTAGGCTTGTAAAGCCTCAGTAAATCAAGATGAAAAGTTAAAGAATGACCAGCTCATCAGTTTAGAGTAGTGAGATAAAGATGATTGGATTTTTGTTATTAACAATCTTCCTCGCTGACAAATCAAATGAAACAATTGTGGGGTTAACCATTACTTAACACACCTAATGGTTAAACTGGTGTTTCATTGCTTCTCTAATTCTACTAGCTTTAACATCGCAAATTGATGATAACTTCCTGATTGTTTAAGAAGTCTATAATTGGATTGAACATCTGAACCTAACATGTCTCATCACCAATTATGAAATTCCTTCACCCTGATGATGGACATGGTTTATGAAAAATCATAATTGGATGATGGGTATAGTTACTAGAAATACATTGGAGGCACAACAACAATAAACATTTATCCCATTATGTGGGCTCAGCTACATGAACCTTTTTTTCCCCATTGTGTCCTATTAAGGATCAAATTCTTACGTAAATTAATAAGCAAATGTCATTACAGAGGATTAACAAAAATAAAACCTGCCTTCATAAAAAAAAAATCGTAGATATTCTTATAAACAAGCCACCAAGGATTTTTTCAATCATGGAAAATCATTATTAGAAGGGTCCACCAATAGGCAGACATGACCTATTAAATATTAATTATTTGTGGCTCGCCAACACCATATTCTTTTGAACCAATGCCTCTGTTATAATGACATATAGTGGGAGATAACACTGAATGCAAAGTCTTGTCAAATAAAATTTTTAATTAATTAATTATTTTATTTATTTATTTTATACTATTGACACCAACTCCCATTCCCAATGTTAACACAAAGATTCTTAGATGTCTTGTCAAATAATGAACAATCTATTGGGATACACTTAGGTCTTTGGGTACTTTCATCTCTGTCTTCTTGCTGATGTGATTGCATCTGGTTGTAAAGAAAATGTCCTTATTTGGGAGTCATTCTCAAAGCAACCATGATTGTCAGGGGCATGTTCACAGTCTCCTTGGCACTCATCAACGAAATTCTTTTGTTCCAGGGCCACCAATCAAATCACCTGTAACTGAAATCTAACGAGTAACCTCCAAGGGCATTGATTATTCATGATGTGCCAAGCGAAATTATTATCTTAGTTAGAAAGAGATCCATAATAGTCTCTGTCTTCTCTGTATAATAAAATCAATGCTCCTTCCATCAATCAAAGCCTCTTTGTAGAAAGACGTGGACTTTAACTAGTGCATAAGGTTGTGACTATTCTAATGATAGGTACATGAATAAATCATCCTAACTTGACATAATTGCTTTCATTGCCACTCCTTAAGTCTTACAATATGTCTTGAGCATCTTAGCTGGAGGCCCTATTGTGCTTTAACTGTTTTCTTTTCAATGATGGTCAATCAAAGCAAATCTATATAGGAAAGAACTTTCAATTTCAAAGACCAATCCCCACCATACCCATCCAACTCCTAAAATATGAAAATAAAGTTTTTTTTTTTTTTTTTTAATTTTAAAAGTTTGGGTATAATCGATTGTTCCATGCTCAAGACTGATCTCTATTCACTAATCCATCCTCAACATCAGTTTACCAATTTAAAAAAAATCAAATTTGGTTAAAAAGTTCAAGTTTGATTAAAACTCACGAGTAGTTGTGCCATATTAGATGTGCACAAATCTTATATTAATAAGGCTTGTCAAAATCCTTTTCTTTGAGTGATCATGTCTAAAATGTGCCATGAATCACTTTAATTGGGTGGAGGTTGAGTCCAGATGTTCCCAATGTTTGAGCCTATGAGTTGCATGTCATACGACACACTCAATAGGGAATGAAGTCATTTGAAGCCAAAACCTTTGAATTCTGCCCTTCAATATGCTTTCCCTCTATTCTACAAGGCCCTTGATTGAAGCATCCTATTGCTTTTGATAAGAATTCTCCTGTCTGGTAGGTCAAGCACCTCCTTTAACAAAGTTGACGAAGGTAAATGAGAAGTCAGGTTTACCTAACTATGGGATCTTGATCAGATTTTTTTGTGATTCCCTTCTCATGCTTTCCTAGCTATGAGTGGCTATCGGTCTTCTCGTTATGTTATTTTAGGTTGAACCTTATAGAAAACATGCAATGAAAACAAGGATGATTAAAAGACAAAATTCCACCTAGAAAATTTATTGCCTATGTATCTGATGGACCAATTGATTTGATTGGGAGGGAATTAGGAAGTTTCCCGATCAAGAAAGAGTTGTTTAGGAAGGTTCTTAATCAAAGGGGAATTATTTAGGAAAGTTTTAATTATAATTGGGAGAGAATTCTTTAGGGAAGGTGATCTAATTTGAATTCAAATATGAGAGGGAATTATTTAAGAAAAGGTGGCTGATTTGGGAGGGAGTTAGGGGAGCCTATTTAAGGCTAACAATAGGGTGATTTCAGTATTATGTTTTGAGTTTACTGAAATTAGAATTTTTTAGGTTGTGAGGGCTCTAGCCGCCGGCTAGGGATTTGGGAGAGCCGAATCTTCCTCTCCAATTGAAGATCCAACTGTATCTTGCTATTTTCTTTCATATATCTTGCAATAAAATTGCTTTGATGTGTTCTTCTTCCTAATTTCTTATCACCATTCGTTGATTTCGAGTAAATTGTATCCGCTTCCTATCAATATCTTATTACTCAAAATTGTAAAATACACTCTATATATTATCAATAATGCATGTACTTAGTCCAAACCATTTGTAAGACTACACAATGAAAGTTACATTTGTCCTCTGATGCAATGAAATTATCCCTTAAATAATATTGGTATATTTGATTGATGGATGATTAAATGGTCTTAGAATCAATAGTTGTAATGAGGTGCAGTGTTAAAAGTTCTTGAAACCTTTTTTTTTAGTTGCAGTGATGTTAAAGAGAGTAAAAGTTTGATGTTACATCTAAAGTTCATTACTTCAAAAAATTTATTGAGGAGAGAGCATTTTTTTTTCTAGCTTTAGAAAAGTTAGGAGAAGAGCGATCATTCTCATACCATCTTTATATTTTGCATTTACGACTTTATGTTATCTTCAAACTCAAATTCATATGTTTAATTATGATTTACATAATACAAATTATATGTGGATTGAATTTCATTATATTTGGTTGAATTTCATTAAATTTTTTAATGATTTAAGTTCAACAATATATTGAAAATAGAAGAATAATTGAACAACATTTGAAACCCTTTTAAAAGTCTAGGTTTATCCATATTTTTCACCAATCAGATTTTTGTTTCAGATACATGTAAGAAATCTAAGTATTTGTTTCCAATCCCTTTGAAAGGCTCTATAGGTTGAAATTGCAATTATCTTATCGTGCAATCAGAGCCGTCTATTTTAAAATTTTTGATGTAACCGAGTGATGACAAGTATACATTTATATTTATTTTGGAATTATGCATGCTATTAGCAAATAGATGATTTTGATCTTGCATTTAAAGGTCATAATGTCACAATTTAATTAAGAGGTGAATGATGCATCTTCTTCTAGGACGATAAAAGCCTATCTCGAGAGTGTGTTAGTGATTGTGTGGTCCCTCTTCTGGACACCTTTCTGCATTTATTTACAAACAAAAGACCGCCTGCATACATATATCGACATCACATATACATTCTCTATTTGTTTAAATTTACTTTTCACATTAATGGTTTGCTACCCGACTCTTCTTTATTAGTGAAACCCTATGATGCACCAACATTTATCCTCAAAGAGGCGTGTAGTGTCGGACACATATCAGACACAAAATGCTTCCAACACATCTCCGATATGTGTCAGACACGCTGAAAATGTGTCTGATTAAAAAAAATATTAAATTCAAATTAGACATACGTGTTTGACACGCGTATCTTAAATATTTAATGATTTTTAAGCATAATCTCTTATATATTAAATGCAAATTAGACATACGTGTTTGACACTGTCTTGACATTGATGCTCGACGCTAGCAATTTCTACACCCACAACTTGACAACTCTTCTTTGTCCGACGTCATCTTAACATCAACTACCAATGCCCTTTCAACATAGTTGACAGATGCCCTCTTGACATCCATGTCCGATACTTACTGCATAACATCAATGTCTGACTCTCAACAATATTATCGTCTCCTCTCTCGATGTGTGATACACGACATTGACACCCAACTCTCGACATTCTAATATTAATGATTTTAAGCACACATTCTAATTAAATGATTTATTATTTCTAAATTATTTTTAATATTATACTTATTCAATTTTAATACACTTTTTTCAAAATAAAAAAATTATAATATCGTGTATAACCCGAGTTCGTATCATATATTTTCAATAATTGACGTGTCTCGTGTTCGTGTCGTACCCATGTCGCCATGTCCGTGTCTGTGCATCATAGGTGAAACCTTTCTATTTCTTAGTTGATGAGCCATTCACATTTTTTTTAAAGTTTAAAGGTGTTTGATGAGTGTGCTAGTTAACTCAGAGGCATTTCTATATACTGACTTTTTTTTCTTTTGTTTAAAGATGGATGCTGTTCTGGGAAAGATTGCTTCAACTGCGCAAGAATTGGCTCACTATCATAAAGGGGATGGTACATTTTCTTTATGCATATCATATCTGTGGAAGCTTAAAGCAATTGTATGAACGATATTCTTAGAATGATGATTTTTAAAGTTTGCAATTTTAGCCGACCATCCATCTTGCTAGTGTTGTTGACATGGGTAGCTCAAACTAGTCAGTATATGACCATTATTCTTTTTGTTCTCATGAATGCTTTCCCTCATCATGCAGAGAACACAGTTTTTCTAGCATACTCTGATTTCCATTCCTATCTAATCGGAGATCTAGCTTGTGGCAAGGAACTAAACCAGTGGTTTTCCAAACAATTTGATAAGGTACTTGGTCTGACCATTTACTACTCAAATATTGTTCACTTGATTGTCTCAACTTGCAGTTGGGATATTTGCCTTTGGAATAAAGAACATTGTATTGTTGGTGGCAAGACCTTTCATAGTTCCTTCTTATTCACTGCTGTTATACAAATATCTAGGCTTAAAATTCTGATTGTTTCTCTGGTAGTGAAACTTGTTGTTGGTTCATTACAAAGTTGTTCCAGTTTGGTTATTCTAGTCTTACTCATAGCTGGCCTTTCTAAGAAATTCTAACTGTTTTGGCTTGGTTAGTGTAGTATGACACCGATAGCTGCCTATTCACCTTATCTATTTTGTTAGTTTGTTTTAGGAAATTTTTTTGGTTCACTTGGTTGTTAGCTCACTCAGCATATTTTTTTTCTGTAGATTGGTTTTAGTTTACTAATTTTATATCTTTCTTGCCCAAAAATTTCTGCTGATCTAGTTTTCTCTTATCATATATGTAGATGAAGAATTTTATTGTTTTATTCTCCTTTTTGGTTCTAATTTATTTTTTTTATTAATATTAGGGGATTTTCATTTTGTGCTCCATAATTAGTGGAAAATGCAGAAATATCCATTGTGTTTGTTTTTTTTTTTTTGAGAAATATGCTTGAAAGTTCATTTCAGACTAAGTTACCTTACTTTTGACTATGGAGTACTTGTTTAAAGTCTATTGTGACCGACATTTATTTGAACTAGGTTCGAATAAGGTTTAAGCAAAGTATGAACCATATTCTATGAAGATTGGTTTCTTGTTTGAAGCTTGTTTGAGCATGGATTAAATATGGCTCAAACATGGTTCAAACACGGATTGAATAAGATTCAAACATGATTCAAACAAGTTTCGAATATGATTCAAACATGGATTTAATAAGATTTGACAATGTTTGAATATGGTTTCAACATTGTCTGAATATGGTTCCAACTTGGTAAATGGATATAATAGAGTGCAATTCATGAGAGCAAACATTCAGACACTACAAACACAATTTAACTATTTATGAGATATAGCATAACCATAATATAACTCAGTGTAATAGAATGAGTGCAATGCAAGAGATATAACACTACATTTATAACACAACATCCATAACACAACATCCATAAATAAGAAGTTGACAATAATGATCCCAGTGGAATTGTATGCAATATTGTATAACTTTAAAAAAATTGTAGTGGTGCGCCTTTAATATCTAATAGGTGTCATTAAAAAGTCAAATTTAAGAGTCGTATTGGAATTAAATTCCTTTAGCACAACTTACACAAAGGAAATTGAATTTACAACCCGTTGAAGATCATTAGGAATTGTGAGCTGAAGTTATATTTAAATTTTTCCACCCCGACAAACTGTTGCGGAGGGTGGATGAAGTTTGCTTTAAGTGTTTGATAATTAGATTTCAAATTTTAAATATTTTTGGATTTTTGGATTTTGAGATTTTTTTTAGATTTTTGGATATTTGGAACGACATTGTAAATTACTTGGAATGGACCCCTCTGGTTGAGATTTTTGTTCAACGCGGCCATCATCGGGGTGTTTGGGGGCATTTTTTATTTGTAATTTGAACATTGTCAACTCTGTCTGGATGTCGACAGAGGATCGGGTTTCGTAGGCTTTATGCCTCTGTGAGTGAATTCTATGGATTATAGGCTTTGAAGGCCTAATATGAATGTATGAAATAAACATTCCGGTCAATTTTGTGACCGCATATTTATCCGATGATGCAAACCCTGTCTACTCCTATTTAGCTACTTAGGAGGATCGGGTTTCATAGGCTTTATGCATTTGTTTAGTGAATTCTCATTGTTATAGGCTTTGAAAGCCTGGTATGAATGTAATAAATACACTGGTCCCTACAACTGTGTATTTATTTGGAGGTTCGAACCCTGTCAATTCCTATTGATCCGTATAAAAGGATCGGGTTCGAACTTGAATTTACTTGTTGACCCGCGCAGCATCCCTAGGCGTCACGTGTGTACCAATAACACGCTCGCCGGGGCCCATACGGGTTGAGATTGTATTTTCCTCTTTAGTGCACCTATGTGTATACAAACTACGGTGTAGTTGCAGGGAGATTTTGAAATATGTTAGTTGTGCAAGTAATTGTAATTTGAATGTACACAATATTTCATTTGAGAGATCATGTACGCCTTCTGTCCGCTAGTACGAGTGTTGCGGATCCGGTGGCGGGGCGTAGCAGCTTATGAATAAAGTTGCTCGCTGCTTCGTACAGGTAGATTGTTGTACACTACTCGTTGCATTTTACGGATGGATCGTAGTGTACCAACTAATCTCCTATTTTGGGTCGTAGGGGACAAACCTTCCAGTGGTTATGTGCCTACTTTAATTAAGGGTCGTACGACCCGTGACACATAAAAGTGCGTTATTTTGTTTCTTTTTGAAGACATATGATCACGGGCTGTACGAGCTGCCTAACTTTAACAGTTGGTGCGTACACCACTTAGAGCGCCCGTGACTTGCAATACGACGAGCACATTTTATTACAAGGGGTTCAATCAGAAAATTACCGGGGATGTGCGAGAATTCCTATGTGTTTACAATGAGCACAAAAATATTTTGTAGGAAAAGTAAATTTTCTTTTTACTTTTACTTTTACCGCCCCCCTCTTTTAAGATAATTACTAGCCGTATCGTGGTGTATTTAGGTTCGTATTTACATTCGTATTTACGTACGTATTTCACTTGCTAGTGAATACTGTAGGAATCCGATGCCAGAGCCTCGAAATGGCATCTTAGGATCCTAAGTGGATGGGGTCCACAGGTGTACCTTCTCTGTCCTTTAGCAAAGGATCCTAGGCTGGTGGGGCCCACATGTGTACTTTTCCTTTCTTGTAGCAAGGGATCCTAAGCTAGTGGGGCCCACGAATAATTCAAACTCCATGTTATAAATATGAGGGATTTCAATTCATTTCTTCCCATCCTATTTCTGTAAGGAGATTTTGGTGAGGGACTTAGGGGTGTACGAGTCATGTGCTAGGAGGAAAAGGCTTGATTCCCACCTATTGGTGAACAACTAATTCCCTCGAAAACTCACTGTATGTTGCATTTCACATTGATTTATATTTTTTTTGTATTTGTTTTTCAGTGTCGGGAGCCTAGGGTGTCGTATATTTTATTTTTGGTTAACTTAAAACATTTAAGTGGATTTTAAATCTTTTTTAAAATTTCTAAGTTATAGGCTTTTGCTGAAAATTTTGGCAGCACTCCGGCGTCGTCCCCGCGTAGGGGGCTGCCTCGGAGTGTGTAAGGCCTTCCCGCCTGCCAAGAAAGGCAGTCACGGTAGGTGTCTGGTGGCATCGCAGCCGCAGTTCCAATCCCCGCTCGCTAAAAAAAGCGGTCACGGGGTCTTTGAGCACAGGTTTAAAATATGACATTTTCCCCGCCTAAAAACAATGATGGGTACTTAATTAAATAATTTGCTACAAATAACAAGTTTCCCCGCCTGCTAAGAAAAGCAGTCACGGATACTTATATTTTCATGCATACGAATTTTCCCGCTCGCTCAGTGCGTCACGGGTACTTAAGTTTTTCCTCGCCCGCTAAGAAAAGCGGTTACGAGTGCTTATTTCATGCATAGAAATGTAAATACTAATTTTTACCTTGGGTATGCAGCAATCGAGGCGGTGACGACGACGTATAAACCTGCGATGCATAATTAAAAAAAATTTTACTTGTGCAATTTAATTAATTATATTTTTATTTGAAAAAGAAGCTAGAGAGAAAAAGAAGAGAGCTCTCTTTCTAGAGAGAGAAAGAGAGGGAAAGAGAGGGAAAGCAAGGATTTTATGGGTTTTTCTTATGGAATGGGTTTAGAGTGTGTAGGAGATTAGGGGAGTGGAGTTAGAGAGAGAAAATCTCTCTTTCTCTAATTTTTGAAGAGAGAAAAAGAGAAGGAAACTCTCTTTCTAGAGAGAGAAAGAGAGGGGAAAGATGGAATTTGAAGGGAATTTGCGTAGAGAGGGTTTTGGAGGTGCAAGGAAGTGAGAGGAGAGATTTAGAGAGAGAAAATCCTTCTCTTCTCAATTTTGGAGAGAGAAAGAGTGTGTAATTTTTTTCTCTCTAGAGAAAGAATTTGGAGGTATGGTGGAGAGGGAAGATGCTTGTGGTGGAGATGGAGCTATTTATGAAGAGATTTCACTCTCATTCTAGAGAGAGAAAATTTTCTCTCTCTAGGTTAGAGAGAGAAAATTTTCTCTCTCTAGGTTAGAGAGAGAAAGTGATGGATAAAAAATTTTTTTATTGGAATGGTGTAGGAGGTGTAGGGAAGTGTTTTTTGTGAAGGGTAGTGGATGGTTTAGTGAGTGGATGTGGAGATAAAAAAGAAAATAGAATTAGAGTTTTTGTAGGTTTTGAGAAAAAGGGTTGGAGGAGGAAGAAGAAGATGAAGGAGAGGAAGGAGAAGAGAGTGGAGGAAGAAAATTGAAGGAAATGGTGGGAAACTTGGAGGGATGAAGAAAGAAAAAGAAAAATGGGAGAGAAGATGAAGAAGGAAGGAAGAAGAAGAAGAAGAATGGAGGAGGAAGAAGAAAGAAAGAAGAAGAAGAAGAAGAGAAGAGGAGGAGAGAAATTACCTTGGAGAGCTTGGAGGAAGGGAGGCCGGCTGCTCCTTGGCGTGAAAGTGTCGTGAAATGAGGACGGGGGATCGTGGATTTGGCGGGTTAGAGAGTGAGGAGGGTTATGAGGTTAAGTGGGGGGTAGTTTAGGTATTTTTTATTTAGAAAAATTCTTTTTTTAAAAAAGCCCTCTTTCTAATTTTTTTAATTATATTGCACAAAAATAAAAAAAAAATTTTAATATTGCATCGAGTTGGTTGTTGCGTCGCCGCTCGCACAAGTCGTCGTCTCGATTCGCGCGACCAAAATTTAATTTTTTCCCCGACCGGCGACCTCCACCAATATGGGTGTCGATCTTAGTTATTTCCGTTGCTCCGGACGCATTGGCGCTGTCCGTTTCGCGAACGGAGGTCGTCTCGACGATTTTGGATTTTCGGTCAATACGCGTCGGGTGAGTTTTTGCACGATTTCGAGCTCTTTCGCTTTTGAAAACCTCCTTGCGCGGTCGGCTCGATCCGTCACTAGTATTAGGGTCAACAAATGCCCCTCAACAAATATGGTGCGCTCTTTAAGCGGACCTTGTTTGTTGTAAATTGATTGACCCTGCGGATCTCTAGATATTTATTCTAGATGTCACACTAGAGATTTCATTTAGCGGATCTCCAAAAATTTGCTTGTATGTCACACTACTTTCTTTTAGTGGATCTTCAAAATTTTATTTGGATGTCACATTAATCTTCTTTCTCCACTACTCTTTTGGATGTATCCATAGATGATTGAGATACTGATTTCTTTTGCCCTATGCTTTGTGCTGCGGACAATGATGGAGAATTTCCTGATTTGTCTGTATTGACTTGTCAAGTGATTTTTGTATCTTCGGCCCTATGCTTCTTGCTTTGGCGGGCTTGTTGAAGGAGTAAATGCCGATGACCTAAACTCTTAGATTTATATTAGGTCAGTGACGAAAAGTCATTGGTCCAGAGCTTTGTGCATAACAAACTTATTGATGACGAATCCTCTCAATTCAGCCTTAAGGTTTTGATGAACTTTAAGATAGCTTTCTTCGGTCCTCTGCTTTGTGCTTTAGCGGACTTGTTGAAGAAGAATTCCTTCGATTCTCGCTTTGTGCTTTACGGATTTGTTGAAGGATTTGTAAGTTTTGGATTTGGTCGATACTATCAAGTGTAAGTAGTATCTTAATCCTCAACCATTTGAGGAGAATTTAATCTGAGTCACTTGAGTTCATCAGATCAGGAGAGCTAGGATTTGATAGCCCTTCGTCCTCTGGTTGCTGAGATGGGGGTTCCTCTACTACGGCCTTTCTTATGGCGTGTTGAGTAGATGGAGATGTCAGCGATCCGGCCACATTGGGGCTTGTTGGATCCGACCTTCTACACCCATACAGGCTTCAGACTTGAGCCATGAGAAATATGCTTCCAAATGCTGATTTCACTGGAGTTGGTAGATTTGGAGTTCTCCTTTGTGGTTGAGGATTTTGGATCCTACGCACATTTAGTAGTTGCTCGTGACACTTCCTTCTTCCCACTAAAATTTTGATTCTTCGGTCAATTAGGAGAATTTAGTAGACTACAATCACTTGAACTTGTCGAGTCAAATTGGCCTTCGTTCTTCCTACAGTCTTTACTGACGGGTTGACGAAGTGGGGGTTCCGCTACTACGACCGTTCTTATGGCGTATTGAGTAGACAGAACTGCCAGCGATCCGGCCATATTTGGGCGTGTTGGATCCGACCTTTACACCCATTCGAACCTTAAGCTTTAGGCTGTCGAAAGACTTCAAGCTTTTCTGACTCAATTTATTGGAGTGTTTAGTTACAAAACTCTCTTTCCTGACTTTTGAATCTTGGTACATTGGAGAAGACGGAGTCTTAAGCTTCTTGAAGATGACCTGTATATACTTTGAAGAGAATTCATTGTATCTTCCTTAAGAGAATATTTGTATTGATAATTTTAAATATTTATTCGGGGATTTCGGCATGCAGCGCGATGTCGACCCGAATAAATATTTAAAATGCCACCTGCTTCAAAGAGTCATTCTAAAATAGAATAAATTTGGAATTCGAAAATTTAAATATTTATTTGGGGATCTCGACGTATAGCACGATGTCAATCCAAATAAATATTTAAAATTCCCCCTATCTCGCAGGGAGATTTCATATAAATCTTGTATTTCGAGATTTTAAATATTTATTCGAGGATTTCGGCATGCGGCACGATGTCGACCCGAATAAATATTTAAAATGCCTCCAATCTTATGGGGGATTTTTGTGAGTTCTTTGAAATGCATTCTTGTGACACAAGAGAATTTCAAAATGTAAAGCATATACGCTAGTAAGCATGTATAAAATACAATGCATTAAACAAAATATTTTCTTGGGCAATTTTACGCGTAATACTTCTTTAGGTATCGACCATTGATCGGCGGCATGGGCCTTTGACCGTACAGATCAATAAGTTGATAGGCTCCTCATTGGTACACCTTTTCGATAACGAATGGCCCTTCCCAATTGGATACGAATTTGCCACCGATTTTTCCATGTGGGATGATTGGTCTTCTCAGCACCAGAACCAATTCTCCTTCTTGAAATGCTCGATGGCGCACCATCCGATCAAATGATTTCACCATCCTTGCTTGATAGATCTCCAAGTTCTGTTGAGCTTGCAGTCTAATCTCATCGAGTGCATCAAGTTCCTCCATTCTTAGGCGAACATTTTGTTCCTGGGTTAGATCGTGCTGAATTGCCACTCGAAGTGACGGCAGTTCAATCTCTAGTGGCAACACAGCTTCAACTCCGAATACGAGTGAATAAGGAGTGGCTTTGGTTGGCGTTTTGCAAGTTGTACGATAGGCCCGTAACGCCTCTGCCATCTTTGTATGTCACTCTCTTTTATTCTTGGTAAGGATCTTCTTCAACAATTTCACTAGTGTCTTGTTGAATGCTTCTGCCAAGCCATTTGCTCTTAGATTGTATATTGATGAATACCTTCAATCGATCTTGTGTCGATCTGGCAGCTACAGACTACTTCTCGAAGTGGGCAGAAGCAGCTCCATTCAAAGAGGTCACATCCGACCATGTGATCAACTTCTTTACCCACAACGTTGTCTACAGATTTGGTGTTATGCAGAGAAATATCACTGCTAATCCTACACCTGCTCAACAAACCAATCATCAGGCGATAAGTAGTGGTCACGCTAATCCGCCAGCTCATCCTGCACCCCAAGTGTCGGGAGTACGAGGTTCACATGAAGGAGGAATTGAGAATGATCGTTTGATCCGCCAATCTACTCAAAATGTAGCAAGCACATCCGAGCCTGTGACAGTGGCATAGTTGGAGACAATCATCAATGAGAAGATTAAAGCTGTCATAGCTTTGGATCAGGCAGAAAAACTGGTGAGCAAAGGCCGTCCATATCTTGCTGAATTTGACCAGGTGCCATACCCAAAGGGGTATTCTGTCCCGAAGTTTAACACATTCAATGGTAATAGTAACCCCAAACATCATTTGGCTCAGTTTAAAGCCACATGTGGTAATACGGGAGGTGTTGACGCTCTACTTTTCAGACAATTTGTCAGTAGTTTAACCTCGACTGCGTTCGAATGGTATGCTGAATTGCCGAATGACTCTGTGAGAACATTTGCAGAGTTAGAAGCCATGTTTGTGAAAAGGTTCGCCAGCGCGACCGAAAAGATAACAATCGCTGACCTCGCTTTAGATAAACGAAGGAGGGATGAGTCAGTGACAAAATATATAACTCGCTGGCACAATTTGAGCATGAAATGTGAGCAGCAATTGGAAGAAGAACATGCCGTGCAATTGTTAATGGGAAATATCGATGATAAGATGCAACCATTTTTATGTATGGCCACCATCACCACATTTCAGGACTTGCTGGACAGAGTGACAAAGTTCAAAAAACTGAACTTATCAAAATCAAAAAATCACTCTGATAAGCTCAAAAAGGCTAAAGCCTCGGGTGCCAGAAGGGGTGATGTCGACTCTACATTTTTCTCCAGAGTTGATAAAGGAAAACAAGTGGGTTACAATGTAGATAAAGGCAAGCAACCGATACATTATGAAGATAAGCCGAAACAAGTCTATAACCCTAACCCCAACTAAAGTTAACACTTGGGGGAAATGACAAACCACGAATGTTTCAGGGTGGAGGAGAACACCCAAGGCAAATAACGGGAAATGGTGATCAAACATTCCCGTCCCTCAAGGAAAGAATGAATAAAGAATATTCATTTAAGAGGGAGAGTGTTGCCAAATTATTTCGACAAGCGTTAAAAGCTGGCCTAGAATTGCCAGAGTGCAAGAGGCCCGAAGAATCGAAACATACTAGTGACCCGAATTATTGCCCATACCACCGAGTACTTAGTCATCCTATTGAAGATTGCTACATCTTTAAGGATTGGTTGGAAAGAAAATATCAGAAGGGGGAAGTCACATTGTCGGATAATGTGTTGGCACATCCTAGAAAAGAGTCAACTCGGGTGGTTACGTCCTCCTCCGTACCCCCGACTAAAGAAGAAAGAAACAAAAAAGAATCAGCCCAAGAAGGGAAGTGGGAGACTGCGGTCTCCAAGAAGACTGTAAAAATGTTAAAACAACTCGAAGGAGTTCCATTTGTGAAGTGGAAATCTCCTACCCACCCGGTGCTGGATTTGAAAGGGATGCCTGTGGCACGAGCATCAACTTCTAAGCAATATCCCAACCAAGCCGGTTATTTAAAATCTGAAAAAGTACAGTCTTCCAAAAGAAAGACCAAACTAAAGAAACTTAAGGAGAAGAAAACAACAACTCAAAGGGTCATCGACAGTTTGGATGAATATTACCAAACTGTTAGACGTCCCATTAAGCTCGCTGACTTTATGTCAAAGCTTAAAGTGGCTGAAACAGAAGAAGCGGGTGAAGATTCTCTTCCTGTGGAAACTTGCCGGGTTATTTCAGTAACACCAGTGACTCCAACAAAAGAAAAATACGTCGAAGAAGCAACTTCTGAAACTGGTCTTGTGGCATCATCAATGGACTATAGTTCGGAAGAAGATCTATTTTTTCCAAATGAGAATGAGTCCGAGCAGGATATAGCGTCGCAAATGGGGCATGTGAGATTGGAGGGTGATTCTGAACTAGAAAATGAGTCTTTGGATGCTATGATGGCCGACTCTGAGGAAGATGCTCAATCAAATGAGCTTGTGCCAGATGAAATAGCGCAAGTGCAATTAAGAAGCGGTAAGGTGCTGCCAACTCCGTCAAAGAAGAAAATTTCTAATAAAGATAAGGGGAATGAGATAGTTGTTAATGAGGATATCATCCCCAAGGACTCCAAAAAGAAAGACACTCCAGTCAATGGGATAAATTACAATATCTTATCTCACCTGAGGAAAATTCCGGCACAGCTTAGCATATACGATGCTCTTATAATGTCTAAGGATATTCGGGAGACTTTGATTCAGGCTCTCAAAGACCCCGAAAGGTACGAGGCATATTTTGCTGAACGTAATATGACGGAAGCCCTGCAAGCCCGTAACGTGCCGTTCATTACCTTCTCCGAAGAAGACATGATGCTTGGGACGGCGGATCATTACCGCCCTCTGTACGTTACTGCAGAGAGCGACGAAATGATAATCAGCCGAATTCTGATCGACCCTGGGTCCTCCATCAACCTTATAAGCTTAAAAGCCCTGAGATCGTTAAGCCTCGACGTGTAGCATCTCGGGTCAGATAAGCTAATGGTGCATGGTTTCAATGAGAAAGGGCAGAAGACCTTAGGATCATTCATGCTCTCCCTAACATTTGGGGAGCTTCATACAGAAGCCAAATTTCATGTGATTGATGCAGATACTTCATTCAAGGCGCTCCTGGGTCGCCCTTGGTTGCATGAGTATGGCATTGTCCCATCAACACTACACCAGTACATGAAATACCTTAAGGATGGAGAAGAGTTCAGGATCTCTGGTGACATCCAACCTTTTGCAGTGCATGAAGCTACAATCTATGAAGATGCCAAGTATTTCATTCCAAAAAAGCTGAAGCCATCGAGCTCTCTTGAGGTCCAGACATCAAGTACTAAAACTACAAAGCGACCAAAACAAGAAGGTGAAAAGAAGCAGGTTGGGAGAAAGAAGGCAACGCCAACTCTTTCCAAAGCAGCGATCGCTACTAAAGAAAGAAAACATGTACTTCACCTAGGGAGCGACACAGATGAAGATGATGTCACCCCTACAAAATCTTGGAAGGCATGTCAGTCAATTGCCAAAGGGAAAAAAAGGCTGAATACTCAGATTCTGACTATGATTATGAGTCTACCTACATGAGCAATGTGCAGTGTGTATTCTCAAGAAGAATGGGTAACTTGTCAATCTCGGACAGCGTATTCGTAGTCACGCGCATTCTCATGCAACATTTCAAGAAAATTACTCCACGGGAGGTACATAATATCGAAGAACTTGTAACATTCTACGTGCCACCTCATAGAAAAAAGGGGCAGGCCAGGAAGTTTATTTTATAAAGGTGGAGAGCGCGAAGAAGAAGCAAATCGCGACTGGTTTTGTAGTCTCGTTGATTCTGGAGAGCTAATACCTACGAGAATGCCTAGGTTTAATACCAAAAATATTCGGAAAATGTTGAGAAAGCAAATCAACATTCGTACCTCTAAACAACAACTTCGCTTTTGCCTGAGCATTTGGTATGGAAGACATCCACGTCCATTGCGAAAGAAAGATATTGTTGCAAGGAGAGGTCTCGGATTCATCGTGCAAAAATATCCCCAAAAGGAGACTTGCCAAGCAATCACATGCGGGGAAATCAAATTAGATGATAGCGATGATGAGAAAATATATGAAGTTGATACTTATGATGATCAGCCCGTAGAGGCCAAACCTGCATCTGAAGAATTAGAAGATGGTGGACAGACGGCTACTATGGATGAGCTAAAAGAAGTCAACTTGGGGACTGAAGAAGACCCTCGCCCAACCTTCATTAGCTCCCTTTTATCAGAAGACCAAGCGGAAGAAATGAAAGAGCTTCTCTGTGAATTCAGGGATTGCTTTGCCTGGACATATGCCGAGATGCCCGGCTTATCCCCTGATGTAGCAGTTCACAGGTTAGCCATCAAGCACGATGCAGTGCCTCTAAAGCAAGCTCAAAGGAGGATGAGATTGGAGATCGAAGAACAGGTGATTGCAGAGACAAAGAAGCTTATAGAAGCGGGCTTTATCCGCGAAGAAAAATATGCTGATTGGATTGCCAATATTGTCCCTGTCAAGAAGAAGAACGGTCAAATTCGTATCTGTATCGATTTTCGAGACCTCAATAAGGCGTGCCCAAAAGATGATTTTCCACTCCCTGTATCAGAACTACTAGTGGATAACACGTCCAATTATGACATGTTTTCATTTATGGACGGTTCGTCGGGTTACAATCAAATTAAGATGACAAATGAGGATGAAAAACACACATCATTTAGAACGCCCATTGGTATTTTCTGTTACACAGTTATGCCCTTTGGCCTTAAGAATGCTGGTGCTACTTATCAACGGGCAATGACATGTATATTTGATGAGTTAATACATCAAAAGGTCGAGTGATATGTGGACGACTATGTTATTAAGAGCGTGGACCGAAGAGACCACATGGATGACTTAAGGATTGTATTTGAAAGAATCAGGAAGTATGATCTGAAGATGAATCCTCTCAAGTGTGCTTTTGGAGTATCTTCCGGCAAATTTTTGGGGTACGTTGTTCGACACCGAGGCATCGAGGTCGACCATAATAAGATTAAGACGATTATGGAGATGCCACCTCCCAGAAACCTTCGTCAACTTCGCTCGTTACAAGGGCAACTAGCTTTCATTCGACGATTCATATCGAATATGTTGGGTAGGTGCCAGCCATTTTCAAAGTTGATGAAGAAAGATGTCCGCTTTAAATGGGATGATGAATGCCAAGAAGCATTTGATAGTATCAAGAGATACTTATTGAACCCTCCTATTCTTGCGGCGCCAATTCCGGGGAAGCCTCTTATACTGTATACAGCGGCATTAGAAGAGTCCCTCGGAGCACTATTGACCAAACATAACGAAGAAGGCAAGGAAAATGCATTATACTACATCAGTCGGAGATTGATTGGAGCGAAAATCCGCTATTCCCCAATTGAGAAGCATTGTTTGGCATTGATCTTTGCAGTTCAGAAGCTCCGCCACTATATGCTTTCTCACAAGATTACCTTGATATCAAAGATCGATCCGCTGAAGTTCTTGATGACAAGACCAGCGCTGACAGGTCGTTTAGCCAGGTGGGCAGTGATATTACTACAATTTGATATCACGTACATGCCACAGAAAGCGGTAAAGGGACAAGCCTTGGCAGATTTTCTCGCCGCGCATCCTATCCCGACAGTCTCCCCGCTTAATGATGATTTGCCTGACGAGCAAATCATGCAGGTCGAGGAAAGCGAAAAGTTACCATTCTGGGAGATGTATTTCGATGGGGCATCATCGATTAAGCCTGCCCGACCACCAAATATTGCAATAGCCCGAGCCGGCATCAGTCTCATTTTCGTAGCACCTGAGAGAGGCATAATGAGATTTTTGTTCAGTTTGACTGAACCTCGGACCAACAATGAAGCTGAATATGAAGCTCTAATAGCAGGGCTGGAAATTGCAATCGATATCAAAATTCAAAATCTTTAAATCTTCGGCGACTCTCAACTGGTAATAAATCAAGTCTTGGGCACTTACAAGATTTGTAAGGTTGAGCTGGCTCATTATCACCGACGGACCCTTGAGCTCCTGAAGCAGGTGCCAAATGTTAAAATAGTTCAAGTTCCCCGAGGACAAAATGCCAAAGCAGATTGCTTGGCCAAATTGGCCAAGGAAATGGCGAATACCAACGAGGAGAGACCTATATATATCGGAGTTTATAACCGTCGGGTGTTGGAACCCGCCCTGTTGCAATTCCCGCGGGCAAAAGAAGTATCAGATTCAAGCAAACGAGATATGACTCCGAGTGACCCTCAACCTCTTCACCAGATTACTATGGAAAATTACCCAGAAGGATATCATGTAGCTATTAGACGTAAAGCTTGTCAAGCTTCAGAATCATGGTTGCATTGCTTAGAAGTTGAAGTAGAAGATGATTGGAGGCAACCCTTCATCGAATATTTTAAAGAAAGCAAACTCCCAACAGATAAATCTCTTGCCACACAAATTAGGAAGAGAGCATTGCGGTATGCATTTGTTAACGACACGTTATACCGACGAGCTTTTGATCAAATGTGGCTAAGATGCCTAGGGACCAAGGAAGCTGATAGAGTGGTGACAGAAGTTCACGAAGGATTTTGTGGTGCACATCAATCAGGTCCCAAGATGGCGGCTAAAATTAAAAGAATGTGTTATTATTGGCCAACAATGGTGAGGGACAGTATCGACCATGCTAAGGGGTGTCACGAGTTTCAAACCCACGGTGATGTTATACATCAACCTCCAAATCCTATGCACCCAACAATAGCATCCTGGCCATTCGAATGCTGGGGCACAGATATAATTGGACCGATAGATCCGCCATCTTCAGCCGGGCACCGTTTTATTTTGGCAGATACAGACTACTTCTTGAAGTGGACAGAAGCAGCTCCATTCAAAGAGGTCACATCCGACCATGTGATCAACTTCTTTACCCACAACGTTGTCTACAGATTTGGTGTTCCGCGCCGCATAATCTCTGATAACGGCACAACATTCAAAAGCACCAAAATTTACAAGTTTGTTGATCGACCCAAGATCGATTGGAGGTATTCATCAATATACAATTCAAGAGTGAATGACTTGGCAGATGCCTTCAACAAGATACTAGTGAATTGTTGAAGAAGATCCTTACCAAGAATAAAAGAGAGTGGCATACAAAGATGGCAGAGGCGTTACGGGCCTATCGTACAACTTGCAAAACGCCAACCAAAGCCACTCCTTATTCACTCGTATTCGGAGTTGAAGCTGTGTTGCCACTAGAGATTGAACTGCCGTTACTTCGAGTGGCAATTCAGCACGATCTAACCTAGGAACAAAATGTTCGCCTAAGAATGGAGGAACTTGATGCACTCGATGAGATTAGATTGCAAGCTCAACAGAACTTGGAGATCTATCAAGCAAGGATGGTGAAATCATTTGATCGGATGGTGCGCCATCGAGTATTTCAAGAAGGAGAATTGGTTTTGGTGCTGAGAAGATCAATCATCCCACATCGAAAAATCGGTGGCAAATTCGTATCCAATTGGGAAGGCCCATTCGTTATCGAAAAGGTGTACCAATGAGGAGCCTATCAACTTATCGATCTGCACGGTCAAAGGCCCATGCCGCCGATCAATGGTCGATACCTAAAGAAGTATTACGCGTAAAATTGCCCAAGAAAATATTTTGTTTAATGCACTGTATTTTATACATGCTTACTAGCGTATATGCTTTACATTTTAAAATTCTCTTGTGTCACAAGAATGCATTTCAAAGAACTCACAAAAATCCCCAATAAGACTGGGGGCATTTTAAATATTTATTCGGGTCGACATCGTGCCGCATGCCGAAATCCTCGAATAAATATCTAAAATCTCGAAATACAAGATTTATATGAAATCTCCCTGCGAGATAGGGGGAATTTTAAATATTTATTTGGGTTGACATCGTGCTATACGTCGAGATCCCCAAATAAATATTTAAAATTTCGAATTCCAAATTTATTTTATTCTAGAATGACCCTTTGAAGCGGGGGGCATTTTAAATATTTATTTGGGTCGACATCGCGCTGCATGCCGAGATTCCCGAATAAATATTTAAAATTATCAATACAAATATTCTCTTAAGGAAGATAGAATGAATTCTCTTCAAAGTATATACAGGTCATCTTCAAGAAGCTTAAGACTCCGTCTTCTCCAATGTACCAAGATTCAAAAGTTAGGAAAGAGAGTTTTGTAACTAAACACTCCAATAAATTGAGTCAGAAAAGCTTGAAGTCTTTCGACAGCCTAAAGCTTAAGGTTCGAATGGGTATAAAAGGTCGGATCCAACACGCCCAATTATGGCCGGATCGCTGGCCGTTCTGTCTACTCAATACGCCATAAGAACGACCGTAGTAGCGGAACCCCCACTTCGTCAACCCGTCAATAAAGACTGTAGGAATAACGAAGGCCAATTTGACTCGACAAGTTCAAGTGATTGTTGTCTACTAAATTCTCCTAATTGACCGAATAATCAAAATTTCAGTGGGAAGAACAAAGTGTCACGAGCAACTACTAAATGTGCGTAGGATCCAAAATCCTCAACCACAAAAGAGAACTCCAAATCTACCAACTCCAGTGAAATCAACATTTGGAAGCATATTTCTCATGGCTCAAGTCTGAAGCCTGTATGGGTGTAGAAGGTTGGATCTAGGGGTGTAAGTGAGCCGAGCCGGCTCGCGAGCCGGCTCGAGCTCGACTCGTTTATAGGCTCGCGAGCCGAGCTTATCGAGCTCACGAGTCGAGCTCGAGCTCGAGTTCAAGCTCGTTTAGTAAACGAGCTCGAGTTCGAGCTTGACGAAGCTCGACTCGTGAGCTCGCGAGCCGGCTCGAACTAATGTTTATTTTTTTTAATCAAATATTCACAACAGGTTATTAAAAATATTTTAAAAATCAATACCAATAAATGAAAAACAGCTTTTTAATTATATAATAATAAAACTTTTTTTAAAGAAATATATATTTAGTCTAAAAGCTGCTGAAGAAACAGCCTTTTCTTTTCTAATTAATGCTAAGTTGGCGTTGCTCACGCAATCTCTGCTCCACCAATTTGAAACGGGCGGATTTCCCAAAAAAATAAAAGAACAGGCGGTAAAATCAAAAGCAGGCGGGAATGTTAGGAACGAAAACGAGCGGCTCGCGAGCGGCTCGATAAGCTCGATATAGTGTTGCGAGTCGAGCTCGAGCTCGATTTTTGAGCTCGACTCGAGCTCGAGCTCGAGTTCGAGCTGGGTATTCGACTTGCGAGTCGAGCTCGAACACCCCCTGACTCGAGCTCGACTCGACTCGACTCGTTTACACCCCTAGTTGGATCCAACAAGCCTCAATGTGGCCGGATCGCTGACAGCTCCATCTACTCAACACGCCATAAGAAAGGCCGTAGTAGAGGAACCCCCATCTCAGCAACCAGAGGACGAAGGGCTATCAAATCCTAGCTCTCCTGATCTGATGAACTCAAGTGACTCAGATTAAATTCTCCTCAAATGGTTGATGATTAAGATACTACTTACACTTGATAGTATCGACCAAATCCAAAACTTACAAATCCTTCAATAAATCCGTAAAGCACAAAGCGAGGATCGAAGGAATTCTTCTTCAACAAGTCCGCTAAAGCACAAAGCAGAGGACCGAAGAAAGCTATCTTAAAGTTCATCAAAAGCTTAAGGCTGAATTGAGAGGATTCGTCATCAATAAGTTTGTTATGCACAAAGCTCTGGACCAATGACTTTTCGTCACTGACCTAATATAAATCTAAGGGTTTAGGTCATCGGCATTTACTCCTTCAACAAGCCCGCTAAAGCAAGAGGCATAGGGCCGAATGTACAAAAATCACTTGACAAGTCAATAGAGACAAATCAGGAAATTCTCCATCATTGTCCGCAGCACAAAGCATAGGGCAAAAGAAATCAGTATCTCAATCATCTATGAATACATACAAAAGAGTAGTGGAGAAAGAAGATTAGTGTGACATCCAAATAAAATTTTGAAGATCCACTAAAAGAAAGTAGTGTGACATCCAAGCAAAATTTTGGAGATCCGCTAAATGAAATCCCTAGTTTGACATCTAGAATAAATATCTAGAGATCCACAGGGTCAATCAATTTACAACAAACAAGGTCCGCTTTAAGCGCGCACCATATTTGTTGGGGGGCATTTGTTGACCCTAATACTAGTGACGGATCGAGTCGACCGCGCAAGGAGGTTTTCAAAAGCGAAAGAGCTCGAAATTGTGCAAAAACTCACCCGACGCGTATCGACTGAAAACCCAAAATCGCTGAGACGACCTCCGTTCGCGAAACGGACAGCGCCAATGCGTCCGGAGCAACAGAAATATCTAAGATCGACACCCATATTGGTAAAGGTCGCCTGTCGGCGAAAAAATTAAATTTTTAGCGCGCGAATCGAGTCGACGACTTGTGCGAGCGGCGACGTGATGACCAATTCGATGCAATATTAAATTTTTTTTTATTTTTGTGCAATATAATTAAAAAAAATTAGAAAGAGAGCTTTTTTAAAAAAAGAATTTTTCTAAATAAAAAATACCTAAACTACCCCCCACTTAACCTCATAACCCTCCTCACTCTCTAACCCGCCAAATCCACGATCCCCCTCCTCATTTCACGACACTTTCACGCCAAGGAGCAGCCGGCCTCCCTTCCTCCAAGCTCTCCAAGGTAATTTCTCCTCCTCTTCCTCTCTTCTTCTTCTTCTTCCTCTTTTCTTCTTCCTCCTCCATTCTTCTTCTTCTTCTTCCTTCCTTCTTCATCTTCTCTCCCATTTTTCTTTTTCTTTCTTCATCCCTCCAAGTTTCCCACCATTTCCTTCAATTTTCTTCCTCCACTCTCTTCTCCTTCCTCTCCTTCATCTTCTTCTTCCTCCTCCAACCCATTTTCTCAAACCTACAAAAACTCTAATTCTATTTTCTTTTTTATCTCCACATCCACTCACTAAACCACCCACTACCCTTCACAAAAAACACTTCCCTACACCTCCTACACCATTCCAAAAAAAAATGTTTCATTCATCACTTTCTCTCTCTAACCTAGAGAGAGAAAATTTTCTCTCTCTAGAATGAGAGTGAAATCTCTTCATGAATAGCTCCATCTCCACCCCAAGCATCTTCCCTCTCCAACATACCTCCAAATTCCTTCTCTAGAGAGAAAAAAATTACACTATCTCATTCTCTCTCCAAAATTGAGAAGAGAGGGATTTTCTCTCTCTAAATCTCTCCTCTCACTTCCTTGCACCTCCTAAACCCTCTCTACGCAAATTCCCTTCAAATTCCATCTTTCCCCACTCTTTCTCTCTCTAGAAAGAGAGTTTCCTTCTCTCTTTCTCTCTCCAAAAATTAAAGAAAGAGAGATTTTCTCTCTCTAACTCCACTCCCCTAATCTCCTACACACTCTAAACCCATTCCACAAGAAAAACCCATAAAATCCTTGCTTTCCCTCTCTTTCCCTCTCTTTCTCTCTCTAGAAAGAGAGCTCTCTTCTTTTTCTCTCTCTAGCTTCTTTTTCAAATAAAAATATAATTAATTAAATTGCACAAGTAAAATTTTTTTTACTTATGCATCGCAGGTTCCTACGTCGCCGTTATCCTCCGTCGCCGCCTCGATTGCTGCATACCCAAGGTAAAAATTAGTATTTACATTTCTATGTTTGAAATAAGTACTCGTGACCGCTTTTCTTACCCGTGACGCACTGAGCGAGCGGGAAAATTCGTATGCATGAAAATATAAGTATCCGTGACTGCTTTTCTTAGCAGGCGGGGAAACTTGTTATTTGTAGCAAAATTATTTAATTAAGTACTTGTCATTGCTTTTAGGCGGGAAAAATGTCATATTTTAAACCTGTGCTCAAAGACCCCGTGACCGATTTTTTTAGCGAGCGGGGATTGGAACTGCGGCCGCGGTGTCACCAGACACCTACCTTGACTGCCTTTCTTGGCAGGCGGAAAGGCCTTACGCACTCCGAGGCAGCCGCCTACGCGGGGACCACGCCGGAGAGCTGCCAAAATTTTCAGCAAAAGCCTATAACTTAGAAAATTTAAAAAAGATTTAAAATCCACTTAAATGTTTTAAGTTAACCAAAAATAAAATATACGACACCCTAGACTCCCGACACTGAAAAACAAATACAAAAAAAATATAAATCAATGTGAAATGCAACATACAATGAGTCTTCGAGGGAATTAGTTGTTTACCAATAGGTGAGAATCAAGCCTTTTCCTCCTAGCACCTGACTCGTACACCCCTAAGTCCCTCACCAAAATCTCCTTACAGAAATAGGATGGGAAGAAATGAATTGAAATTCCTCCTATTTATAACATGGAGTTTGAATTATTCGTGGGCCCCACTAGCTTAGGATCCCTTGCTACAAGACAGGAAAAGTACACATGTGGGCCCACCAGCCTAGGATCCTTTTCTAAAGGACAGAGAAGGTACACCTGTGGACCCCATCCACTTAGGATCCTACAGTATTCACTAGCAAGTGAAATACGTACGTAAATACGAATGTAAATACGAACCTAAATACACCCCGATACGGCTAGTAATTATCTTAAAAGAGGGGGGGGGGGGGGGGGCGGTAAAAGTAAAAGTAAAAAGAAAATTTACTTTTCCTACAAAATACTTTTGTGCTCATTGTAAACACATAGGAATTCTCGCACATCCCCGGTAATTTTCTGATTGAACCCCTTGTAATAAAATGTGCTCGTCATATTGCAAGTCACGGGCGCTCTAAGTGGTGTACGCACCAACTGTTAAAGTTAGGCAGCTCGTACAGCCCGTGATCAACAAGTGAATTCAAGTTCGAACCCGATCCTTTTATACGGATCAATAGGAGTTGACAGGGTTCGAACCTCCAAATAAATATACAATTGTAGGGACCAGTGTATTTATTACATTCATACCAGGCTTTCAAAGCCTATAACAATGAGAATTCACTAAACAAATGCATAAAGCCTACGAAACCCGATCCTCCTAAGTAGCTAAATAGGAGTAGACAGGGTTTGCATCATCGGATAAATATGCGGTCACAAAATTGACCGGAATGTTTATTTCATACATTCATATTAGGCCTTCAAGGCCTATAATCAATAGAATTCACTCACAGAGGCATAAAGCCTATGAAACCCGATCCTCTGTCGACATCCAGAAAGAGTTGACAAGGTTCAAATTACAAATAAAAAATGCCCCCAAACACCCCGATGATGGCCGCGTTGAACAAAAATCTCAACCGGAGGGGTCCATTCCAAGTAATTTACAATGTCGTTCCAAATATCCAAAAATCTAAAAAAAATCTCAAAATCCCAAAAATCCAAAAATATTTAAAATTTGAAATCTAATTATCAAACACTTAAAGCAAACTTCATCCACCCTCCGCATCAGTTTGTCGGGATGGAAAAATTTAAATATAACTCCAGCTCACAAAGAGCCGAATGCCTAGTCGAAAATATCACTAGGATTCATTCTCAAATAATCTCCTGCCAATAAGGACGTGGTACGTGTTCTCTGACCGGCGGTTTGCCGCCAAATGGCACCGCAGGATAAACAGTTATGACCCAGGGCCCTATGAACCGAGTGGTTTTGCCGCCAAATGGCACCACGAAATACCGGTTATGACCAGAGCGAATTGGTTCCTTGTTGGCATCAAATCTTTGAGATATGAATCAATAGGATATGATCGATAGGGTACAAAGCCCTCTGTTAGCTAAGATGGATTCAAATTTGTCCCCTTAGACAAACATTCAACCCCGGTCTACAAGGTCCCCTTGGACGAAGCAACCCATGGCTGCCGACAAGGATCATTCTGTCAGGTTGGGTCGACTACCTTCTCTGACTAAGTAGACCAGGGACCACGATGGCCCGGGACGACGGAACCATGGGATCTTGATCGGGTCCATCATCCATTCCACTACCATCCGCTTTAAGTGCAAGATGGTGAAATTTCTAATTTTAAATATCAAAACATTTCAACCCAAACAACCAAACTTCCAAATATTTCAAAATCCATATACATTGCTGCTACTATATGCCATATACCACGTATCTTTACGTATCTGATCAACGACTAGCCTTAATCGAAAGTTCTCTCTCGTGATCGGGAGGGGTAATTAACTATAGGGGCTTGCGCCTATAGGAAACCAGAACTCAGATCATAAAGTCCTCGCAAAATGAGGGCGAAATCTCTGGGTAGTGTCTTATCTACAAACCCATCTGCCTTCCAAAATTTACCCCGGAACATATCCGTTAAAACTCCCCTCGCCGAATAAAGAGAAAAGAGCGGGCGGAGGCCGGAGCCAAATTTTCGGAACCCGCAGATTTCTTTCAACCCCGGTCTACAAGGTCCCCTTGGACGAAGCAACCCATGGCTGCCGACAAGGATCCTTCTGTCAGGTTGAGTCGACTACCTCCTCTGACTAAGTAGACCAGGGACCACGATGGCCCGGGACGACGGAACCATGGGATGTATATCGGGTCCATCATCAATTCCCCCACCATCCGCTTTAAGTGCAAGATGGTGAAATTTCTAATTTTAAATATCAAACCATTTCAACCCAAACATCCAAACTTCCAAATATTTCAAAATCCATATACATTGCTGCTACTATATGCCATATACCACGTATCTTTACTTATCTGATCAACGACTAGCCTTAATCGAAAGTTCTCTCTCGTGATCGGGAAGGGTAATTAACTATAGGGACTTGCGCCTATAGGAAACCAGAACTCAGATCATAAAGTCCTCGCAAAATGAGGGCGAAATCTCTGGGTAGTGTCTTATTTATACCGGTTATGGCCAGAGCCAATACGTTCCTTGTTGGCATCAAATCTTTGAGATATGAATCAATAGGATATGATTGATAGGAATCAAACCATTCCGATCAAGGAAGACATGATGGTGAGTTAGTCTACTGTGGATGTCAGACTTGTTACTAAAAGGGCCACTTTTGCATTGATATTTAGCTGCACATTTGTTAATTACTGATAAGTGCAAAATTCAACAATGTTAAATATTATGTAATTGCCTCCAATGCTGAACTCAATGATGTTATTAGCCTTAAATTGCCTAACAATTTTTTGCATCACTATTTATGACTTGAGTAGTGTAATGTCTCTCTAGAAGTTTGATTAGAGTATACATAGTACAACAACTCGAATGATTTAGTTCCAAAAGAGATAGTGAGGTCAAAATAATATAGTTCGAATCATATTCAAATAATGATCGAATAATATTCAAAGCTTGTTCAAACAATAATTGAATCTTGTTTGAACCTTGTTCCAACAACAATTACAATAACAACAACAATTATAATAATATCAAGCCTTTATCCCACTACATTGGGTCGACTATATGAATTCTTCTACTCCATTGTGTCCTGTTAAGAGTCAAATTCTCATTTAAATCTAATAAAAAGATCAAATTCTTATTTATTGTTCGAACCTTATTCCACTCCAAATCTTTTTCTGACCATGTTCAAATCTTATTCGATCTTTGATCGAACCTTATTCGAATGATGTTCGAACCTTGATTGAGCCTTGTTAGAACCATCTTTAAGCATTGTTAGATCCACGTTAAAAAATACTAACAGGGTAGGTAATGTTTTTTTATTTTTTATACTAACAGGGTAGGCAATGTGATGCCTAACATCATTATGGTTTAGGGTTTAGAGTGCGAAAAATATTTTCAAAATTATATAAGAAAAAATGTAACATTATGAACCTTGAATAGCTAGCCTGAGATAGAGAAGAAAACTTTGGCCCATATTGATCCCACGAGAATGATGATTTTCGAAGACGAGGAAGGCTGATGCGGGCAAGAGATATAGGGAGCCTATACCCTTCGCCCACAAAGAGACACGACGGACTTCTAACGACGAAAATTGAGAAAAGACGAGAAAAGTAACAAACAACAACAATAGGGAAGAACAAACTCTTATATTTCAAATAAAAATAAAAATTACAACGACGACTTACAATCGACACGACAGACACCCTAAAGTTGCTGCACTTTGAGAAGAAGGATACAGGTGGAGCCGCACTTGCGGAGAGACGAAAGAGATTAGAAGCCCGAGAAGAAAGGGTGGAAAGAGTCCGCAGGATTTCCGGAGGGGATGAGAAAAGAAGGTTGGAAAGAGCCCGCAGGATTTCCGAGCAACCCGCAGGTTAACTGATTTTTTCCAAAAATCAAATATCATTCAACTATTCAAAACATTACATAACCCCCCATATTTATAGGTATGAAAGGGGAATACAAAAGGACACAAACACTTAATTAACACTTAAAACTAAACATTAAAAAGCATAGAAATCTCCCCCCAAGCTCTCGGTTTACACCCAAACCAGGAACCAAGGAGACAGCCACGGGAGACGAAGGGAACCGCACGGACCGAGAGCCACAGCCGCGGGAAACGAAGGAACCGAACGGAAGAAGGAGCCCAGCCGTGAGATCCCAAGAGACATACAGAAATTTCAACTTCCCATGGTGGAATTCAAGGAGCCACACATGGGAAGACTAAATAACTACCTTGGATTCCCAAAAGCCATATTTTGGAAATCCAAGAGACATTTTTTTTAAGACATTTAAAACTATAATAAAAATGCATTTAAATAAAGATAAATATGAACTAAAATTGTTAGCTCATAATGAGCTAACCCTTAGTTCAATAAATGAACTAAAGTTCAGCTCATAACTGAACTAAAAGTTTAGCTCAAATATGAAAAACTACTAGACTCAAGGGAAGCCAAAATATGATTTATTTTGGACTAGTGTTGACCCCCCCTTTTGTCTACATCAAAGGCATTAGGAAGAGCAACGGTCGAGCAACTTTATTGCTAAAAAAATTGTGTGAGTGCTTCTCTAGGGTTTTTTCAAATTCTATTTCTATAAAGTGGGTTTTTGTGGTCTGAAACAAACTTTTGGGAAATTTCTCCTAGAAAACAAATAGTAGACATATTTGATCAATTTCGGGTATTACGAGGCAAGTGAAGTCATTTTTTCCTATCATATAGTCCTAGAATTCTTTTTTTTTGTTGTGTGGGGGGGGGTGCTCTTTAAATTTGCTATGGGTTAGAGTTTTTTGTAGTTTAGCTGATCTGGCTTGGCAGCCAACCCTAGAATATGAAGCTTTTTGGAATTTTTGATATGAGACGCTATATGATGGGGTAACCATTGAATGAGTTGGCACAATAAATTTGTGAGTTTTTTGAACTACGCTTGGTATTTTTCTTTGAAATAGATTATGAGCAAATTCAATGTTTGAGTTGCAAAATTTTTTTTTTTCAAGAATACCAGCAAAGCAAGGACATCATTCCGCTTTTCGTAAGCAAAATTGCTGCCCTGCTTTTTCTGTTGATTCTCTTTTTGAATTTTTTTTTAATTGCACCCATTGGGAAATGGAACTCCTATGCTTCTCCTATCTATGCCTTGACGTTTAGCTGATGGTCTTAACTGAAAATTTGTTTATGTAGTTACATGAACCACGTTGCCGGCCTCAGTTTTTGTACCCATGCTCCTAAAAGTCTTTTGAATCGTAACATATTCTCTTGGAGTATGCCTTATACATGTAATTCTTAAAGTTTACGGCATGCCCAATGGTCTTGAACATTTATGATGTGATGCAAGTTGAGTTACACGAGATTAGGAAAGAAAATTTACTAGAAGTTCAACCTTTTATAAAGCATGCGTCAAATCAAAGTTGGTTATGAAAATTCTTTGTGTTCCACTTGCTTAGACAAAGAAATTATATGGAAATTAACCGTACAATTTAAGTAAATACAAAGGAGAACGTAAAGTTAAAAGCTAATAACTTGAATCCAACAGTTAATACGGAGTTGTTCACCTTGATGCCTTTCTCTCTCTTTCCTACGAAACTAGGTTGAGCGGCGAAAGAACGCCCATGCTAGGAATGAGGTTGCGACAAGGAGGGAGGAGCCAAGGAGCTTCGTTGTTGAAAAGGAACTCGGAGGTGGCGGTGGCACGAGAGGATGACCTTTAATGTTCCACGTATAATCTGAAAATTGGTCATCGATGGCGTCCAGTAGTGTTGGAAGGATTCGATCCAAATACTCCTCGACAGTATTGTCGAAGCCAAATCCAACGTCGAAGAAGGGAGATCGTAGGACGTGGATGTCTATGTAAATGTCGTAGAAGAGTCCGTGATCAACGGCGGGATCCGCCATACATGATGGACTTGAAGACGAGTAATCGCCACAAGAAACCCAAGGGGAGGAGGGGGCGGATTGGAGAGGAGGGGAGGCCGGCGGTAGAGAGGGGGAGAGGGATGGGGTTTATTTTATAAAACTGAAATTAATTTCAGTTTAAGGTATTTGGGAGGGAAATTGTTTGAAATTTGATCTCCAATTAAAATGCAATTAAAGCATTAATGGAAATTTAATTGGGTGGAGCCAAAGGGGGAGCCGACGGTATAGAGAGAAAGGGGAGAGGAGTTTAAAACTGAAAATGATTTCAATTTTAGTGCAATTGGGAGGGAAAAATATTTGAAATCAATTTGAATTTCAAATAAGGTGAAGGAGTTAATTGCATAATTAATGGGGAGCCCAATATAGGGGCTGGCGGTATGGAGGAAGAGAGAGGGGGTTAGGGAAAAAAAGGAAAGGAGGTTTCCAAATATGAACGATAACTAGGAAAACTTTTAAATAAATCCAAATCGATTTAATTTAAATTTGAATTTATTCAAAAAAATTTTCATAAATGGAATTTCCAAATTTGGAACGAATTTGAATTTTGAAATTCAAATTCCAATGAAAACTAGGGAAGGGAGGTGTGGGGAAGTGGTGGAGAGGGAAGAGGCCGGCGGAGCTCGGTTGGCCGGCGGGTAGGGGCTCCAAGGGTGGCGACGCTAGTGAGGGGTTTTGATGTAGACAAGGGGGGGGGTCAACACAAGTTGAGTTTTTCTGGTAATTTCTTGCCTTGTGTCTTTTCATCTTCCCCTCTCCTCTTCATTATCTTGTCCTTTCATCTTCCATCTTGTCTTTTGGGCTGCTTGTTGGTTTCATATGGGCCTTGGCTATTTTCGGTTGGAGCTTTAGTTGTTGAAATTTTAGTTGGTGCAAGCTCATTAATATCTAGTAGAAGTGTAGCTCATTATGAGTTGATGTTTAGTTATAAAATTAATGTTGGGAGCAAGATTTGGTGGGTGGAACTTGATCTTTCACATTTTTCTTGAATTGGAGTTGCTGCAGCTTTTCTTCTTTGGATTTTTCTCTCACGGGCTGCTGCTCTCTTCGGGTTTGTTGCTGCCTCTTCGGGTGGCTGCCTACTTTACTGCTCTGGCACTTCTTTTTTTGACCGAGAATTGATTTCCCTGAATTGCCTCCTGGTTTCTTGTGCTGAAACCGTGGCTTGTGCTTGTTCCTGGCTGGTTCCGTGGCTTTATTCATTGGAATTTTGATGTGGCTCTTGGGATTTCAGCGGGGAAGGCTCTTGGCCTTTCATTTCTATATGGGAATTTGGGAACTTTTGGCTGTTATGTTTCCCCTCTATGGCCTATATATATGAGATATTTTGAGAAGGTTAAAAAAAGTGATATGATGTGATTTTTGGGAACAAAAACCTGAGAGGTTTTTTTTACTTTGGAAATCCTGCGGGCTCTTTCCAATCTTCTTCCCCTCCTCCTATGGAAATCTTGCGAGCTCTTTCCAACCTTCGTCTCGACTTCTAATCTCTTTCTTCTCTCCATAGTAATCATTCCATTGTATCATTCTTCTCAAAGTAAGCAAGTTTATGGTGTCATTTTGTTTGTGTCAAAATTTGTAAGTTTCAAAGTTGTAAGTGTCGTCAAGTAAGTGTCTATGTTTGTAAGTTTCTTTATATAATATAAAAAGTGTCTTTTGAGTATTTTTATGTCTTTATTTTGTTCTTAGAAAAAGTTTGTTTGTCTAATTTTTGTGATAAAAAATTTGGGTCCCTCTCCCAAATTTTTGATTGCATCAGGTTTGGCTTCTTCCAACTATTGGACTTTGCTTACAGTAGATTATGGTGGAGAAGAAGAATGTTGCACGTAATTACCTAGAGAACTCACTAAGTTATCTCCAACAAAGAACTCACTAAGAGATCTACAAGACGGAACTCACAAAGAGAACGCAAAAAAACAAACTTTCATTCAATAATTCATTAGCCTCATACAAGATACAAGAGCCATATAAATAGACTCCAAATGACAACAAGTAAAAAAGTCTAATATGCCCCTTGGGCTACAAGAGCAAACAAATACCCACAAGGGTAAAATGGGAAAAAACTGAAAATAAATGCGTAATATATAAAATGCAGATACAAATAGTCATCAGTAATAAAGGCTCTCTATCATGGCCGTCGATCTCCGGTGTCGTCTCTGATAAACGCGCCGAATCTCCTGTCGATGCCCCATCAATTTATGCTTAGTTTAAAATATTGTTAAGTATTATACGGAATTTTTGCTTGCTTATCTGCCTCTTCAATATTATAGTCTAAACATGGATGCAGGAAGCATTATTTGACTATAAAACATAGTTATACTTAAAAATTTCATGGCTATATGGAGTTATTATAGCATGCATGATTAAATGTTTCAAATAATGTTTTGGACTGTATTATTCTAATAAGCTGGTAAAGGTTGAATACTTGAGACCTTGTTTATAAGAAGTAATATAAAACTTTTTTTGAATCAGATTAGATCTATGTTCAGAACTGTTCGAATAAAATACAAGTATATAATAGAAATCTTATTCTCCCTCTCCCTCTCCCTCTCCTCTCCTCTCCCTCTATATCCAAGAAGAGCAAGAAGCTTCTCAATACTTTTCACAACAGTTTTATTTATATTATTACTTTCAAAACATCTCTTCGATGACACAATGCATTAGATTGACATGATGTGCATTGGAATGTTCGCTGGATGGCAATGATATAGACTAATGTCATATACTCATGTTTACACGTGAGTCTAATAATTTATCTTATCCATGCCCTCCCTTTTCAACATCCAAAAGCCCATGCATAAATAGGCCCTCACAAATAAAAGTCCGTTGGACTGTTCTAAAATCACGGCACACCATTTGGTCTTCACATATGGAGGTTTTGCCTTGCGGCTTCTACAGTTTGGCATTCAAAATATTCTTTACATGTTTACATTGCTGACTACTCTTATCTATCAGACTGAAAGCTATTTATTTACCATCTTAGCTATTTTGAGCATAGAAGGCATGGTTTCAACTATGACAAATGTAGACGAGCAGTTTTTTTTTTAATTATATTGTTCAAATAAACACACACACACACACATATATTATATATATATATATATATATATATATATATATATATATATATATATATATAAAGAGAAGAGAGAGAGAGAGAGAGAGAGAGAGAGAGAGAGAGAGAGAGAGAGAGAGAGAGATATTCTCTTTATATATATATATATATAAAAGTCTCGTCATTGAAACGGATAAAACGTGCACGTCGTGGAGGGTGGTTCATATAAAAAACGGAGAAGTAAATCAAAGGAGGTTACACTTACTTACAGAACTTTCAGTTTACTCGTGAAAAGCCATCTCACGAGCAACCCTTGCCTCCATTCTACTACACGTAAAAGACGTATTGGCTCTCTTTGGCAATCCAACCACTCTGTCTCATTTGGCATGCAAGTGCACCGCATCTTCGATAGAACAACACGTTTGAGCCCTCTTCCTCACCTCTCCAGCTCCACTTGCAAACGAACATCCCATGATTTACTCGTCCGACTCGGCATCCGTCGCTTATTTGCTCGTCTGCGCTCGATCCCGAATCCAGAGGCTTCGCCCCTTGCCCTTACGCCTTGATTACGACACTCGCATACGGAAGCCGCACTGAACATGAGTAATCTAGTGTGATCTTCGTCTAGGTCTTGAAACTCGAACACGCTCAACACCTTCCCCTGGAGATCTGATCTAAACCTTCCGCTTGCGTCAGCGCCTGCGCAAGCGTTCGAGTAAATCCACACTATTAGCACTGTTTCTTGAAATGTAGAGAGGAAAAAAAGAGAGAGGATGTATTGCATAGTATTATTATTATTATTATTAATATACATATATATTACTGGTAATTATTGTTACAACCATTAATAACGAATTACATTGCAATCGTCAAATCAAACATTGCAATCACTGATCTGAGTCGAAGATCATTTCCAGGAACAAACAACGTCCGAAGCCCTTGGCCGTTGAATCCTATGCTGTGTGGGTTTGAAAGGGCAAGTGCTCTCCCCTACCTCCCCTTGCAGGGAGGGTACGTCGGGAGGCTACCAAAATTTCTTCAAAAAAATATTGGACTTAGTCAAATTTTTTTTTGGAAGATTGGAAAATGTTCAACTGACCGATTAATTTGAAAATAATTGCAATATTGAATAAATTAAATGACAAAATTTCTAACTCACAACACACTCTCTGGCCCCCAGAAGTAGCCTCAACCGTAGTTACCGAGAGCTCTCTAAACTGCTGCATGTCAATCTAGCTGCAAATCAATTAAATATAGTGTTAATAGCATTAGTACAATGTATTAAATATAGATGGTGTTGCTAAACTAGTGCTAGAAAGAACAAAAGTGGCGCTGAAAAGTAACCTACTACTTTATGCCATAAACTACCACTATACGCAAAACAAAATGCTAACACTAGTATCAAGCGAGTGAAGTGCGCAAATCTATGTCATCGCTAATCTAAGCCCTATAGGTCACTTTTAATAGAAGCCGTTAATCCTACGGGCAACGATTTCACTAAATATATATATTAAGTGAAATAATATGCATAAAAAATATCCCTGACCACTTTCAATGAAAGCTATAAGTCCGATTTTTAAGGGAAAATGTTTAGGTAATAACATAATTCTAGACCCCCCTAACGGGCATCATTGTTTATAGGACTATGTTGTAAGACCCAACAGCGGGCCACTTAGCTTATACGGCTAGGTCGTAAGACCCATTGTCATACAACTTTTAAATTTAGAAGCCATAAAATTTATCTGAACATCCAAAACCCACTGGACATCTTAGCCTATAGGGCTAAATTGTAAGATGCAATACCCATAATTTCGCTTAATTAAAGTAAGTCCGAAGTATTAATTTTAGAATTTTTCTAACAAGTTTATATATATATATATATATATTTATATATATTTATATATATATATATATATTTATATATGTATATATATATATATGTATATATATGAAGATTTAAAAGAAGTATTTTTAAGATTAAAATTAAAAGTTAAGTTCTATTAGAAATTTTCAATATGAATTATTATGTTAAACTAATGCTAATTACTGTAAAGGATTTCCGTTTCCACGCAACCATCCAAAAGCAGCATCTGTCGGCTCCTTTCACGTTAACTGGAATTGAAGAGATGGGATTGGGTGAAGTGTGATGGCAGTTGCGTTGGGCCCCACTTTCCATTTGGTTTCTTGTATACAAACTGGATGGATAAGTATAGATTTGAGTGTGGGAAACTAATACATTACCGACGCAATGCAGTTCATTGGAGAAGAATAGCGGCACAATAATTGTGTAAGAAAGGAAATTCGGCTTTATACGAAGACAAAATTTGGAATGCTATTGAAATAGAAGCTGTTGTTGAAGTTTGGGAAGAGTGATGTGAGAGAATTCAATTGCTGTGAGAATACAAGTGGATTGAGGGAACAGTGACTTGTACAAGGAATAAGAAGATTTAAGAAAGAGAAAATCAAGGTAAGTAGTTTTGGTAATGCATAGTTATCTTATGTATTTCCAAGTAGTAGTGAAAGTCTTTAAAGATACTGAATCTAATTGTGTTTTATATGTATCATTATATGCAGAGGGGAGGTTACGAGGTAAATTGTTATATATGTATGAATTTATTTTTATACCATTTATTTAAGTAATACATTTTTAGTATTTATAAATTTAGAGAGATAATTATAAGTAACTTATAATCATAGAAGACTAAGACGTAAATGCATTGAAGAGACGAATCTTCAAGGAGATAAATAATATAAATTAAATTTTAGAAGGCAATTGTTGTAAATGCTAACATGTATACTTGTAATGGATTGAACTAAAAGGAAATATACATTAAAGTTTAATTATCTTGCTAAAGGATGTTTATAGCCAAGTTTTCATATATGAATGACCTCTTATATATTTAAATCATGAGAGTTTCAAATAAGAGTTATTATGTTTAATTAAAAATTTTACTAGTTGGAAATATATTGGAAACAAGCTACATTCTTAACATATGACATACACAGTTTCTTTATACAAATAGTATAATAGAAAAGGTGTTATGAAAGCATGTTTAAAAAGTATGAACTATGAATATGTGAAGTGTATTGGATATTAGTTTAAAGTAAAGTTTGACAATAAAATAACATTAATTTACAATTGCAAGTGGGACAAAAGGGTCCCCATGTATGACACTGCATTTAAGCGGGGCAAAAGGGACCCCAATGAATTTGCTACCTGCATAGCAGATGAGGCAAAAGAGACCCCTAAAGAGGCAAAATGAACCCCTATATAATTCAATGACGATAATGTTAGGTTTACTTGAGCCCCATTTAATTTTTTTGTTAAAGTGTAGCCAAATCTTTTAAAGACTAAAATTGATATTCAATATAGACTTTAGAGGAAGTAATTTTAATGCCAATGTGATTTTATGATGTTTTATAAATAATGTCAAATTTGTTTAATTTATGATTTCAATGTTGTAATTTTTAGAATCATACAAATTAAATACTATTTAAATTTGCATAAGTTATTGAGCCTCATAGCTCATCAATTTTTTTTCATATTGGTTGTTACAGGAAAAAGTAAGGAAAAGGTCATTGAAGAATAAGTTGCAATGTTATTTCATTTTATATGCTAGTGTTTAGCTATGTTTGTAAGTCTGAAACTGAGTTATGTAGATAGTTTGTTGGATACTATTTGAGATTTTTATTAGTGGCTCTATAAGTATGTGTTTGCTGAAATTTGGTGTTTTTAGATGCTTCCGTTTTTGTAGTAAATGAAATGTTATTAGATGTTTTATTTAAATATTCAAATACTAAAAAATATCATATAATAGATGATGAAAAATATTATGTTTATGCATGTGATACGCTACAATACTATTAAAGAGTATTGTGGGATGTTACCAAGGTTTTCAGAACCGGACGGACCGGCGGTTCGACGGTTCGACCGATTTCAACCGCGAACCGGTCCGGCGGGCGGTCCGGAGAGAGTGAGCAACCGAGTGTTTTAAGAACGGGTAAAACCGGTTGAAATCCTGGTTGAACCGCTGAACGGGGGGTTCTGAAATAACCGGCCGGTCCCTTAGAAGTTGTAATTTTGAGCCCTTGATCTACGATCTAACGGCTTAGATAACTGGGTATCGATAATTCGGTACAAGTGTATTTCTTGTTCGCTCGTCTCGTCTTCCCTAGCATACGCAAACGACGGAACGAGACTCGGAGCCTCGGACGAATCCTGACGGAGGTTCCGCGAACGAGGACTTCTTCTTCACTTCTTCTCCCTCGTCCGACCTCCCAGGCGCTGGCGAACACGTTGGGGAAGAAGTTACGTCGCTTTTGGCCTCCTACCCGACCGGTCGAGCTCAGCCTCGCAGGTTCTTTAATTTTTTTTGGGTAATTTTTTATGCATTTAAGCTTGCATTTATTCTGCAAATCGTATCGATATTACGTCATCCGGTTCGACCCCGGTTCGACCGGTCAAACCATGAACCTCTCCTTCTGGTTCGTTGTCCGGTCCGGTTCTGAAAACCTTGGACGTTACATAAGACCCGCTATTGGGCTACGTGCAAGGAATGTCGTAAGATTGTTATTAGGGCTACTTTCAAATGAAAGACGTAAGCCCCTACCAAAATCCAATCATACGGTAACACCTAAATGGGGTCGTAAGACCCAATTAAAATCTAAACTATCGGCAATTGTTAAATGGAGCCATAAGTCCCTACTCAAACTAAGTAGCTAATATATATCCACTTCAATTTACTCGGGATCTCTGAGAGTAAGCAACCAATTACTGCTAATTAGGTTCTCTGGACTAGGGGGTGTCAATTCGGGTCATTGAATCGGGTTCGGGTCGAACTCGACTTGACCCGGGCATAAACGGGTTAACCCGAACCCGACCCGTTTAGCTAAATGGGTCAAGAATCCTAACACGAACCGACCTGCACGGGTTGACCCGACCCGACCCGTAAACCCACGAGCGTAGTTGTGAGTCGCGAAATAAGGCGAA